>ML677025.1:9936308-10131901 GCA_007922155.1 Mesoclemmys tuberculata
CCTGTCTCCTGCATGAGATGGAGGTAGGTCTGGGCAGTTGCTGATCGCGCAGCAATGTCGAGGGAAGGAGGGATCATTATAAAACAGACATGGATTTGCAGGGGCGATCAGTACTTACATTTCTAATGCTCAGTGCAGAACGGAGACCGGCTTCCATGAGTAAATGAAGCGGGCTAGCATGTGAGATTGCAGTGCAGCTGTGAGTGTGGCACGCACTGATTTCAGCTGAAACTCTCTCCAGATTCAATGAGAGAAATATTCTCTGGCTGGTGAATTGGAGGAGGAATCGTCCACTATCCAATTTGTTAACTTTTCTCCACAGTCTGCTCTTGTATGCCAGGCAATGCTGTGGCCATTAGCAAGGCTAGTCAGAGCACAAGGAGGAAGGCAGAGTGCTCTGGCAGCAGGGGTGGAGGTCTGGGACATTTTGGGCTCTGCTGCTGGCCGGGGACGGAGAGTGTTTTACGGCAGCGAGGAACTGGGAGTCAGATGTGGGTTTTGGACTCCTGGGTTCTTCTTCGAGTACTTGCTCGTGTCCAGCCCTCGTCAGGTGTGTGTGTGTGTGCATGCCCCCGTACTGGAGGTTTTTGTGGTATGCCACTAGAAAGAACTGGGGTATCAGGTTAAGAGCGTTCCTGATGGAGTCTGCTCTCAGACCCGACTCCGAGCCTGGGCACTCTCACGCCACGCTCAGCACTTCAGCGTCAACCCAAAGCACCCACTGGCATCGCGTTCATCCCGGCACCGGTCGCCATCCCTGGTTCCGAAGCAGCGTCAACAGCCCGAGACGTTGCACCTCACGGTGCACTAATGAGGTGGAGATGAGGGCGGCAGTGCCGTGGTCCCCAGAAAGGGACCTCTCAGATTCAGGGGGGAGGAGGGGGAAGGAGAGGAGATCACCTTGCCCAGCGGTCAAGTGAACCCAGCCACCGCTGCAGGTTTCCTCCTGGGCTTACCACCAGGCTCCTGGCCATCGATCCAATGGCTTGGACCATAGCAGTTCTGGAACCTGTGGGGATTCCCTCCTGCCCCAGGGTCACAAGTGCAACAGTGGATCTGAGAGAGACTGAGCAGCAGTGTCGCCACGCCCGCCCCCGACACGCATGGATGAGGAACCAGACCAACCTGCGGGGACTTCAGTGGTACCCCTGCAAGAGGCTACCCTGGCTGCAGAGCAAGTCGCCCACTCCACCCTTACTTGCCCCATCATCATCACCACCTGTGGAGGCAGTAGCAGGTCTTTCTGCCACGGGCCCGCAGGATGACTTCAGGGTGCACCAGGCGCTGCGCCAGAGGGTAGCCACGAATCTGGGCGTGGACGTGAAGGAGCCAGCCGAGGTGCTCTTTGACATTTTGGCAAAAGCAGCCCCTTCTAGAGTGGCCCTTCCCATCCACGAGGGGCTTGTTAAACTTGTCAAGTCTTTAAGGCAAACCCGCCTCCTCTTTGCCCCCTACATCTAAAAGGGCCAAAAAAAAATACTGCATGCCTGACAAAGGGGTTTGAATATCTGTACTCTCACCGATCCCCAGGGTTGCTTGTGGTGTCAGCTGCCCAAAAACAAAGATGTGAAGAAGCTTGACCTCGTGGGCAGAAAGATTTATTTGACGGCTAACCTTCAGCTCTGCATATCAAACCAGCAGGCCCCGCTGGGGAGATATGACTACAATATATGGCATTCCACGGCCAAAGTCACCGACTCCTTGCCCCAGGAGTCTAAGCAGGAGTTTGTGGCTATTTTGGAAGGGGGTGCATCATTTTCTCGAGCTTCCCTCCAGGCAACCTCTGACATGTCCTCGGATGTGGCCGACTCAGCAGCCAGACCAGTGGTGTCAGCTGTCTCTGTGTGGAGGGCCTGTCTGCGGAGGCCCAAGAGTCCATTCAGGACCCCCTCCCCAATCAGTGGTGCAGGGCTGTTCTCTGAACAAGCGGATGCCAGGCTGCATGGCCTAACGGATTCCAGGGCCACACTCCACTCCTTAGACCTGTAACTCCATCTGCTTCCACGCAGCATTCTAGGCCCCAGCGGCTTGTGGGCCAGGCCAGGAGCAAACCCTACAAGAAGAAGAACGGGCTATAAAAGCGGTCAAGCTCAACCCCCTGTCAGTGCTTCCAAGCTGGGCTAAAGCTGCTACTCACGGGGCAGCAGGCTGGCCTTTGGAGGGTGTGCGCAGGGGCCGCCTAGCTCCCCTTCTCCTCAAACTGTCTTTCACCCTACCTCCTTGCTCGGGCAGTTACCCACCACTGCAGTGGGGTACACCCTTCAGTTAATTTCAATCCCTCCTTCCCACCGCGCCCCCTCCCACCCCCCAATCCCCATCCCTCTTCAGGGATCCTTCTCACGAGCAACTTCTCATCCAGGAGGTGCAAGCTCTCCTACAGGTAGAAGCCATCAAGGAATGTCCTCTACGACGGAAAGGGGTCTATGCCCGTTACTTTCTCATCCCAAAGGAGAACTACGGCCTGTATTGGATCTACACCGCCTCAACAAATATCTCAAGAAGCTGAAGTTCCATATAGTTTCCCTAATATTCGACCTAGACCGCCGCCCACTGCAACTTGAGACCATTGCTCCTAGTTCTGTCATCTACCTCATCCTGAAGACTGGTATGCTGCCCTCGACCTAAAGGACACATACCTCCATGTTTCCAATTCCCAGCTCGCTAGAGAGCTCACTTAGGACTCAAAACCAGTTGTCTACCCAAGCTCTATCCTCCTAGCTTTCTTGCATCAAAACTGCAACAGCAGCAATAATAAATCAACGTGGCATAATTCTCTTTCTGCCGCGGCCTTTAAGGTAATGTTTACTCAGCTTATTAGATGGAGCCTTGTGCAGAACTCAGTCCTCCTGGTTCAAACTGTGTTTATAAGAATCATTTTTCCTCCTGCATCCCACATACTCACCAGAGGAACACCAAATCCCTGCTCCGTCAGGAAACAAACAATGGGAAACAAATGGACGTTGAATTTTGCTTTGACTTTTGAAAGGCTTTCCTTGTGTATAGAAAGTGCAGCTTTCATTAATCCCTCTGGGAAATCCCCTGTGCAGTCATTTAGGTTTGCTGGGATTTAAATGGCATGCCTGTTAATGCTGCTAAAAGCCGTATGGGCCTTTTGCTTAGAAAACAATAAGAGGCTGGTTTTCTGTCTGGGCTGCTGTGTGCCTGAGACAGAGCAGAGCTTTATGTCGGTGAGTTGCGTTCACCTGAGAGAGGCTGTGCACAGAGCTCTGGAGACTGAATCCTCTGGTTGGCCTCAGGACGGCTTGCTGCATGGATGGAAGTTGGTCAGGTTACCTGTGCTTCCCCTGCTAGTGTGCCTGAGCCATGTCCGGGGAAGGAGGGACTTCCGGCTTCAGCCCCATCTACACCATTTTATCTGCTGAGTCTGCCACCAATGGAGTCTGTTAGCACAGATGGTTGGGCCTGGGCTGTGAGGGGTCACACATGGAGAACCCTCCCACTGACTCCAGCTGGCATTGAGGGCACTCGGGGTGTGTCTACATGGCAATGAAAACCCATGGCTGGCCCATGCCAGCTAACTTGAGCTTTGGGGCAGCCCAAGCTCGGGGACCCTCCCACCTCACAGGGTCCTAGAACCCAGGTTCCAGTCTGAGCCCGAACATTTACACTGCAATTAAGCAGCCCCTTTGCGTGATCCTGAGTCAGCTGGCATGGGCCAGCCGCAGGTACGTAATTGCAGTGTAGACCTACCCTCAGTGCTGCACTGGATCAGGCCCAGCGATGGAAGATCGAGACCTCTTTTCAAAACGAGTTGGTCTGGATCCATTTCACATAAGCCACTGGAGAGCCAGATGACCTGGGAGACCGGGAGGTAAGATTTTCTGTATCCTACTGCCAGCTGCCAACCTGGGGAAAGGATGAGAGAACACACAACACATGGCAGATATTAGCCATGTTACTCACGGCACTCCTGGAAGGTACTGCGATGCTACAGAGATGAACCCGGTATAAGAAACTCTATAGAATGGAATAGAATAGAACAAAGGGAGCACAAAGGAAAGAAAAGAGATGCCCAGCTGTCAAGAGCTAGCCAAAAAGTCCAAACAAACCTAGCCGCCTAAAGTTGGGCACCTAAATAGAAATGGCTTGATTTTTCAAAGGCCCCCGCACCAGCTCCCATTTGCTTTGATGGGCTTTGGATCAACCCCTTATTGAAGATTAGACCTAAAATGATAACATTTGTTGTTGGCCAAAAATGAAAAATAAAACAGCTCCCCAGATGTGGCTGATCATTATGATTTGAAAACAGCTTTGCCCTGACAAATCTTGTCCTGCTGCTGCTGTTTTTTGTTCATTATTCTGATTACATCACATGCTGCATTGGTCTTTTCCTTTCACCCACCCAGCCATCCCTGGTGTCTGCAAAGCCACTTTCCAAATGAAAACAGAATTGTCTCCCAGAACGTGTGACCTGCCATTGGATCTCAGGTGCACGCGGAGAACTTGGAAGGCAGAGATGAAGGGCTAGTGTTATTTAGATTACAGTCCTGCCAAACGCCGATGTGGGGCTAGATCCTTACGTCTGCTTGTGCGTATGATCGTTCAGGCATGTGCATATGTGGGAAGCGTGTATTGTTAGAAGCTGGTGGGAAAATTGATGTTTAAGGTCAGCCTGGATCTCAGATTTGTTTATCTGACAGTTGTCCCAAAGCCTTCCAACTTAGGTACTTAGCTGGTGCCCAATGTTGTGGTGCACAATGCTGTAATATCTGAGCCCCTCACAATCTCAGTGCTCTTATCCCCATTGTACAGATGGGGAACTGAGGCACAGAGAGGCTGCGTGACTGGCACAAGGTGACACAGGGCATCTCTGGCAGCCTAAGGAGTGGAACCCGGACCTTCTGAGTCCCATGCTGGTGTCCTACCTCTGGACAGCCTTTCTTCACCAAATTGTAAATCAAAGTGGCGTCCGGCCTCCATGTCCGTGTAACCCTCACTGAATGGTGGTTGTCCCCTCTCCCGCTTACTAAGACCAGCCGCTGTGCCACTTCCCCCCTGCTATTACACAAGCATCCGGGGCTCAGGTTTTCTCAGACATTTCCTCTCCATGCTGCCATTAGGAGCCAGCTTGCTTGTCTTATCTCATTTACGTTAAGCAGCCTCTCAGGGCTGTCCTCACAGTTCTAGTGCAAGCGCTCGCTCAAGGGCTTGCGGGCTCAGTGCCCAGACGGTCTGCGCGGCTCTGGTGTCGTTCTCAGGTCACGCCAAGGAAGGCGCTTTTTGTGCTAAGCAAGGAAAGTGCAAAGCCTCCTGAGCTACTGCCCCATGGAGAGGAGACACGGCTGGGAGATTAAGGGTTTGGGAGCGCAATGGCAACAGTGCCTCTCCACCCGGAAGGAGCTTCGCAGCTTAGGGCATGTGGTCTGCAGTAACGCAAGAGAAGAGCCAGGGAGCAGTTCTTCTCTGCACCCTGTTCTTTTATGTAGCTGCAAACCCCCCTCTGAAGTGGACCATTGCAGCTACTATCAGGGATACATGGGAACATAGGTCCCAGGGCTCAGTATGAGGACTCTCAGCTTCCGTGCAGAGGCTCGTAACGTCTCCGGCCACCCAGAGATCTGCATGACTCTCAGGCCATGGCAGCTTTGGGTGTCGGAACCGTCTGGCGAGCGCAAACATTCCCTTCTCCCCACAGAGCAATTCAGGGCGAAGGCCATGGGCTGAATTTTGCCATCGGTGATGTTGGTGTAAACCCAAAGCAACTCCACTGACTTCCGTGTCATTAAGAGAAGAATTTGGCCCCTTCACTGGAAACCCAAGCTGTTTCCTAGCTCCTGGGTGGGTTTTCCTTGCGGAGAGTGGCAGGTGGACAAAAGGGCTTAGATGTTGCTTATGTTCTCTGGAAAATGAAGTGTCCATGTTCATGAGTGCCCTTGTCTGGTTGATCATCCTCAGGCCTTTTTCTTGTTGTGGTTGCAGAAGAATTAACATGTAGGATCCTTAGACAATGGCTGGCTGTCTCCGTCACTGCTGCTTCCTCCCACTGTGGTCTTTTAAAGTGGCTGTTCGTTTCTGTTGGAAGTCGGCACCTGTCACAGCTTCACCTTCTATTCAGTCAGAAGATAAACCAGACACCCAGTCTGGAAATTGAATCTGCATAGGGGTGTGTAAATGGAGCTGCTTAGCTGGAGAGGCCACCAGACACCAGTGGATATCCTCGCGTCTTGCACATCCTCCAAGGATTTCACCAGAGTCACGGATTAAGGTGGTCATCAAATCCCCCTTTCCCACAAAAGCAGGAAGAGTAGGCCACTGCAAGTCAGGTATTCAGCTGGTATAGACAAGCACAGCTCCATCGAAACCAGTGAAGGCAGGATGACTTACAAGGCCAGCTCTTCTGCTGATGTGTGTGTTAAAACTAGTGCAGCGCCCTCGCCTCTACATGGGGTCGTTGGTTATTTCAAGGACCAGGGCTTCACTGTGAAGATAAGGAGTCCCTGCCCCAGTGAGCTCACAGTTTGGGTGCTTATAACTGAGTAAGGGACAGCGAGGTCCCGAGTAGGAGCTTCATTGTGATAGAATTCACACTCACCCGGGAGAGAGTGTCCCCATGGGCACTCCTGGGAGCAGTGCACAGAGACAAAGCGGCAGATGTCAATTTGTCAGCCAGAGCCACCAAGGCAAATCTGGGCAAATTTGGCCCAACGGCGGCCAACTGCCGACTCAGTATTTCAGCAATGCCAGCCTCACAGTTTTAAGTCTGTAATCTGCAGCGCTGTTTCCACCATCGGGGGCAGAGTCAGAGACGCTGTCACCCTGCTGCGTGGTGCAGAGAGGTGGTGTTTTCTTTGCGTTCTATTTCCCCCTTGCCATGGCAGGATTATTCCCCTGTGCCACTCGAAAGTGACTTTGCGCTATCCGGCTCTGCCTCGTTTCCACGTAAACTTTTTTACCTCACTTAATTACATCAGAACCCCAGGTGCCCCAGCTAATTTAACGAAGCAGGGTGAAATGAAATTTCCCATTAAACAATTAACATAGAAACCCTGTGACTTCAGAGCTGCAGCCCCTGGTGGAACCTCCACCAGTCAGACGTGCCCTGCTCTTTCCTAAAGTGACAAGAAGCTTAAATAATACATGCCAGGCAGGGTGTGGAACTCCCTTTTGTCAAGGCTGCCGCATCTTGGATGTGCAACTTAAGGCTGGGGATGACTCTCTAAAAAGCAAGCGTTAGTATGTATACAGCAAAACCAACAGCCCACAAAAGCTTATGCCTGCAGAAATTAAATTTGTTAAGTCTTTAAAGTGCTACAGGGCTCTCGTTTTTGCAAAAAAGCAAGCATTAACCAGGCTGCTTCGCATTAAGTGCAGTGTAGCTTTGGTAGCTCCGTGAGCAATTTTATTTCCCCATCGGAAGGTGTTTGGTATAATATCACCTTGGTTTTCAGCATGCTTTCAGGAGCATCTGACTGCAGAGCTAGGACTCCTCTAGCATGCTCTCTCTCTCATGTACACACCAGTCTCTTTCTCTCTCTCTCTCTATGCATAGGGGGTGAACATGTGTGTATGTAGAGTTTAGAGAATTCTAAAGAACCAGTGGTTTCTATTTTGGATAATGCCACTGGGATTGTCTGGTCTTGTTTGTACTGGGGAATAAGCCCAATTCAGCTGTCAGTGTAACTGCACTCCTGAGGGAAGATCCGGACATACAAGGGTTTGTACTGACTGGGCTAGTCAAAGCTCAACCTTACGTGTAATTAAGAGTAAATCCTGCTTAGCTCATTAAGTGCAAACCCTGGCCGGCCCTTGTCTGGACTTGCAGGCTAGCGCCAGTTCCTGGCCACTGTTGTCCAAGTCAGTGCATTTAGAGAAGTGGCTTCAATTGCTTCAACAGAGGTGAGAGCTTTGGGGACTGAGATATGGACGTAGGGGCTTAATTTAGGGCACCCCCATTTGACAAGATTGGTCTCCTTCTCCTGGATATTGACTACTGTGTCTCGCCGTGTGGGGATGCCAGCCCACGTTTCTGAAGTTATTTAGGAGTTGGGGTGCTCAGTGTTGCAGGGCCTAACTGATTTCAGAGCACAAATCTCATTGCCAAAGGGGATTTAGCAATTTAGGAGTCCAAATCCCACAGACAGTTGATCAATTTTGTCCCCTTAAGGGCCTGATTCACTTTTGAAATTGAGATTTAGCATCACTCCATTGAATTGCTCTAGCCCAGAAATTTGGGAATCCGCCAGCCTCTCTCTTAAAAGGCCCCACCTTACAGAATATCCATCTCCAGAACCAATGCATGCTTCAAGCCAATGGATTTGCCAGGGCATCTCCCATTGGTATAGATGTGTCATGCTGGGGACCTGCTTTTAACATCCATGGAGTATTTTCTAGTGACCGCTTCCCCCCGTCCCAGCGTGGGCTGCGCGCTTGACAAAAAGGGGAACTAAATGACCTCGTCTCTGTCATAATTATGCATTTCACGGAAACAAAGTTGAGCAACTTCTCCAGTTAACTGGCTGAGCCTAGTTTTCCATTTCAGCTTTCATCAGGGCTGGTTTCTCTCTTTTTTAAAATTGCTTTTATCCTTTACTGTATATAGAAATGTACCGCTGGAAAAAGAATCTATTTCCTGCAGCTTCCTATTCCTGCCAGCCGATAAGAGACGACGGTGAAGCCTTCCCTGGGCGCTGGGCCTGGAAAAGGATCGGAGTAACTGAACGGCTAAGAATAGCCTGGGACGCGTAGTTTGTAAAGTCTGGAGGGTTTTTTTTAAATTTGCTGATCTAATAAGGATGAAGCAAGTTTGCAGTTCTCTTCAGGGCTGTATGTGGGTTAGGTTTTGTTCCCTGTGTTTTCTTCCCCCTACCCCAACATACAGTAAGACAACTGAAACAAAATGATAACAATTGCCTGGATAGGTCCCCAACATCATTCACAGACCCTAGACTGTATTCCCTTCCTGCTCTTGCTTATTTGGATTCTCCCTGCCGTTCAGCAATGAGGATTTAACTACCATGAGACGGAAGAGACTGGTGGATCCAGATGAAAAATGGAAGGTACGATGTAAAGGCTGATCTGGGTGGATTGAACTGAAAAAGCATGGTTACCACCAGCAGCAAAAGCCTGAAGGGGTTGGGTGTGATCCTGAGATGTGCCCAGTGCCTGGCATTCTGGGCGCCTCTAAGAGCCAATCCCAGAAGGAGGTTTCTTGCTCTGTTTGTAGGGAGGGAGGTGAGAGACAGAACAATGGGTGTGTGCTTAAGGTACTAGACTGGTGACGTGCTTTCAATTCCTGGCTCTGCCACAGACTCTCTGTGGGACCGTGTTCTTGTCACTTAATCACTGATTGTCTGTCTGTGAAATGGGGTAACAGTCCTGCTTTTGTTAGCTTTTTGGGGCTGCGCCAAGCACAATGGGGCCCTGACCTTGGTTGAGGGTCTCAGTGCGAGCATAATACAATAAGGAAGGAGATACACAGCTGGTCAGATTAGTAAGCATTGGGGAGGCTCGTTGTGAAAAAGGAAGGCAAAGGGTGACATCCAGGCCTCACTGAAGTAGGTGGCAAACCTCTCACTGACTTCACTGGGGCTAGGACTGCACCCAGAAATTTTAAAGCAGTAAAAAGCCCTCCAGACTATATTGCAACAGGTGGCTTTCAGTCCTGTGGCAAATAGTCTGTAATTCAAAGACATTCTTGCTCCTTGTCTATTACAGTATATAGCAATTATGGCATGATGTTATTATGGGTCAGAGCCAGCGCTTTGCAAAACATACCAGCAGGGAACCATGCTTTCTCTGCATCTTCATAGGGCTTCAGAGATATTAACAAATTCTTTAGAAATCAGGGTCTTTATAGCACCCCAAAAAGAGGAATCAACCATTCCTTCCTTCCTCCACACATTTGTAATCTCTCAGCCATCGGTGAGAGCGTGGGACAGAGGAGGTACCACCAAAGTTCCACCAAGATCAGACTCCTATTATTTTTATAGCAACATAGGTGCTCACGTGACATCACAGACATATAGGGAGACAAGTCATTATGGGAAGGAGCTTATTGCCTAAAGGCTTGATTCTGCTTCCACTAATAGCGGGCTCAATATGGTTAATATGACAAACAACCCATGGTGGGTTGAGGAGAAACAGTAAGAGGCAAACCCTTTCCCACTAATGAAATCTGCTTGTCTCACGCACTCCAGGACATGTCATTGATATTAATTCTTTATGTGCACTGTCTGCAGAAGACTCCCCCCGCTCCTGTGCAAGACGCTCCCTGGTGATAAGGTATTCCAAAGTAACGCTTTGCCAGTATCATGCTGTATTAAAGGGTCATTTAGTGAAAAGGGGATGGAAATTCAAAATCATGCCGCGTGTGCCAACACTGTTTAATTTATCACCAACTGTTAATTAGAAGCCGCAAGCCACTTATGCACCACTTAGATTTGCATAACAATTTGCATAGAAAATTCAGCCGCTGGAAGATGTGTGGTTTTCAAATGGGAAGGCACTGTGTTTTCAGGGTTTCAGGCTGTGGGCTGGGAGACAGGCCTGGTTTCTGTTCCTGGCTCTGCCAGCAACTTTTTGTGCGGCCCAGGGCTAGTCACTTCCCCTGTCTGTGCTTCAGGTTGCCTTTCTGCATGTGCTCCTGTTTTGGTGACGGATTTGACCATCAGGTTTCAGTTTCTTTTGTCTTCCCCACTCGAGCAGTCTGATTCAGTGGCTGTGGCAAAGGGCCGTAATAAGGGCTCCTGGGTTCAATTCCTACCTCTACAGCTGACTAAGAATGGCCATGCTGGGTCAGAGCATCCTGTTCTTCTAACAGTAGCCAATGCCAGGGACTTTGGAGGGAAAACTGAGTCACTGGACAGCTTCAGGCCAAGTCACTGCCCCTCTCAGTGCATCCATTTCCTCCTCTGTAAAATGGAGAAAAGGTTACTTCCCACCTTTGCAGCGTGGGAGGAAATTGTGCTAAGCCTTGTTAGAACTCCCAAAGCTGTAACTCCTCTGTGATGAGAGGAGACAGATCCTGACTACAAGACAGAACTTGAAATGCTTCCAAGCTCATAACTTTTTTCAGTTATATTTCTCTGGGCCGTTTGGGTTTGCAAGTCTAGTAAAAGAGTGGAGCTATCTTTGCATGAACAGGGGTAAAATATCAGAGGCAAGCTCCTCTGTGCAGGTGAACTTAGAGCAGAAATTTACTCAAATAGCCTATCTGGCGTAAGGGCATCCCAATGTAGTAGCTGGTTGCTGTATCTTCTCACTGGCTTCTACGTATGGTCCAGTAATAATTTTATTGATGGGAAACGCCTACCAGGAACCAAGCTGCTGCTCTCTCTCTCTTTCTTCTCTGTTCATTGCCATGCTATCCAAGCCCCCCGTTCCCTGGGCATATTGTGTTTAGATCCCTCTGTTCAGACATCTCTCTCTTTGCTCCCAGCTGGACAAAGGGGACGTGAGCACGATTAGCCTGCCTTCCAACACTAGCCATGGCGATTCCGATGGCAACATCTGTCTGGATGTCCCAGATGGCACTCCGGACCCACACAGGACAAAAGCTGCCATCGACCACCTGCACCAGAAGATCCTCAAGATCACAGAGCAGATCAAGATTGAGCAGGAGGCTCGGGACGACAACGTCGCTGAGTACCTGAAGCTGGCCAACAACGCTGACAAGCAACAGGCCTCCCGCATCAAGCAGGTCTTCGAGAAGAAGAACCAGAAGTCGGCCCAGACCATCGCCCAGCTGCACAAGAAGCTTGAGCACTACCACAAGAAGCTAAAGGAGATTGAACAGAACGGGCTCTCCCGACAGCCCAAAGATGTCTTCCGGGACATGCACCAGGGCCTCAAGGACGTGGGGGCCAACGTCCGGTCCAGCATCAGCGGCTTCGGAGGCGGGGTGGTGGAGGGCGTCAAGGGAAGCCTGTCGGGTTTGTCCCAAGCCACCCACACGGCCGTGGTGTCCAAGCCGCGGGAGTTCGCCAGCCTGATCCGGAACAAGTTTGGCAGTGCAGACAACATTGCCCACCTGAAGGACGCTCTAGACGACGGGCATCCCGAGGAGGCCTCGAGGACGCTGAGCGGCAGCGCCACGCTGGTGTCCAGCCCCAAGTACGGCAGCGACGACGAGTGCTCCAGCGCCACCTCGGGCTCGGCGGGGGGCAGCAACTCAGGGGCGGGGCCCGGCGGCTTGGGGAGCCCCAAGTCCAATACCCTGGAGAGTCATCACAATAACTTTGACGCCCTCCTGGAGGAGCTCCGGGAGATTAAGGACAGTCAGTCGCACCTGGAGGACTCGATGGAGGATCTCAAGGCACAGCTGCAGCGGGACTATACCTACATGACACAGTGCTTGCAAGAGGAGCGGTACAGGTAGGGCCGGCGCGAGTGCCTCTGTGTGTTAGCGTGTGCATGGCTGGCACCCCTCTGTCTCTGTTCCCACACGGTTCAGACCCATGAGGCCGCGTCTCCGTCTGCCCTCCATAGCATTGCTATTTTACATGATGTTTCTTTGCGATGGGTTGTGCGGCGCTGTTCGGTGACAGCCAATGCGTGCCATGCCCTCAGCCACCGGGCTCACAAGCCACGCAGCAAGAGCAAACCCATGTGTGCAGCCCCTTCCCCCCCGTGCACCTGAGCGGCTCTACAGTAACAAAGCCGTGTGTACAGCCCGGCTCTCAGAAGCTACCTTCCGGCCACACGGCTGTGCACAGCCACCGCACCCTTGAACGACACGAACAAGCGAGTGTGGGTGTGCAGAGGAGGAGGATGTAGGTAAGAAAGTAGCTTCATGTTTCACACTTCCCAGTCGGGAATGTAGCTGATTTACAGCAATGGTGCCTAATGCCTTGACAGTGCCTTTGAAGAAACAGAAATCGGGTGTTACTGAGAGCAGTTGGTTTTTGAGGGGGATGTAAATTCCAATATATTTTACAACTGGGGAGGCAGTAGAGGTTAAACCCACAAACTGTGGAGTAGGTGGATCCTAGAATGGTCTATTGGGTGGGTCACAGATCAAAAAAAGGGCTGAGAACCAGTAGCTCGAGGACAGAGATCATAGGCTTGTGCATGGGGTGTGGCCAGGCACACCCTAATGCAGGGGTGGCAAACCCTTTTGGTCCGGCCCGTGGCTGCTGTGCACGCTGCTGCGAGACCTTGAGATTCGGCGGCAGAGTAGGACTCTTTGCTGTGGGATTTCACGGCGGAGAGTAAAAGGCCTGTCACTCTCCGTCTCAAGTCCCACTGGCCTTTACAAAAAACATGAAATGTGCACACCCTAATGAAATGTGCTGCGCATGCCTATGGTGAAGATATAGAGCCGAGTCACTCAGAAGGGCAAATCTGGTGGGGAAAGGTTCTGCACAGGCTCCAAAACCTGGGTATTGCATCCTCCATGGGAAGTGGAATCCCAGGGATCTGTTCCCATTAGAGAAAGGAACCAGGATTTGTTACATTGAGCTCCACAAGCTCCGAGGGGCCTCCACACTGAAGAGCTAGGCTCTGCCTGTTTGTTTAGCTGTAGGACCTCCCAGCAGCCCGTAGTCCTGACGGAATCCTGTGACACTTCCCCTCTGCCAGTCACCATGAGAAGAAAGGCTCTTTGCTATTTATAAGAGGCAAGAGGAAATGCATCATCTTGCTAGACAGGCAGTGCCAGCCCTCTTAACGCTTGGGAAAGGGGAGAGAAGGACCAGCTTCCATGGGAGGCATTGACATGGGGTTTTTCTGTCTAGATCATTTTGGCTGAGGACAAAAGCTGAGACACTGTTTATAAACACTTCTCCAATTGGGAGGCCGAGCGTGAGTGCGCGCGTTGTGGACGCATGGGTTTGTGATTCCATTTGGGTTCCTCTTTTTTCCCCGAGTCCTGCTATTAGAAGTTTCTTCCAAGCCCTTTTCAGTAGCTGGGAAATGTCCTGAAATATCCTTGCCAGTGACAGAGAAGTTGGAAATAAAACATTGTATTCCCAAATCCAGATAGTCCTCAGTGGCTAAATAGACTCCCCTCCCTTCCTTCCTCCTCCCACCCCCAGTCTCCTTTGTGGGAGGTGGGAAAAGGTCACAGAGCTTTTCCCATCTAGTAGAGTTCGCTGCTTTGAATGCAGCTTAGGGGCTCAGATTCAATAGGAAAGGCATTGCTGTCTGATGGCTCTGCTGTTGCCTACATGAAATGAGACGGCAGTTGAGATCAGGGCTGAGGCATTGCCTGGGCCATGCCTCTTCTACAGATAAGATGAGGCAAAAGATGAGCTTCCCCCACCCCATTAGATACAAGGGCCCCTTCCAACACATTTCATCTCAGAGAGGGAGGCACAGGGTACACTTAGGACCTTTGTAGCCAGTGTAACTAGGAGGTTCTTAAGCTCCACTGACCTCTGGGTTCAGGGCCGTTTGAATTCCCTCCAGAGCCAAGGAGTTATGGAGAATCCAAGGTCGCTGCTCCTGAGATTGAGGCCAGCTCCCCAAGGACTGCAGCACAAACCAGGCACCTAGAGACGGAACAGAAGAGAGGTCAAATAAACTCCACGTTATCAATCAATGCGTGCACACCGCCTTCTGTGCCTACTTCTAATCTGCATACTTTTCAGCCTAGCCTCCTTTTTATCTGTGTATCTAAACTGTCCCTCTATTGACCCCAGGCAGCACTGGGACCGGTCCTGTTTGTTTAGACTGCATGGTACCATTGCTGTGCGGAGTGCCTCAATTGCTTCACAACCCCCACTCATTTCCATCCCATCCAGGTCACCTCTGTCTGCCAGACATCCGGGAGGCCAGTGAGGTGTGGGGCGGTGGGGAGCTGGAGTTACTAGGATCTGAATTTGAATGAAATAGACAGTTCTCCTTGCATGCCAGGAGAAAGAGGAATCCAATGGAGTAACACAGTCACACCTTCCCCATCCCCTTCTCCCTTCCACACCCCAGATACGAGCGCCTGGAAGAGCAGCTGAATGACCTGACGGAGCTCCACCAGAACGAAATGACAAACCTGAAGCAGGAACTAGCGAGCATGGAGGAGAAGGTGGCTTATCAGTCCTATGAGAGGGCCAGGGACATCCAGGTATGGGAACTCAGAAAGCCTGCCCCTGCTTGCTCAGCCCGGCTGGCAATCCCTTTGCAGATGGGAGAGGGAAAGGGATGGAAGGCAGGTTTCCACAGTGGGAAAGGGGACACCACATGCTTTGGGGAGGAAGGGTGGGGCCAGTGCCTGAAAGATGGAGGGATCCCACTTCCCCGGAGTGAGCCATCACTCACCGAAGCAGTCACGTGCTGTGACATGCTCTGGAGAGGCAGAGAGCCCAGAGGTGACAGCAGTGGGACGATTTAGGCATGACCCCTAGAGACTCCTTGTGCAGTAGGGGGCTGCATGGCTCAGGGGACGGGTAATGGCCTGCCGAGCCTTTTATGGCCATGCAGAGCTAGTTCATGCCTCTGCCGTTGTCACCGCCTGACGACCGTTTTGGGGCCCACATGCAGTGCGTGCCTGGAGCGCGTCCAGTTCCTGCTGAACTAAATTTGCCTTAAACAAGAGGAAAGCACAGGGTGGTTCTGGAAACAACGCAAAGGTCCGAGCGACTCATTTAGCAGCTGGGCAGAGAGGCAGCCTGAGGTGAGCAGTGTGGCTCACTGCAGGGAACATGGAATCAGAAATGTCAGGCTGGAAGGGACCTCGAGAGGTCATCGAGTCCAGTCGCCTGCACTGAGGCAGGACCAAGTAAACCTGGACCATCCCTGACAGGTGTTTGTCTGACCTGTTCTTTAACACCTCCAGTGATTCCACAACCTTCCTTGGAAGCCTGTTCCAGAGTTTAACTATTCTTCTAGTTAGGAATTTTTCCTAGTATCTAACCTAAATCTCCCTTGCTACAGATAAAGCCCATTACCTCTTGTCCTACCTTCAATGGCCCAGAGAACAATTGATTGCAGTCCTCTTTATAATAGCCCTTAACATATTTACAGTCTCTTAGCAGGTCCCCCCCTCAGTCTTCTTTTCTAAAGATTAACCACGTCCAGGTTTTTTTGTTTTACCCTTTCATCATTTTTGTTGCTCTCCTCTGGACTCTCTCCAGTTTTTCCACACCACTTTCACAGTGGGGCGCCCGGAACTGGACACCGTCCTCACCACTGCCGAGTAGAAAGGGACAGTTACTGCCTGTGTCTTACACAGGACACTCCTGTTAGAACATACAGGAGCAAAGCTAGCTCTCAAGCTTTGGTCTGGTTTTCAGGTGCTCAACTGCTACCGCCCTCAGGTGTGTCCCTGAAAACAGGGCTGCTGTGGCATTACACCAGCGAGGCCACCGAAATCTGGGCATCTGTCAGTCTGTCAGACAACCTGTTGAGGTTTTTGTACTGCACCCGTTACTGTAGTGACTGATCAGAAGTGCTCGATTGGGACCGTCATACCGCACTGCCCTTTGCATGGTCACCTTTCATGTGTCCATAACATATGGGCCATTTATGAGAAGCCCCAAGTGAGCGGATTTGGCTGTAGCTATTCAGCACAATCTGCAGGGCACTGCTCTGCCCCCACGTGGCAATTTTGGGAACTTACCAGTGGAACTAACTATTTGATGCTCAGGTTTTACTCAGCTTTCGGAAAAAGTAGCACACATATACGTCACTGTCAGGCTCTTTGGGGGTAAGAGTGTCACGTCAGCACCCTAATAAAATAACCCTACTTTGCACAGCTATAGCTCCCCTCATGAGAAGCTCTCACAGCACTTTGCGTGTGTCAAGTGAGCCTGACAAGCTATCTGAGCTAGGTAAATAACACTCCCAAGGTGTCCCAGCCAGGAACAGAAACAAGGAGTCCTGCACTCTCACATACACTTCCTCAGTGACCTGAGAATAGAGCCCAGGCATCCTGGCTTCCCAGCCTCTGCTCTAACCCACTAGCCCTCCCTGCCCTCGCAGAGGCAGGCATGGAACCCAGGAGTCCTGGCTCTACCCCAGACTGTGCTCTCTTCCATACAATGCAGCTGCTACACTGCAGCATCCCACTTCCTGCTGACACAGCAAGAGTCCCTCCCCCCCCCCGTCAGAGGGGCTGCCGCTCCGACCCTGGGGCCAAACTAACACCGGTTCACCTCTGCCTCTGCAGGAAGCAGTGGAGTCATGCCTCACCCGGGTCACCAAGCTGGAACTCCAGCAGCAGCAGCAGCAGGTGGTGCAGCTGGAAGGGGTGGAGAATGCCAACGCCCGGGCCCTGCTCGGCAAGTTCATCAACGTCATCCTGGCCCTCATGGCGGTGCTGCTCGTCTTTGTCTCCACCATCGCCAACTTCATTACGCCCCTCATGAAGACCCGCACGCGCATCGTCAGCACTGCCTTGCTGCTTCTCTTCCTCCTCTTCCTCTGGAAGCACTGGGACTCCATCACTTACTTCCTGGAGCACGTGTTGCTCCCCAGCTGATTCCCTGGCCAACTGCCAGCGCCCGGGGGGGGGGGAGCCAATTCCATTTTCCAACTGAGAAAAGGGGGAAGCAGTGGGTTTGGGGGTGAGAAACTGGAGCCTTCCATATAATGTCTTCATCTATTCGCTTCAGTCCAGTTTCCCACCCAGTGCACCCATTCGTATTCACATCCTCACTGTGTCCGGGCGCATGGAGTGTTGAGCCAAGATTGTTCCTCCTCCAGGAAGCCCTGGGAGGGGAGGATAGGGAGCATGGAGGAGAGTTTGGAAGAAGCCTGTGACTGACATGTGCTTGGTTTGTTGTTTTTCAATGACATGATCATAATAGTCTCTGGGAGGGAGGCTTTCTTTGCATCCCAAGCACCACAGGGACCATTATTTAAAAGCTGTGTGTCCAGATCAGAGTTTGCCTTCGAAGCCACCAGGAAACTTTTCTCGAGAGAGAGGAGAGGTTTCTTCTTACAGACAAGGCTGGTGAAAAGCTCACATGTGGGATGCAATAAAGAAATCAATAGAAAAAGGAAGAAGTGGAGCTCAAAGTCAATAGTCTAATGTTACTGCTCCCAGGACAGTTTGCACATTTGATGAAGCAGAATGTACACATCACACCAGCTTCTCCAAACCACGTTTCATCCCATGGTTACCAAGCAGCTGACAAGTCAAACGCAGAATTGGGGTTGCTATTTATTGTTATGATGGCTTCCTTAGCACAGTTGATCATTGGCTTGTGGCCAGTGAGTATTAGTTCTGGTTCCCATCAGAAAACGCATACTGTGCTGACACAGGTGAAACACATTGGGTTGGCTTTCATTTGATTTCTTCAGGGACACGTGCGCCTTCCAACCTCGCACCTACAGAATTTACAATCTGCGCAGAGTGTCGTGTGTGCGTGTGTTTTAATTTATTTATTTCAAGTTTCTGTTTCCATTGTTGAATCAAGTGCTGGGGTAGAATGCAGCAGATTTCACAGCCACCGTGTCTCTAATGAAGACAGAGCATGTTGTCTTGAAAGTTTCTTGAATGGTTTCATATATGTGAGCATGTATACACGTGCACACCCCCTCAGATCCTCTGCTTTTGCAAGTGGGTGTAGTTCCAAAGACTTCAGTGGAGCTATGCCAGTTTACACCTGCAGAGAATGTGGCCATTCATATCTTTGAGACTCATTCCTGCTTTCCTGACATACTCAGAACTTCCACTGAGCTCATGGCATACTGCAGAAGTCAGCAGATGCGGTGGGTGTGCATTAAATGCAGGATTGAGTCCTTGGAAGGAGGGATTGTCATAAAAGAAGGTGAACAGACAGTCAACTCTGTCCATTAAAGGACACTGCCTGCAATGTCTCTCCCATGGTTTCTTGGGCTTTGAATCCTGGAAGGTGCTATGGGCCTATCTTTTGGTTTCTCAGCTCAACAGCGGACTGATGGTGTGAGTTTGGAGTTTGAAGTGTAATGATCTAATGAGGAAATTCATTCCTAGTGTAACTTCATTGGCTTCCAGGATGGTTCTGAACCATACTCTCAGCATTTTGTAATCTACTGCTCCTACTGGCAAAAGTGTAAGGATCACATTTGTATGATGCAAAGGTCAGCTATTCAATGGTTGTGGCAAATGATATGCAAAAAACACAGGCAATGAAGGACATGCTTGCATATCTCATTCCAGATCTTGGTATGTGTCTGATCCTTCCTCTTTGGCCAGAATGGATGTATGATAAAGAATAAGTGACTAAAGGGTGGACAGACTGTGAGGAGGAAGCACTGGACCTGATTCCTTCCACTTACATCTGTACAAAGCAGGTGTGAAACATTCCTGTTCTGAGGCAGTGGGGCAAGCGTGTGAATGGGAGCACCGGTAGCGTGGTGGAGAATTAGACTCCATGAGCTCCTTGACAGACAGAACTGACAGGTTGTTTCTCTCATTATGGCAATCCTTCCTGTAAGACATTTGGAAATGCTAGCAAAAGAGCTTAAACATCCTTTTGTCATGCCAGTTATGGAGCATGAACACAGGTAGGGTGTCCAGGTATCAAAGATAGGCACCTGAGCTTAGCTTCTGCATTTCTACCACTCATTTCAGCAGCTAGAATTGGATCCAGGAATCTAAAGTGTCCATTTAATTTAGACACTGACAGTTAAGAGCTGGGACTAGAACATTTGGGGGAGCTGCACATCTGCAATAACACCCCCGCCATGTCAGGCTTGGCAATTTGATGGTGGGAAATGTTTTTCACAATGAGCAGCTGTATACTAGAGACCGCTGTTGGGAAAGCTCTCATGAAATGTACAAGCGAAGCTCTAAGCCTTCTTGTAGACTGTGGGGGTTGTGAAGAACCCAGCTTTCTTTTATATCTCTATTGATTTTGTATTTTTGTAAGGATTTAGCTGGAGTTAACATTCCTGTTTTTATCAGTTATTGAAGGAAACGAGGTTTCTGTTGGAAACGGCGAGCTTATTTATTTATTGACATCAGGTTTGATATTCTAAGAGCCAGGTGTGGGGGTGGTGGAAATCTTCATACACCAGTAATTCCAAGTGGCTACAGCTCACGGCCCAGATTCAGGAAAGTGTTCCGATTCAGGACAGCACGTAGGCCAATGCTCAACTTTAAGCACTTGCTGAAGTTGCATTGAAGTCTGTAGGATTTAAACACATCCTTAAGTGCTCTCCCGCAGTGGGGCAGACATAAGCACATGCTTTAAATGCTTTCACGTACCTGAGCCTAAAAAAATCAAGGCTCTGGTTCCCCTTTCATTGGGGTGGGTCCACAGATTTCAGTGGAACATCCAGCCTGGAGGAGGCAGCAAACAAAATTCTTTCGTGTCAAATCCACAGTTGAAAAAAACAATCTAATAAATCATCTGCTTGCCTTTCCACAGCATGGACTGCTTGTGACCTTCTGCATATGTGGGGCACATTACCTGGGGAAGGATTTAGCCCCTTTCGGGGGCCTGATTGTTTTGTCACACTACTGTAAAGAAATAGTAATCAGGTATTTTTGTTTGTATTTCAGTAACACCTAAAGGCCCCAAATCAACGTCAGGGCTTCACTGTGCTGCGTTCTGAACAGACAATAATAAGAGTCCCTAATCCACAGAGCTTACAGTTTAAACAGGAGAAACACAAAAGTGGGAAGAGAAGCACAGGGAAATGACTTGCCTAAAGTCACACAGCAAGTGCGTTGCAGAGTTGGGAATAGAAACCAGGTTTCCTACATCCTAGAGCCACGTCGTACCCCATGGACCAGGCTGCCCCTCAAGCAGCTCTTTACATGTGTAAAGCCAATCTGAGAGCATGGTCCACAGCAGTGCTAAGGAGGGACCATCCCTTCTGCAGAGACAGCCAATAACTCCTGGGTCTGCTCTCAGTTAGGCAGCAGAACCGCTTATTGCTGTCACGGTCACCTGTGCCCCCCCAGGAGTGAGGAGAGGAAGAGGAGCTCTGACTCCTCCACTCAACTTCCTCCCCTTCTCAATAAACCATTCCCTCTGTTTCCCTAGTGGGCCTGGAACCCCGCGTGGGCCTGATCCCATCCTCTGGCAGCTAGAAGGCTGACAAAGCACGAGGCATTGCTCTATATCATCAGCTACTATCCTGCTGCCCCATGGATGGGAATCTGTGGGACCTTTATGCCTGTCCATCTTCCTAAAAGCATTGTCCATTCCTAATCTGGCCACTGCCAGGACAGCATAGACTGAGGCTGCAGGGACAGTGTTACCACCTAGACGAAGTGGGTCACAGATCATCGTGGTCTCTGGCTGCTGCCCTATAGACATCCTTTGCCCCCTGCATATACCATCTGCACAAGAGCCCTAAAGCAGGGAACCAGCAAAACAGAACTCCAAGGCAAGACTCCCAAGCTACGCGCCAAACCCACTTTTCCCCAAGGAGCAAGGCTCACCCGAGTCAAAGAATAGCCCTGCTGTTCCCGCACACCCCGCTTTGGGGCACACCCAGCCCCAGCAGAAACAGGATATGGGGACCTTGCCTCACATGCATTCGAATTGTTGGTTCTTTCAAGACATGGTGAAAACTCCTCTGCTGGCTGGCAGCAGTGCCTCACATTTGCCACCTGCACCACTTAGAGGTTGAACTAAATCTGGGGTGGAACATTTGGGTAGGCAGAGGAGAAAGTTTAGAAAGAGAAAAAGAATGGCAATTAGAGTTTAGAGGTGTAGGGCCTGATTCGCCCCAGCCCTGCATCTTATTTAATCTATTGCACCCTGCCAAGTGAGAGGGGCATGTTTCTCAACCAGAAGAAGAGCATTTTAGAGCCACTTTGCACTAGTGCAAATGATGACACAAGACGCAGGGCCAGGACGGGCCCATGAATTGGAGGGCTGGGGCTAAAGGGGCTGATTCTCCTCGCTCACTACAGTTGTCCACTGATGACTCTTGATTTACACCAGTATAAAATCAGAATCAGGCTCTATGCTGTCTCTTACGGAGATATGGGCAATTGCTGACTAGTGGCTCTTCCCATCTAAGCTTCAGAGACACATCATAGCAGGCAAAGACTCCTTAGATGGAGTGGAAGGGTTGCTAACCTGGTCTGAGTGAGCACAGAGCTTTCCAAGTTGCAGCTGTCTGACAGTTTTCCCCTCTCCTTATCTCTCAGCCTTGTTTTAAAATGACAAGCCCCAGCTATTTTGGGCAAACATAACTTCTCAGGTCTACAAAGGAGTCAAGACGGGGGGGAGCCCAAACTAAACAAAATCCCCTTGAGAAAGTCTCCAAATCAACCCCAGTCATCAAGACTATACTTAAAGGTTAGATCAACCTACCTACATTCCTCAGCACCGTTGTTCAGTCAACCTAACCCCAGCGTAGGTACAAGAAAATCAGTGTAGGGAGCACCTACACTACAGCAGCACAGTCGCAGCACCATAGCGCTCCCCCTGTAACTGCTGAAGCCTAGACGTACCCTGAGCGTTACTGGAGGCAGGCAGGCTTTCTCCCTTGTCCTGAGGCATCAGATCAGGAGAGAAACCACTTAATAAACATAAGACCCTTACTTCAGGGCAACCAAACTTACAGTCAGAAACAGCAAAGTCCCTGGGGCCCAAGCCAGGTTAATGACCTGGTCTCTTGTACCATAGCTGCTGAGCCCTGATCTCTTAGTGGCAAAGCCAGCCTCCTTTTCCTGTTTATATAGCCAAGCCACAAGGTGGGGCAGGGTGCTCCTTGATTGCACCCAGCCTTTCTTGGCCCTAAATTGCAGACTGTCCCCTAAAGGGCTAGTACTCGATACCACAGTCAGTTCTACTATAATATATTATTATTTGTATTATGGTAGCGACCAAGTGAGATAAGGACCCTGTTGTGCTAGGTGCTGTACATATCCATAGTGAGGGACAGTGTTGGCTTCAGAGAGCTTGATCTAAATAGATGAAGAGTGGGAGGGGAAACAGAGGGGCAGAGAGTGGAAAGTGACATTCCCATTGTCACACACTAGGTTACTGGCAGAGTCCCAGCCCTCTGGATTTTCATGGCATATTTGACTTGATTTTGCTCCGCAGGAGCTGCAGTTATTTGTCAGGGTGGGGGGATGATTTATTGTACAAAAAATTGTGGAGACTTTTTGAAATGTTCAAAAGGATTTTAATAGACTTTATGGGGCAATTTTATGTCCTTGTTCTTCAGTGACGGTGGCTCCAACCCTGCAAATGTGCCCACATATAACTGTACTCATGTGAGTAGTTCCCATTGACCGCGGTGAAACAATTTACATGAATAAAATTAGGCACATGCATAAGTATTTGCAGGATCAGTGCCTGAGACACCACAAATATTCTGTCTTGGGGACACTTTGTAAGGGAAATTCAGCCCCCCAATTTAGATTTTGTTTCAAGTTTTACAGAAATGTTTCCTGGATTTTCTCTTTGATTTCCACCAGAACAGATTTTTTTGGTGAAGGACTTAAAGTTTCCTGCAGTTTTTGCAACCCAAACCCAGAGCCAGGAATTGAAACTGACTAAAACAACCCCCAACAGTTTAAACAGAACATTTAGGGGAGGCCAGTGCAAAATAATGGCAAAAAGCCATAGAGATTTTAAACAACGGTTTCAGATGTAATTTTCCAGAGGGGAGGTGTCATTAATGATGTGGACAGGGCATTTCTTCGTTGGTCATTTTTTTAAATAAGTTCTATTTTTCATTTGGAGAACAAAGGATGAAATTCACCCCCGCCCAAAGCACCCTTCAGAGCCTCAAAATAGAGTTTAAATCATGGCATGTAAGTGGTTTGTAGACGTTATAAATGGGTGAATTTCACCCCAAGAGCCTGATCCGGCCAGCAGCTGCTAGAGAACATAGTTCTTATTGCTATTGCCATGATGGTCTCATCGAGCCATTGGAAGCTCATGATAAAAATCACAGTGTTCCTGACCCAAAGCCCATTGAAGTCGCTGGAAAGACTCCTGGGGTGCCAGCTAGTTATCCTTCGTAGCATCGGACCCTAAAACTTGACACCAAAAAACCCCACGTCTAGTTCTAGGGACTTCACCAGTGCAACGAACGAACTGCAGGGTTTGCTAATAATGAGGTGCACAAAGCCATAGTGAGTCTGCTTAATCATCAGTGTGACGGCAGCACAAACACCACAGAGCACCAAGGAAGGAAGGGGTTCCATGCCTACAAACATTCCGGCACATGAGTAGTTTTATTTCCTTGAGTGTTCCCACTGAGGGTTGTGATTTACAGAGAAGTTAGCTGCCCCCATTGAATTTCCATGAGAATATTAATTATTATTATTTATTATTTGCATTGCAATTGCGCCTAGGGGCCCCATTCACAGGCAGGGCCCCAGTGTGCTAGGTGCTGTCCAAATACATAAGAAAAGATGTGCCCTGCCCCAAGAGCCGGGGGCCAGATTTTCAGTGCTTAAAGATGCAGATAGGGAGCTAGTGCAGTTTGCAAAAGTTCAGCATCTAAGCTACAGAGGCTGTTTTTGGACATTTGAAAATCCAGTCCTTTGTCTAAATAGCAGACTAGAATTTAACTCTTTTATGTCCTTTTGAAAATCCCAGTGGAAGTCAATGGGTACTACTCAGAGCATCTGTAGGCCTTGCTGCTCCGTCCTGAAAGAGGCATGCATACCTGCTGCACTATAACCCTTTCTGATGCAAAAGTCTGGCTGTCTTGATTGTCTGTGGTTGACTCTGGTACCTCTCTCTGCCATATGCTGTCTCTTTCCCATCAGCAGTTCCATGCACGGGAGGCTCCGATTTCATCTTGCTACTATTTATTTTTGGTTTTGTTTGTTAACTTTTTCCAATAAACGTGTAAAAACCAACCAACCAACCAAAAGGATTTTGTGAACCTGGAAAGGACTTTAAAAAAAATCCTGGGCTGAGACCATTTTCCAGAAATAAAGCAAAACACAAACAAAAAAGGAAGGAAGGAAAAGAGTAAGAAAATGTTTTAAAAGATGGATGGAACTATTTGTCATTCTCTCTGAATCTGGTGCTTCTGGTTTACCAAAGCAACTTCCCATGCCCTTGGGGACTGGTGTTTTACACCTATGGATGAACTTGAATGAAGGTGTTATGTTTCTTCAGGGATTTTTCCCTTCCTTGTTACCAGATTTTAATTTGAAAACCTGCTGAAAGGCCTAGTGGAGGCCATCCTGGTTAACTGCATTAAAAAGCTTTCTGTGTTGCCCTGAGAATAAATCACACAGGTTGTTAGCTGGATCGCGGGGGGACGTGTTCATAATCAGCCAGCTCCTCTGTCCACATTCCACTCTGTGCACCTGTGGGAGCATGGCTCTAGTGTGCTGACTCTGTTTTGGTGCTCAGCTGCTATGGGTGCTGTGGTATTTATGAAGCACTGGAATGCACTCAGGTAGCCAAAGCCCAGGTTGGATTTCAGACTGCCTGCACTGACGTAGAAAGGTACTGAATCAATTCTGAAATAGCAGCTGAGCAGACAAGATCAGGGAGAGGAGAGTGATTTGGAACCTGAAGTTTCAAACCAAGCTGATGGCTTAGTTGGCTCTGTGGCTGGACTGGCTCCTGTTGGTTGCTGCCCTCTCCCCCTTCCAGACCTATGGCCCGAGCAGGAGACTAGCCAGTGAGTTTCTTCCATGTCCATGACCAGAAGGCGTGATTGGGTGCCGAGCTTCCCCCCCAAGCCTGATCCTGTGTCTGAAGAGGGAAATCAGGTGGTGAGTTGCTCCCCACTCCAGTCACATTGCTGGAGGAGGAAATCAGACTGGCTCTCGAGTTACAAATTTGGGGGGGGGGGCACACAGTCACTTGCTCTGCATGGGGCAGGTCCTGAGCATCCATGAGCGTTCTGGTGGGGGTGGTGGATGTACAGGATTGCTCCTTACCGAGCTGCTTGTATGTGAGCTGGTGGGTAAGACACTGGATAGTTGGCAGCTGGGCTGCAAATGTGAGTCCTTCCTTCGCCCCTGGAGAGCTTTTACTCCCAGCCAGGCAAAGGGACGTTGAAGGGAGAGGGCAGAGGACATGGCTCCATCTTGGGGCGGGAGGGGGGCAATCCAGCCAGGATTTTATTTGCTCACTGAGGATGATGGGTTCCCTTTGTGCAACAGTGGCCTCCTGGCCCTCCTTGTACACTTTGGCTGGTGTAAATCAACACCACTGTGGTGGTTTCAGTGGCGCTCCGCTGACTTCAAGGGCTTTAATGGCGCTGCACTGCTTTACAGCAGCTGAAGATCTGGCTATCTGTGTGGAGTCGCTCTCGCGATGGGCCTGGGGAGGGGGATGCCCCTTTTCCTGGGTTCGATGGAGCCCCTGCGTTCGGAGAGACAAAACGGACGCACGCTGAGAAACCGACTGGAAAGGCGTCTTCCTCCCTGCTAGGGTAGCGCTTCCGTTGTAGGGCCCACCTGGGCAGCCACTGCCACCTCTGCACATGTGAGCCAAGAACGTGGCCCTCCTTGTGTGTGTCTACGGAGCAGCGTACACTAGAGTCCTTTCATCCCTTCAAGGGTACCGGATGACTTCCTACCCTGTGCGGGTCTGCCATAGCGCATGCTTGCTTCTCGCTTCACAGTAAGGGACTGTATTCTGGCTAATGAGCACGTGTACTGATCCTGGGGGTGGAGGGGGCCTTACAGACTATATAGCAAGGGCACAGCATCTGCCTCCAAGAGCTCACACAAACACAGGGCAACGGGGAGTGGTTAGCAGAGGAAAGAGCAGTGTGGAGGGGAGTCAAAGAAGGCAAGAGAGGGCCATTGGAGGAGGGAAAGTGGGAGGCAGTTCCCTATGGGGGTGGTCAGCAAGAATAGAGGTGTGAAGCTGAGGGGCCACTCCCTTATATGACATCCTTGGGAGGCAGGGTGTGGGGGGGGTGGGTTCATCTTATAGGATTTGCATTTGCACTGCGTGTGCTTTCTGTGCGGTTGAGCCATGATCCAGAGCTTTTTAGTCTATCCTCAGGCTGTGGCTGGATCTCGGCACAGAATTTCTCCCGTGCCTCATTCCCTCCCCTTTTTGGTTTTCCCCTTCCCCTTTGGTCGCCATTGCTGCCAATATATCTCCAGGCAGCATTTGGAAGCAGACACCTGTCGTAGGGGCCTTGCCCGGTCAGCCTAAAAGAATTGTTGACGAGGTGAGAGTGAGGAGGGGCCTTTGTGTCTGTACCACAGTCAGGTTTTATGCCATTCAATCGCTGTTGAAAAAAAATGAAATAAATAAACTTTCAAAGTTTGCGATCTCTAAAAAGAACTCCCTTTGCCCCTTGGTTTTGATTCTCTGTTGAAAAATTGGACCCAAGCTCTTGTGCAGTTGGACGTCCCCCCTGTGCAGAGAGGCTAGGGACCAGTTCAGCCCCACTTTCAACTTATTTGCAGAATTTAGGCTTATTATCTTATTGCTTTATTTGTATTGAGGTAGCACCTAGGCGTACCAGGCTTAGACCGCGACCCCATTATGCTAGGTGCTGTACAAACCCAGAACAAAAAGATAGCCCCTTGCCCCAAAGACCTTCCAAGCTAAGAATCAGGCCTGAGGCAACAGATGGAAAGCCAGACAGATGGGGGCATGCAAGGAAACAGCCAACAATGAACAGTGTATATGGGGACCCGAGTGGTGTACAGATATCGGGCTGGCTGCCTGCACTGGATTGATTTTCACCCAGCAGGAAGGCTACGCACGTGGAGGCAGATGCAGGCGCGTTGGACTGCTGGGTTCGTAACTGAATCCTGCACTACTGTGGGAGCCTGGCCTAGCTAAGCAGGCGTACGCCACCGACGCCTGCAGTAGCAGAGAGCCTGAGCTCTTGTTTACACGGAGCTACTGCTTCCAATTTCCTTTCAAATTTGTACCCCATGTCGTCTAGCCTTACGCCAAGCCTGGTAACAAAACACCAGTGCCTCATCTACGCTAGAGCTTCGTCCGCTGCTACCGCTGGCGTGGAAAGCCCAAAACACTGTCCAGCCCTGGCAAATCCGGGGTCCCTCATAGGGGGAGCTTTGGGTTAGCATCTCCAAGACGCTGCAAAAAAACGCAGCTGGCCGCACTCCTCCCTGGGCCCCAGGACTGAGTGAAAGCCCCAGCGTGGTGTTCGGGGGCGCAGTGCTGCAGGGACGGGCCTGCTGCAGGTGAAATGTAAAGCCAAGGGTCAGACCACCAATGTCAATGAAGATCCCAGGGCATGAGCGAGGGAGGGACGATGGGGGTGTTAACCTTGGGCACTTGCCCAGAGTCCAAGAAGATTCATTCCATTCTGCCTCCCTAGCCCCACCCTTGGCCTTCGCCATCACAATGTCCCCACCCACCTTGCTATCACGCTCCTTGGAGTGACCAGTGAGCACCTGGGCCGAGGAGAATCCCCTCTCCCTGTGAATCACGCCGGGTGGCAGTGTGTGAGAAGCATGCCCTTCCTCTAGGGCTGTCCATCTGGCCCCTTGCACCAGTACTGATTTCAAGGTGGCAGGGCGAAGGGTAAGAGGCAAAATGTAAGCACAGCAGGGGTGGGATTTCTAAGGCCAGCTCCCTGGAAAGCCGGGCTGGTGACCCAGTGCCTGCAGAATTCAAGGGCTGGCGTTTATTTCCCAAGGGCCTGGCAGGCAAGGCAGGAAAATAAGGAAGCGAGTGCTCCTCTGTGCTCCCCACTAGAGGACGCCAAGCTCCCACGGTTGAATCGCTTGTTCACCAAGCGGAATAGCAATGTCCAGAGATGGACCATCGTTGAGGGCCCTTGAGTCAAACCGCGCAGTGACGCTGGGACGGCTCGTCCCTTAGCAGAGCCCCCTGAGGATGGAGGGGGAGGAATGGCCGTATGCTGGCTGTGACATCGCTCGTGCATTTGGCTTGGTGGCTAAGGGGAAATGTGCCCCTTGTGACTAGCAGTGAATATCCCTCGCTCCCTATCCGCCCCCCCCACCCCTCCTCCCGGAGGGGTCGCCCCAGTGTATTTTCTGTGGGCACAACGTCTCAAGAGCTGCAGCGCCCTGGCATGAATGTTAACCCTTTGAAGACTGTGCACCTGCCTCCCCTTCCTCGGATTGCCCACAGTGTATTTCAAATAGGGGACAGACCTCAGCTGTCCCCTGTCATGACTGGAGCCGCGGGGATGATTCCCTTCTCTGCCCTGTCCTTCCTAGGGGTCTTCTTTCTGGGCCTTGCAGAGAAACCAGGGCCTCGGGCACTGGGCCAGGCAGCAGCTCCTGTTCAAGTGCCACATGGGCACTGGGAGCTAAGTCAGAGGCTCTGGGATGAGGGAGAGGCAGCCAGGCCAAATCTGAGTGGCACTGCAATCCCACGGGCTAGGGCAATACCTGGGATATAAGGTGTCCTGTACTGATTTAGCAGAAGACCGGCAATTTTTTATTTAAACAAGGGACTTCTAATGTAGCAGGGGACTGTTGGCAACCCCGCAGCGTTTCCTGCTGTGCCGTCCCTTGGCTGGTGGTCTGGGAAATCCCCAGTGGGATGAATGAGCATGCCGCTGACGCAAGCCCTAGCAGCAATGAAGTCCTTGGAGTGAGGACTCTCTCTCGGCTGGCGACAGGGGGAGAATCTGGAGTGGAAGAAGTGTTTGCTCTTCAGAAGCGTGATTAGGAGCCAGGGATACGCACCATGCCTGGCAGGGATGGTGCATCAAAGACGGGCAGAACGGGACCTAGGGGCTTGTGTTTGCTCATGAGAGACACCCCCCCCCGCCTCCCTTCTTATGGCACCCCCTCTGGTGACCAGAGCCCTGGGGGAGTGACAGTGAGAATGGAGGGGATGAGAGGCGGGAGAAGCTGAGTGAGGGAGAGGCAGAGGCAAACCAACACACGGGAGGTAACCTTGATTTTTAAACTCTATGCAAGAAAAACCCAGACATTTGTCCGGAAGTATTATAGAATAGACATAATGGCTGGATAATGTAACATAAATAATATACAGTAACACCAAATACCACCTTAGGACGATAATCAACTGTAAATTATCACCACCATAAAAGAGGTTTTTCAGCAGCCAGTGGTGTCACCCCAATAGAGAATCAACTCCTCCGCGCCTGCCTGGCTGCAACTCACCTTCCCCCTGGCTGTCCCGCCCTCACCTCTCTTCACCTTGCGATGCTCCTTGGCTTCAACGCCTGCACCTCTTTCCAGGACAACCTGCAAACGACAGTGCCTCCCATGCCCATGCCCCCGGCACCCAAACGGCATCCTACTGTCAGTGTCCTGACGGGAAGCCTCCCCGCTCAGAGCTCTGTGTGCCTCGTGGTGAGCTCTGTGCACTTGGCCCTTCATGGTCCAGCTTCCTCGGCAACTCCTCTCCACCCCTTTCTTCTCTAACTGCCTTCCCGTGGCCCCCTGCCCAGCTCTGATTGCCCTCTCGCTGGCTGTCTCTACCCCCTGGGTCAGCGTTCTGTGCTGCTGCCTGACGTGCTACGCTGTCACTGGCACCTCCTGGGGCCTGCGCAGGAAAGGCCAGGCAATGAATTCCACCACAGACACTTCAGTAGGGACCCTGCCCACTTCAGTAGGGACCCTGCTCCTTTGGCCCTGGGAGCACATCAGGCCACCGCTGGCCTGAGGAGAGACCGCAGGCCCCATCGCACCAACCTGCATGTCGTACATCGCGCCGTGCAAGGGCTCCAGCGCATTATGGGTAGGCCAGCCTTCTTCTGAAACCTCAGGTAGTGGCCACTGCTCCCGGCTGGACCCAAGACCATTGGCATAGTGAATCTTAAGCTCCTAGGGCTGGCCAAGGGCCACTGGTGAAGCCCTCTGGGCTATGCACACGCTATATTGTGCTGCTTCCCCTGCATGGGTGGTTTAACCTGGTGACCCCCAGGGGATGCTCTGTTATTTCTGGAGTGCTGGGGGCGGAGGAGCAGACCATTCTGCTGTTGAAGTCTTCACCACAGATATTTCATTGCTCTTCCTAAACCTGGGTTTGTTGCTGTTTTTCTTCCAAAACATGGCTAAGGAGCAGGCAGGCGGCTGCTGCCTCCTCCCCCAGGGTGCTGCAGCGGGAATGTGTAGGAGTGGGCGGAAATGGGACTGTGGCCGAGGCGCTTGCCATGCACAGAGTTGACAATAAACTGCACTAGAAGAGATCTCTCATTTAGTACACAGGGCTGGGTGCCAGAATCCTGGATCCTGTGCTCAGCTCTTGGTGGGAGTATGGGCTAGTGGTTAGAGCAGATGACTCCCGGTTCCGCCTTAGAACTCTGCCACTGACTTGGGCTGTTACCGTGGGCAACCCTGTTCCTCAGTTTTCCCAGCTCTAAAATTGGGGCTAATGATGGTAGCTTTCTTTGTAAAGGGCTATCAGATCCTTGGATGAAAGGTGCAGCCTGGCTTCCTCATGTTAAAGAAGCTCATGCTGTTAGCAGCCCTTGATAACAATCTCATACCCGGCTGCCCACATGAATCGGTTCAGAGAAGAGCCACAAGGACGATTCAAGGTGCTCTGCTCCTCTGGGGAGAAATTACAGCCAAGTGAGAGGAACAATAGTAACAGCTTGGCTTTACAGGGACACTTAAAAGCTTCCATCCTGAATGGATCTAAAACCACTTCAGGCTTATGCAGATTAAACACAGCCATCACGCCAGCTACCTCTGAGGTAGAGCACACAAGCTATTTAACAACTCACAGCAACACAGCATGACAGGTTAGGGCAAGAAATGCAGCTTTATGCAGGAAAAAGACCAGATTAAATTAAGGGAGGATCCGAATGGTGGGATCTATCAGGAAAGTTGGGAGCGCCGTTGCTTGGGACATTAAAAACAGATCTGGCTAAAGCACTGGGGAAGAGACTGAACAGGAGAGACTGATCCTGCTTTGGAGGAGAGACTAGATGGAACCTAATATCTGTGACATCTATAATTCTGTGAAATCACGCAAAGCCGTTGAACCCTGCTGATTCATGCTCACATGCCAAAAGCAGCACTGATCACTTGGCTTCCTGTCGGGGGGAGGCTGAGCTGTTTGTCTTCCCCTGCAGCAGTGAATCAGGACCAGGGGCATATGTATTTTACACCATCAAGGTCCTTCCATGGGATGTCGGGGCATCACCAGTAACTCGTGCTTCTCGTCTTTTGCGTCTGGAATCTTGGGCGTATGGAGAAGCGGCAGAGAAGATGCTTAGCGTTAACGGCAGTAGCAGGAGAAACATTGAGACGCATGGAATGCAGGCGCGGAGTACGAGAAATCCCACACACAGAGTAGCTTGTATAGGTGAAGCAGCTAGGCAATGCCCATTGAGCGAGCCCAGCGTGGTGTGAGGGCTACATGTTAATCAAGCAACAGCTGGGTGGATGATTAGCTTCAATAAATCAATGTTTCTCTAGTTTTTTTGATCTGTGCCTTGTTCCACTAGGGGAGGCTTCGCTCACACCCAAGCTGCCCTTCCCACCCCACTAAGCCCCCCATTGCTTGCGTCTCAAAATATGCCATTGCATGAAGCAGTAGGAGGCCACAACCTTCAGGTGAACCACTGCAGTAAATGGTCTATGGCCACTGTTTTCAAGGCCAGCCACTGATTTTGGGTGGTTTGGTATTTGGGCCCCCCAAGCTCTGATTTTCCAGAGGCACAGAGCACCTATGATCATACTCGTGGCTCTTCTCTGAACCGTAGTCAATTGAGCAACATCGGACACAGGAGTCCAGCGGCAGCCGCACCAGACTAATTTATAAACTAGCTTCCTGGCTTGAGACCCAGCCAGTTCACCTGAGTTCCTCCTCCAAGGTACAGCTTGCGGGGGGGCTGCATCTTGCTTTCCCTTGGGGGTGGGTTAGCAACAGCAGAAGAAGACAATCAAGGGCGGAGCCTCTGGTTGATCCGATATGTTTCCGATGGCAGCTGTTCAGTGCTAAAAGCAGGAGAGGCAGTGGGGCAGGGATGAGCACCTCTCCTGCACAGTGGTTCAGGCAGACAGAGTTGTGGGAGAGAGATCTTTATCCAGCGTGCTGAGAGGCCAGTGCTTTTTGGTCTGTGCTTGTACAGCGCCTGGCACAATGGGATCCTGGTCCACGATTAGGCCTCCTACGTGCTACAGTAATACAAATTATAATCATAATGCTGAGAAGCCAGTGGTTGTCTGGCAGCACCTGGCCTGGCTTCCATTCCTGTCCCCCGGCACCACCTGTTTCCACATCTTGTCTCACTCTTGGGTGTCGTCCAGCCCTTCAAGTTGGGCCTCAGGATTAGCTCAGTCTCTCTGCTCTGCGGCGTTCTTGGCATCCCAAATGACTCAAACCGGACGGTTCCTCACCATTCCCTGTAGCTCGCAGGGCCTCAGAACTCCCTCCGGTCGCCTGGCAGCATTTTCCTGCCTTGTGGCCAGGATGGAGTGATTGGGGCTGGTGAACATTTCAGGGTAAAGCAAAAGGCTTCCAGAACGCGCTCAGCCATGCAAGACTACACCACAGGTGGGAATTGGTCCTGACCGCCGCTGGGGAAAGCTATTTATGCTCTGAAGCCTACAGCTCAGGAGTCCTTCTCGTTGCTCTGGGGCAAGTGGATCTGCAGCTGCTGCTCTGGGGTCTTTTTTAAAAGTAATTGTGCTCAGATAGCCCCAGCTCAGCAAAGCACGTGCTTAACTTTAACCTTTGAAGTCTGGTAGTGTTATAAGGCAGGGAGCTGGAACTCGGGATGTGTATTCTATTCTGAGTTCAGCCCCTGGCCTGCTAAGTGAGTCACTTCCCCACTCTGTCCCTCAGTTTCCCCATCTATACAATGGGGATAACACTACCAACCTCCTTTGTAAAGGGCTTTGTGTGTCCCACTGACTTACAGTGACCATGCAGTTCAGCTTTGCTGAATCAGGGCCTATGTGGTAGTGTGACAGGGGCAGGGTGATGGCTCGGGGGCACTGAAGGCCTCTGCTCACCCCGCAGAGGCGGAGGCAAGGGACAGCTAGCCCCGTCAATATGCCTCCAACCTGCCCTGGAGGACGAAGAGGGAAAGCTTAGCCTCCAGGTCCCATTTAGGACGGCCTCTCTGCTGACAAAGCGAACACCTGTCCCCCAGAGCGCTTTCATCTGAGAGCCCCGAGCAGCCGACTGATGGTGACAGATGCCATTCTGAACACGCACAGTCAGGGCAGAGGGGCGCCGGGCCCCGCCTGAAAAGCCCTTGCGGGGAGCTGATGTCCCCATTGTTTTATTTGGCTTGCCCCATAACAATTCCTCTGCTTCAGTCTGTGCCTCTCCAGGCTTCCTAATGACTCGCATTCTCAGCGGCTGCATTCACTCAGCAGGTCCAGGAGGGCTCATAACGGGCCCCTTTGTCCCTGCGGCAGGGGGGAGAGGGGAGGCTTTGACGTCACCCTGGGTAGAATTCCTGAATGCCATTCAAACCTCCCTGGCCTGCGCCACTAATTGCACCTTATGTAATAGCGGCAGCTGGGTGCCCGCTCCTCTACTGAAAGCAGGATAAGTCAGAGTGACAGGGCTCTGGGTCTGGAGGCAGTCCCTGAGGAGGCAAACAAGTGCTTGTGCAGAGCCACAGTGCAGGGGGCACAAGTGCCCCAACAGGGTGGAGCTTTGGGGGCTCCTCAGCGGCAATGGCCCACCGGTTCCTAGGGCCGGTCCACGGCGGCTGGAAAAGTCACTAAAGAACGCCTCGAGGCACAGCCATTGTGGTGGCAGCAGCTGCCGATGCTGGGAAGTCAGTGAAGCATGCAAATCTCCAGCACGCAGGCTCCAAACAGGAGGGCCCTGGTGGAGGCGGCTACTCCTTCGACCCCTACACACCCTGCCCGTGGGGAGATTTTTCCACGGTTGCTAACAGGAGGCTTCCATGAAGGGCTGCCACTGCCAAGCAGTTCCCAGGGGGCTGTCCCAGGCCTTTTCTTCCCCCGTTTAGTGGGAACAGCAGCATTCAAGGCACTCTCAATAGGATAAGCCAGACAGACGCCTTCCACAGTCTCAGCACAAAGGAGCGAGTTCTGGGCTGAGATGGGAACTGGGGCTAGGGCGAGGGAAGGACCGAGCATGGGGGACAAAGGCAGAGAAGCAGGGACGAGACGGTGACAGAGAAATGGGAGGGAAGGGGGGCGAGACAGAGACTGGGCCAAGGGGAAAAGAGCTGGAATGATGGCTCCTGGTGGAATCGACACCAAGTGCAATTTGCTGTCTGGCTGGGAAACTCCTCCCTCAAGGCAGACCCTCTGGATTTCAATTCTTTGCCCCTTTAAGTAAATTTCTTGCCCCTGTGACACAAACCCTCACACAGTGGCGTGCTGCCGCCACGCATCCCAGCCACTTGGATAGCGTGCAGCGTTATCTGCTCTGCCTTGGCACACAGCCCAGCATTTACTCCCAGTCCCCTGGGTGACACGCAAATGCCAGAGAGCGCAGGGCACCCTTGGGTGCCATTTAATAAGCCCGTTCGCACTGGCTCCTCGCACCTGTTGAGCAGGTGAAAAGCCTCCGATTTAACAGAGCTGTGCATCGCTTTCATTAATAAACAATTGACTGTCAACAGCACACACCTGGGTGTGTATTTATTAGTGGCAGTCTTCATTTGTTTTATGGTAGCACCTGGCAACCCCAGTCAGAGCCCTGCTGTGCTAGGTGCTGTACACACCTATAACAAAAAAGGCGTTCCAGCCCCAGAGGGTCTGTCTGCCCAGCAATAAAAGACCCGTGGTCAGAAAGTGACAGGGCGCGCATACACACACACACACTAGCACCAGCTCTGTCAGTAGAGTCAGGTGAACAGGAGCCAGGACGAGTAGTTCCCCAGTGAGCTGGTGAAAAGCTATCAGCCCTGGCAGAGCGTCCAGAACCACCCAGATGTCTTGGTGCCCTCATGAACCACATTGATGGCTAAAGAAGCAATGGTACGCCCCTTGGGCTCACCTCCCTCTCTCAGCATCCTCCCACCAAGCTGATTGGGGCCCTGGAATCCACACACTCAGCCCCCACATTATGAGGATGCTGGACATTGCCTTCCACGAAGAGCCACGGTCCTTCCTAGAAGCACTTGGTCGAGGAGGAGCAGCCGAGACAGCCAGGACTGCCAGATCCACTGGCCGTGCTTTCTTCCGCCTGCCTGGATGAAGCCGTGACACTGGTTTGGCCCTCGCCCCTGGACGACTGCAGGCAGTACTAAGACCTTCTGAAAAGAACTGCTGAATTTCTTCAGCTCCCTATTAGAGGAGGGTCAGGGACCTACCCACAAACTCCTGGATAATATTCTCCAGGCTACGGTTCCTTCCAAAGCAGCGCTCCCTATTCATGAGACGATTTTGGGTCCCACTAAAGTGATTTGGTGCACGCCTGCCACCTATGCCCCGATCCCAAAGAGGGCTGAGAAGAAATCCTTTGTTCCCTCCAAGAGGGCTGAATATTTGCTTTCCCTCCCTAATCCCAACTCCTTAGTGGTGCTGGGGGTCATGGAGCACCAGTTTTGGTTCACCTCTTTGGACAAAGACACCAAGAGACTAGCTCTCTTTGGCCGAAAGATAATTTTGTCAGCTAGCCAGCTATCCCACATAGCAAATAACCAGGCATTCATGCCCAAGTTTGACTTTATTCATTACAACAAATTGTCAGAATTTTGTTAATAAGCTACCACAGGGGCCTAGGTCTCAAATGAATTATCTCGGTCTAAGTACATCTGACGCTTCCCCAAGGTTAGCAGGGACCAGTTCAGCCCGTTTAACTGTGCCTTAGCCAAACAACTTCAGCTAGGCTTGGCCAGGGCAATAGAGATTGTGTGATGGGTGAATTAGCTGCTACTCTGGCTTCCACGATTGCCTTTCCGCTAAAACCCCATCTACACTATAAAAACGACCATGTTGGGAGGGGAGGGAGAGGTCCTCGTTTCAGCACAGCCTGGTTCTTGTCAGTACTGACAGGCTTGAGCTATGTTCGAAGCACACCCCTGATCAATCATGCAACAGCCTTGCAAAGTCCAAGAGATCTGGGAGGCTACAATAGTCCTGTTTTTGGACTTGGGAGGAGCAGGCATCGCATACAATGGTTACAAGATCAAACGTGCCTTTAATGACAGGATAGACAGCAGCTTAAATTAGTTTCACCTCTGTGGATTACCATTTTAGTTCCTGAGACCTGAATGTGGCTTGAATACAAAGCTCTTATTTCTCCTAAAATTCACAGGTGAGGGCTACCTGCTTAGTCACCAGTGAATTAAGATGAGTCAAATTCTGCCCAGTTACACCCATTAAAATCTGGAGCAACCTTACTGGACTATAGTGGAGTTAAACTCTGGATTTACACCGCTGTAAATGAGGACAGACTGTGGCCCACTGTGATCTAAGTTTGTCACCTGCTCCACTTTTATTCTGTCCTGCACCTATACCATCTGGGACAGTGATCTCATCAGATCTTATACATATGCTTTGTCTTGATCTGCACCTGGTCCCCGTAGAAAAAAGAAGGGTTCTGCAGCAAGTGGAGGTGGTGACACCGCAGGTAGCGTTTTTCCTTTTGACTCCATACTTAACCAGTAACCTGGCACGGTGCTAGGGGGTGCTCCCTTTCAAAATGCCTATTTCATTAGCAGTAAGGGATGAAGGAGGTAGGCCAAGCTGTAGGGAAAGAGATCTTTACCGACCATGCAGAGTGGCCAGTGTTATACTGCCATCTTTCAGGAGGGATATAGAACCAAGATCCTAATGTCTTGTGGCCAGCAAAGATCCCATGGCACTTTTTGCAGAAGTAGGGTCATTAATTTTGCTGACCTGAACTAGTTCAAGATGGGTCACTACATTCTGCCAACTTATATTCTCTCTGCAGTTTCATCTGGATCAGGCATTCTTGGTTTCCCTTACTCAGCTGTTCTGCAGTGTTGCTCTGTGCTGTTAAACAGCTGCTTTGTTCCACCCCAGAGCTGGCTGCAGCTATCCCTATGTGAGGTCTGAAAAGACTGGATGGAAAATTCCAGACATATCCAAGGTATTGTTTCCAACAAGGCATGTTCCCCTTTAATCTTTAAGGGAGTGCACAGGCATAACTGATTTCCTTCCCAAAGGCTTGGGCAGTCATTGGTGCCTGCCCACCCCTTGCCTGGGTTATAAGGGGAATATGTTTTGTTTGTGTAATTCCCTCAGTGCAACGAGCTTGTAAAAAAAAAAAATAATGAATTGGACTTGCATCTAAGAGGTAATTACATGTAATGGAGATGAATGACCCAGTGATTCATCTTGATAAGCACATAACTGTCAGTTTCCCAGCTGCACTTAGGTCAGACAGTAAAATAATATGCCAGCTCCCCCATTGCCACCCAATGCGGCACCTTAAAAAGTTCTGCAATCCGGCTCATCAGGCTATGTGGTGCCGTACTAACTCGAGGCACTGGGGTGAAGACGTACCTTTAGCAGACCTACCGGGGAAGCCTCTCCTCTGTGCTGCAACTCAAAGCATTCACACCATGCACTGCCTCTCAACACTGGAGGTGGCAAAGCCTCCAGGAGCGCCTTCCTTTCTTCTCTGTGGGGCATGAGAGCATTGCCTTGCTCCTGCGGGATGTACTGGGCCTGATTCTCCCCTGCCGTGCTCCTTGGGTCATCCTTTACACCTGGGTAGAAATGGCACCAGCCTCCAGAATGAAGCATTCTGGTCTGGTAACATTAGCCAAGCCCAACGAGGTGCAAGGAGCCTGCCCTGTCATTTGGGGTTACTGGGGGACACAAGGACTTGTACCAGCCGTGGGTGGGGGAGGAGGGCTGAGGCCTTGACCTGTTTATCACTGAGACACTTCAGCGATAAGAAGCCTGTAAAATTCCAAACTGGGAAGGAGACATTTCTTTCTTTCCCAAGAAGCAGGAGGGAAAGGGATACCTGTCTGTATGGTGGGGGCTAGCAAGCAGAGGGCAGACAGCATCAATGAGGCTCTGAGATCCCAGACGTCGAGGAATCCCCTCCCCGCCCCAACCAGCTTGGGCAAGCTTTATAAAAAGAAAGAGCTGGTACCAAGGATAACATGCTTTGCATTCCATTGCTGTCTCCAGGGGAATTTCGACTGATCTACAGGAAAAATGCTCCGCCACCCTGGAGGTCAAAGTGTCTGAAGGAAAAATGTCAAGGCGGAAAGGCTTAATGGAATCAGAGCTGAGCCACATTCAGCATCCAGCTCTGGGGCAGGGTCATGTCACCTGGTCTGGCCTTGGCCAAACAACTCCCTGGGGGAGGCAATAACTCTAGCTAGGTCTGTCCCGGGATGTGGCAAAGACAGTTAGGCTAGTGGGGGAGACTGGCGAACTGGAAGATCTAGAGTTATTTCAGCTGGGAAAGAGGGGAGGAAACAGACAGGTGTGCAATGAAAAACTGAGCCGCAAACGAGAGAGTGCGGGTGAGAGGCAAAGCAAACTCCACCTCTGTCTGTCAATCAAGGCAATGAGCAGGGGCACATGTACCCTTTGACCAGCACAACAGTGGCCGAGCAGCAATAGAAGCTGTCTCTGAGCCAGCAGGTTTGCAGGGAGGAAGCCCTGCGAGTAAGGTACTGGCTGCAGACTCAGACGAGCTGGGTTTAATTTCTGGCGATCGACCTGGTCTCTGACCTAGGGCAAGTCACTTAGGGCCCCGTCTCAGAGCCCAGGTCTACAGGCTGATGCTGTCATGATAAAAATCCCATTGTAGCTGTTCCGGCCCAGGAGTTGAAGTTGAGGGTTCTCAGAGCCCAAACTGGAATGTCTACATAGTCGCTCTGAATGGACCCAGCCAACCCCGTGCCCCACACGCAGGCAGCCTCTTTACCACAATCCCCACGGCTGGCTCTGCTAGCCCCCTTGCTGTAGGCTGGGCAGAGAGGCCAAAGGACTGAATGGGCCATGGAGACTCAGCTCGCCTCTGAGCGCTGGATGTGGTCCCTCCGGGTCAGGGGTAAGATGCCTGCACAGGTGCATGTGGGGAAGCTGCTGTTGCCCATACTGGATGAATAGCAGCTTTTAGGGGGTCTGATCCAAAGCCCGTGTAAAGATTTCCATTCCAACAGCTTAGGATCAAGTTCTTGATCCCCAGAGCTGTCAGCACAAAACATTTCTCCAAGATCCGAAGTCAGGCAGGACACACGTGCAAATATAAACATTGCTGCCGTTGCCTTAATACTCTTCTTGGCTTCTTCTCCCTGATTTTCACTGGGGTGGAGCAAGGGGGGGTCGCTCTGTTTTCCCTTGAATGATTTCAGCTTGCTTTTCCGCAGGGAGGGAAAGGGGATAACAACCATTAAAGCCCTGTGTTTTGAATTCCCCATCTGTGAAGTCTGGGGGATTGTATTCTTTCCTGTCCTCCACCCACACTAATCAATCGTTCACACCTGCACGGTCGGCAAGGGGAATACAAAACAGTCCCCACACAAAGGAAAAGCCCGCAGCGTTCCTGCAGGCCCTGGGTCGTGTTGCACCACGTTCGCCTCTAACGCAGCCCACATTCCTTCCCAAGGTCAGCGTCGGACACCTGTTTTCCTTTTAGTGGCTTCGGTACGAATGGAAAGCCCTTTCCATTGGCAGCACCAACGGTGAGGAGGAAGAAGAGGAGCAGGAGGGGAGAAGGGAGAACTTGTGGGACCCCTAAGCACAGCAGACACAATGCTTGACTGCCTGAAGGCTGTTATAATAGGTCTGTGCAAAGGCTTACCAGAGCAGTAAAATGGACAGAGCAGATCCAGTCCGTCAGCCCATGGCCCTAATACTGCTAGAGCCACCAAACAAAAGCTGGACTCTGTCATTGCACTGGGAGTAGACTGCCGCTGGTGCGGGTTGGCAAAACCCTGTCGAAGCCAAAGGACCTCTGCTCGTTGAGGATCTGGCTCTCGTTGATTTGATTCTGCTCTCAAGTGCGACTCGGTGGAGTTCCTGGAACATAGAGCTGGTGTGAGTGAGAGAAGAAGCAGTTCTCAGTGGGATTACTCCTGATTTACACTGGTGACTGGAGGTCCGAAAACGCCCCATAAACTCCACTTCATCTGACTCACCATGGTTAAAGCACTAGCTCCCCGGCCTGTCCTTTAACCACTAAGCCACGAGGCCATTCGTAGGAGGAGTGTGGTCACAAGCAGCGATTCTCAAACTGAAAGCCCTTTGCGGCAGGCCACAGAATGAAAGAGTTTGAGAACCAAGCAGCTGGGGACACAGGAGGGCGGGACGGCTGCCGGGCTAGGATGACTCTTGGCCATGCTACACCTGTTTTGTGGTTTCGTAGGCACCCGCAGTTTGCCAGGCCGTTGCTATCCATCAGCAACAATATGTTCATATGAAATAAGAAAAAAGGCTCTTTCAGGCTTGGGAAATGAGTCCATTTCTGGCTACCTGATCCAAGTCGAGCCCACGTGGGATTTGAAACATCTGAACCACTCCAGCGACCACCCCCCAGGAATCAGCGCCTCCTAGCTGTGTCAGTGAGCTTCACTGCCTAGATTTTGACAAACTCCTTCTTGCTCGAAGGCTGTTTGGGGCTGGTGCCTCTGAATTTGTGATGCACGGGCACACACGCACACAGCAGGATCAAAGTAGGCCTTGGCTGCCTAACTAAGTTTGGGGAAAATAAAGAACTTGCAGCTGATATAATTACATAGACTCTTCCCACCTTGAGCGGGTTTGACTGTGCGTGCAGATCCACCTGAAGGATGGAGGGCATGGGAGGGAGGGGGGACGAGTGGGCTCTCACACAGGTACCCAGCCTCGACTGCGAGTTCTGAGGCGTAAGGGACTAACTCTCTGATCTCTCTCCCCCAGGCAGATGCTTATGACTACAGAAGGGCTTTCTGTGGCATTAACTGGGACCATTGCTAATTCTCTGAGTGGATCTGCCAGCACAAAAGGCATGTCAGAGCGCATCAGCCAAGTGCATCTTAGCCCAGCAAAAAAGGAGCTCCTGTGACTTTGTTTTGAAAAGGCAGATGCTTGCGCGTGCTGGCTGTTAAAAATGCACCATCCTTCTGCCAGCGGGAAAAGCTTAACCCCTTCATGTCCAGTCCCCAGGACCAAATGCTGCTCTTCCCTGCAGGGGAGGGGAAAAACACGCTTGTCAGGGAACTGCTATAGGCATATGAACCTGAATGGATGGACTATCAGTGCCAACAGCATAGCCATCCTCCATTGGGTTCCATTTATACACATGCATCTGGCAGAGGAGCATGTCTTTTAGAAGAATCTGACTTAGGCACTTATCTGCTCCCTTTCACCACGGTACCAGAGTGTCTCTCAGTCTTTAATGTATTTATCCTCACAATACCCTCGTGCCGCTACACCCATTTTACAGATGGGCAAACTGAGGCACGGAGCAATTACATGACTCGCCCAAGGTCACAGTGGGACTGGGAGTCTGGCAGGGGAGCAAACCCAGATCTTCCAAGTGTCAGGCTAGTGCCCTAAACACTAGGCTGTCCACATACTGAACCAAAAACCCTGTAGGGAAATATAGGAAACTCACTTGCTTCTCTGCCAGAGGGGATAGCTTAAATGGCAAAGATTAGGTGGGTTGTATCCATTCACCTTGGCTGAAATGCTCGAGCACCGCTTGGAGCTATGAGACCAAATCCTGTAGAATCAATACTTAGACAGGTGATAGATGGGGTCTGAAACCCTCTCCTCTTACACTGTATAACTCCTCTGTTGACTGCACTTGGTTTATACCTGTGTATATGAGATGGGAAATCAGTCCAGTCCATTTATTGGGCCTGAGTCTCCTTTCAGTGGTATCAGTGTCAATCCTGTGACATTGCCGGAGTTATACTGGTGTAAATCTGGTGGAAGAAAAGAATCCGGCGGCTCATTGTATGGGGGAGATTTGGACTAGCCCTTAAAAAACAAGGCTGTGTGTGGATACCACAGCATGTCTCAGAAGAGTCGCGGTTCACCCAGGTGTGTCGCTAGGGGGAAGGGAAGTTAAGCTAGGTTTGCCCAGAAGGGAAATGTCCAGGCACAATGCCTAGATGCGTGTGAATCAGGTCTGCAGGCAGAGGAAGGAAGGGAGACAGGAGCAAGTCCTGCTGGCCAGGGAAGTGATGAGACATGGACGCGTCATCATTGTGTTGCTCTCATTCCCTGCTCCAGTCCTTTCTTAGATATGTGTCATTGCTTTGTTTCTTATCCTGTGTGCTCAGAGATGCAAAGCTGGGTGGCAACACAGGAACTTGGGAAGAGGAAAATAGCAGATCTGCACTGCCTCTTCCCCTGTGAGCTCAAAGCCGTGCGTGAGCGGCCTCTGCATTGCAACAGCCATTCATCCAGAGTCACACCGCTAAACTCCTGCGTCACGCTTAGGAGATATAGAAAGCAGAAGCAGCCCCATTGCTGGGAGAAGAGAAAAGCAGAGGGGGGAAGCACTGGTGAAAGGAAACAGACTCAGGAGTCCTCTGCTCTAATCAGCTAGCGGCTCCACTGACCAGGTTGAGTGGTTCACCGTCACATAGGAGTGTCCCACAGGGAGCTGGACACAGCGCCAAAGCCTAGAGAGAGAGAGATTTTAAGTCCAGAAGGGATCAATATGGCCTTTGTAGTTGGACTTCCTGCATAACACAGGCTAGCTCAGTGGTTCTCAACCTTTCTAGACTATTGTACCCCTTTCTGGAGCCTGAAGCCTGAGTCCCACCACCAGGGGCTGAAGCATGTAATTTAGCTTCGTGGGGGGCCTTGTGGCGTGGGGCTCCGGGCAATTGCCCTGCTTGCCACCCCCTAATGCCGGCCCTGCACTTGAGACCTCCCCCCATAACTTATCCTGTGGTTCCCCGGGGGCTCACGATCCCCAACTTGAGAATCACTGATCTAGATGAGTTGACGTACACCATGGAAGACCTCTGTGTACCCCCAGGGGTCATGACCCTGTCTTCCCCTCCCCTGTTGAGGGTCACTGGGCTAAATCACCCACCCACAAATTGCTGCATCAAGCCCGTTATTTCTATGTCAGCTATAGCATGTCGTTCAGAATGAAATCCAGTCTTGATTTAAAGACTTCAAGTGATGGAGAATCCATCACATCCTTAGGTCAAGTCCCAGTGGTTCCAGTGGTTAATTACCCTCACTGTGCAGACAGAGAGATGTACCAGAGCACCACTTTAGCACAGAAGCATCTAGCTTGCTCATAGCAGGCTCAGCCTTGGGACATCTTGGTTAAATCCAAGGTAGGGAGGACACTGGAGGAGAGGGTCACCACGTCAAAATCTAATCGTGGAAAAGGAATTAGCAGAAGGGACTTGTCCAGGAGAACAACACAGAAGCATGTCTCCCACCTCCACAAAGTCACACTGGATGACATCAGTCCTTGGCTATTTGCAATGTGCGGCGTCTTCCTTTCAGACTGAAAGCGCTTGTTTTCCTGTGGCCTAATGCAAACCGAGAGTAGGACGAACAGCCCTGACTTGCCCCCTTTTAAGAGACTGATCAGGGCGGGGAGGGTTTTTCATACCACAGCAGGCTGTGGAGCTCTGCCAGCGAGCTTGTCAGCACTGTCTGTGCCCAGTGAAGAATGTCATTTGGTTATTTATTCAAATATCTAAAATAATATCTGAATCTCAAGACTCCGAGCTCACATGCAGCCCCTAAAACAACTCTATGGAAAATTACAATGGCCCCATGCCAGCAAAGACCCTCCCCAGACATCTGCCTCTGGACCTGCTCCGCACCCCGCCCCACTCTGAGAAACAGACACGGGCCAGGCAGCATGCACTGACAGAGACATCAGAGACAGCTCAGGCACACAGAGGGAAACAGACGGTCCAGAGTCAAGGGCCTTTACTGATAACCATTTATCCTCTATGGAGGATGCTTTGCAAATCCAGTTATTTATTTAGCGAGGGGAACGCTGGGATAGATGAAAAATGAGGCTAGTGGCTCAAATGCCTCTGGAAGGGTCCGTTTGGAAATGGTTTCTTCCAGTAGAACACCTTGCTTGGCTTTGTACGGATGGACGGTAAAGCGGGGTGAGAACAGTGCAAGCAGCGTACAAAGCCTGTTTCAAGAATCAGAATAAAGCTGGAGAAAAGAAGCTCAGGGTATCTGGTTCCTGTTATTTCTCCTCACAAACGTAATAATTTAGTTGCACATTTAAAAATAAACTTGAGTCTGGAGGGGGAGGGGGAGGAATTTAATTATGGGCAATGCCGGGAATGTCTCTGCCCCAACAGAGATAAGGAGGATCAATTGCTTCTTCCTGGGATCAAAGGAAATTACTGGCGGAGCGAGAATCGTTATTGTCAGGAGGGTACAAAGTACGAGTGAGAGGGAGGGAAAATCAAGGAGAGAGAAGCAGGGAGAGAGCTGGAGTGTGCAAGTGAACGCAGGGGAAAGAGATAGATAAGATTAGAAAAATAACTGATTCGTTAGCTCCACCAGGAGTCGTTTATAATGTCCAAGCTGCCTGGAGGGTCAGATGGAGCATATGGCAGCACGGCTGTCTCATCTGCTGCTGATCGCCACCGTATTTCTGGCTATCCCTCTCTTTTACAGCGAGGGCCACAGGCTGATGTGCGGAAGCACCAGAGGGAAAGGCCCCCTCAGGCACCAGGCTCGGTCTATATTCAAACTTGCACCAGCTGGATCTATTTAATAACCAATTTAGCTAAACTGATGCAAAACTCAGTGGGGGCCCCCATAATACAATTGAAACCTCGCTTAGATTAATGGCATTCAAGGCCTGAAGGAGCCCTGATAATTATTTAGTCTGACTTTATCTATACACGAAGTTGCACCAATTTAACTAAAAGTGAGATTTTAAACTGCTTTGTTAAATGTGTGCAACTGTGTGTGTGTGCGTCTTACATTGGCTTAGATTATGTCGGTTTGTAATTGACTTAAACTAAACCAATTTAAGACACTCTTGAATGGTTTCTAACTAATTCAGTTTCCAATAGGATTGCCAATTTTGGTGAGATGTAATCCTGGAGGTTTCATCCCATGACAATCTTTAATTCCTGGAGTTTCCAGGACAATCCCGGAGGGTTGGCAACCCTACTTTCCAAGATATTTCAGTTAAACCAGTACACAAATGTACGTGTAGACAAGACCCAAATTGATTCCTTCTCAAATTAAGTTAAATCAACATAAACCCAGCTGAAACCAAATTAAGAATGTCCACATTAAGTTATGCACCAGTTTAACCAAATCGGTTTAAAACCTTTTAAAACTGGTTCATCTTTGAATGTAGACAAGGCCTTGTTTTGACTTCAGACAATGCCAACAGACGGATGCCAACAGAGCTGTGCTCATTTACTCCCAGGTGCAATCTGACTCAACAATGCATTCTGAGAAGGCTGTTAGTGGGTTGAGAGCTGGAGGTGTACATGGTATCCATGAAAGCGTTAGTTTGGAAATGATACCATTTGGAAGCTGCTAGAATTGGGATTTGGAGCAGCTAGAATGTTCCCTGCATTAGGCGCTGGTATCTGCCCTTTCTTTGTCATGACCTAACTGCAAGAAGCATTGGACCTAGAAAAAGTCCGTACCACATTACAGACTGAAGTCAAGTGCCCTGTGAATCAGTCTTCAGAGGGAAGAGGCAGAAGTCCCATTGTTGGGACGTGGAGCCCTAAATGGAACAAAACAAGAGGAAGATCAGTATAGGAAATGACCCTGTACTGGCCAGGATGAATTTTGTAAGGATAGCGTAGTGTCTCTTTGAATCTCTAGCAGGACTTCAGGCTGGTTCTAGCCAAAGTGCTAAGCAGAAGAGCTACAGTGAAGCAGAAATGGGACCATTGGGGTAATCCTGTTCTCTTTATTCAATCACAGATGCTTGTCTGGAGTTAGATGGAAGCAACTCTCTGGGTGGTTCTTTACCATTGTCACATGACCGTTATCTCACAGGGCTTTTTCATGTTTAATTTCATGGTTGTACAGAACAGTGTGGGCCCCATTTTCTGCCTGCCAGGGAAACTGGAAACTCCTTAGGGAAGGAGTTGATCTGACATGTCTGTAGTACTTGGGTTTCAAGGCACCCGACCTGTCAGGGCAGGAACTGGTGCTCTCTCTGAGTGGGTTGGCCATGTCACTGCTCAGACCTGTCGAGACATGGCAGCACTCAGGAGGTGGAGCTTCTTGCTGAATGGAAACACCGCTCTGGGAAGGTGGACCAAGTCCCAACCCAAACATGATCACAAATGGTGCAATTCTCTGTTTAATTACAACGTGCAACCACTGGCAAATGCACCAGGCATTGTAAGAGCTAGACAATCAGGGGCCGAACCAAGGAGGGAACAGCTTTGAGTTATGCAAAGGGATGAGTGCAAGAGGACAGATGAGGCGTGGCATGGAAACATTGGAAGGTGACGCTGTGGAGATGTGGAGACAAGGCTGTGGATTCTCACACTGAGGCCTGGCTCTGTAGGCACCACTGGCTCACCTTTCTCCATGGAGGGAAGCAGCCCGAGAGAGCTCTGCAGGATTTCAGAGCACGTGCAAGCCTTGGATTCTACCGTAGTCCAAGTCTTGGGTAAAGTAATTCGGGAGAGGTTGTCCTGGAGTCAGTCTAGTCATTTCTGATAGATAAGAGCAAACTCAGCAGGGGTGAGCAGAGCCCTGGAGTCAAAGCAGCACTTCACTCACAGGAACATTTCCTTTTAACTCTCCTGTGCGTGGCAATGACAGTACCTGACCTCTCTCTCTTTTTCCCCAGTATTGCATACACGTCCAAAGTAAAGAGATGTGGTATTCAAGCACTGCTGAATCTGGAATGCAGAATCAAAACCCTAGCGAGGTATTGGATGATTTTTCCTTGCCAAACCATCTTGAGCCGTGTCATATATACAGAAATGAAGCTGTCTTGACTCTGGCATTGATCTGGGGAAGGTTATCGCAGCATGCAAATGAACAGATTAACTCAAGGCCTGACTGCTGCAGAGGAGCATGAATGAGACTGGGCTTAGCGCTCAGAACTCCCAAGAGGAGCTGCAGACTCTGCAACGAGATTCATATTGAAAACAAATCACGTGTGCCATTTTTAAAGAGCCAAAGTTTGAGCTCATCTGCCCCTATTTTGCCTGATCTGAAGCTTCTGGGGTTTCTAGCAAGGACAGGAAAGGTGTGGAGAAGCTGCTCTCAGGAGCCAAGTTCATGACCAAAGGCCAGCAATAGGGAAATGTTTTATCACTGATTATCTTTAATGCAAGACTGGAGCCCTTTCTAATAGATGTGCTCTGGCTCAGCTAGAAGTTATTGGCTTCGTGCAGGAAGGGCTGGCTGAGGTACCCGGGCCGGTGCTCTGCAGGTCAGACTACATAATAATATTGGTTTCTTCTGGCCTTAGCATCTATAAATCTCACTTCTCACTATTAACATGGGGTTGCCTCTGTGGATGAGCATTGGAGAAAAATCACTGGCTACATTTTATGTCCCATGGCAGTGATTATAGTAGATTGTAATGAGAAGGGAAGCTTTCATTTGGCCAGCCACGGAGGAGTTTTAGGAGGGGGCTGCTAATCCAAGCCAAGGAAAGGAAGGAGAGCTTCCCTCCACGGCATTTTCCCCCGCTCTCCTCTTTTTGCAACCCTTGGTGACAAAACTCTTTCTCTTTGCCGTCTAAATCCGTGCACAAGAGGCAGTTTTCCAGAGACACTGGATGTCTAGCTGGAGCTGACCAGAGAAACCAGAGATACCGATTCATTTGACATGGCTTCTGAGTTTGCTCCTTCTTTTTGGATTTCCAGAACAGGCTCTTCTCTCTTCCCCTACTGCAAATCAAGATCATTGACCACGTATAATTTTTATCCCTGGGGTAACTCATTGGATTTCCATGGAGTTGCATGAAAGATAAACTTCACCCTCAGTGTCTCTAGTCAACGTACTGCTTCCTTCCCATTGTTCCCTGATTTTTGGATGCTTATTTCTCTCACCCAAACTTCCCTCACCTCCAAAGGGGCTGATCCGATCCAAGGCTTAAAATGGGCTGAGTAGGAAAAAGGAACAGACCCGCTCAACCTATAGACCTCTCTGGGGTGAGCCTCAGGCAGGTCAGTCATTGGCGATGGATATCATCAGTGCATGTTAACAAATTGCTGGAGCCTTAAAGTTTGGTTACAAACTGCTAAAATTCCACCCTTCGGCTCTGACGGATGCAGCTCTGCTGAGAGACCAGGTGGCTAGGCTGGAGGTCAAGTCATGACACATCCGTGACTCAGCCGGCCTAGGGGGTATATTATGGACATTTGCTTTCAACACCTCCCTCTCCAGCCTTTTGTCTACACAGGCTACATCCATCATCCCTCTCCATGCACACTGGGTGTGAGTTTCCTTACGCCGTAGATCAGCAGCTACGCCACTGAAGTCAACGGAGGTGTAAAACCAGGACAAGGGAGGGCAGATTCAGGTCTTCTGTATCTCAGGCTACAACAGATCGGCTGCTGGGTCAGAATTCAATACCTGACAGATGCTGTTGTGGGAAGTAAATTACAAGGTGCAGCAGACTGACTCACCAAAGGTGGGGCTCTGGGCCCAGAGGATTGCTGCAGCTTTCAGATCTAATAATTTGTGCACTGTGTGCATGTGTGCGAACTGACTCCAAACAATAGGCTGCAGCCTGGAGGAGTTGTAGACCCAACAAACTGGATTTTTGAAAGAGAAATATGCATTTCAGTTGAACCCTGGTTAGTCATCACACAGGTAACAACCAAAAGCAGCACAAAGCTGGGCAGTGGACACAGTCAGGGCCATGTTTTGCCCTGAATTGCACCAGTCAAGCTGCCACAAGGATGCAAAGAGAACAGGTGAGGGCACAACCTAGGCTATGGTGTTTACAGAGTTGTAGCACGTGTTGTATGATTGGTGGTTCAGTGCCTAGTGCCGGGGACTGAGGTTGATAGATGGGACGCCTGGCTTCTCTGCAGCAAAATTGCCTTGTGTACCCACTATACGGAGAAAGCCTGCATTTGGGCACACAGCAGGCAGTTGCCTGAATAATTTGTGCATGGAATTACCTGCTTGGGGAAACACAGGGGCGGGTGAGCAATGGACGCCCGTATGTGAAAACATGGCCCTTCCTTTGCGTCTCACTCTCTCTCCTCAGGAGACCAGCCTGGAACCTGGCACAGAAGCTTAGGCTGGTGTGAATGGGTGGACCCGGTTCAGTGGGCTGGCGGTGAGAGAGCGTTTGGGTGTGACACACATCCTGTGTTAAATCAGTTCACATCCCTGCTTTTGCCAGGTGATAACAGCTGGTAGCCTGGAGCTGTAGGGAATGAAGTTACTGAGCGTCCTACCATTCAGTCGAGCCAACATGGCTGGCTCACGTTTTTCAGGGTTTGTTTTAATGTGAACCTCTGTCAAATTGCCTTCTCTGCTGGGCAGACAGGAGCAATGTTTGCGAAACACAAGGAGGTTTGTTTCTGTATGGCAGTTACCCATGGAATCCTGCCTGGCCTTGGAACAGGCTGAGAAATGGATGGGCTGCCATGAAGACAATGTACTGCTGGTGAGCATATGGTTGGTATTTAAGGACAGCACTCAGTTAAAATCAAACTGGTCAAGGTTGCCACAAGAATTTCCTATATGTGCTCCCAGCTGTGGTAGGTGCTCAGATATCATGGTGCCGGGGAACCTGATAGATCAACAGGTAGATGGATAGATTTGTTCAGCGGCTCTAGATTGGTTTGGTTGCTTGCCAGTCTTCCCCATCAGGCCATGTGATCCCATCATCTCAGCTCATGCACACAGAGTTCTAATATAGTTGAATGCTGTCTCCCTAATCTTCTTCCTTCCCTGGGCATGGCAGTTTCAGAGAGCCTTCCCCAAGTTTCCTCTTGTGCAGCCTACAGTTGAATTTTCCTGCCACAGCCGCTGCCTTAGGCAGACACAAATCTGGTCTGTATCAGCACACGTGCATATCTATATATTTCCCTTTTTCCCACACCCTGGGAGCTTTCATAACTCCTTCCCCCACCATTCCTCCTCGGCCCACTGGTTTTGCCACACATAGTGACTCTTTCAGTAACTAATAAAAATAATAATTGATACTAACCAACCACTCTCCCCCTCCCCCCACACTCCTATTTGTCTTAGGAGGATCCTTTATGAGGAATAAAAAGTGCTACATCTGGACCTTCTGACCGCAGCCCAGACACATTCTTAGGGCTCCTGGAGATCCCATGGCAATTCTTCCAGACAGACAGACAAGAGACAAGTCATTTGCCCTCGAGGAGGCCAGCCACATAAACACACTCTGTCTCTTCTGAGAGAGATCTGGCTGCCCCCGCACAAGATACATAAGCACAGGATGAATCCCCTCCAAGAGAAAGAGCTGAGAGGTCATAGTCAGAAGAGGCAGCTGCCAGCACGTAGGTGCTCTTGGATGAGGAAGAGTCCTTTGGGTGCTGAGCGCTTTGTGAGTCCTGCTCCTCTAGGATGTGATCCATAGCCCCCTGCAGTCAATTGAAAGAACCCTCTCGCCCCTGACTGACTGCAACCAGCCTGAGATCAGGAATTACTGCCCACTGTGAATGGTCTTTCTGCTGAGGGGAAAGACAGGCCACAGGACCCAGATTATGAGTGTCGTTCAGGGTTTTCTGTTCAGTGCCCCCAGCTACCTCCCTCCTTTTGGCATGAACCACACCCACCTCTCCGAGTAGGAGACGAATTTGATCGAGGTTTGCTGCAGTTCTTTTATTTCCCCGTCAAAGCTCTGGGCTGTAGCAACGTGTCATTGGAAATGGAAGAACTTTCAAGTGGGAATTTCTCATCCTCAGATCTCCAAAGAAAGAGAATAATAAAATGAGGAATATTGGAAACACCTTAAAAATATCACACTGAAAGCAACATACTTGGGCAAAAAGAAACCTCAAAACTTTGTTGTTTTGATTGTTCCGGCACTAAAAATTACTACACAGCGTGTTTAAAAATACATTTGCCTCTGGGCCTTGTGTGTGTCAGACAGACACAGAATGCATACGTGCTAAATCCTAAACCCTGGGGTGGGGGGATTTATAACAGAAAACATGTTCCTCAGTCATAACTGTTTAAGAGTTCATGACAATGGACTGGAATATGGTGGTGGCATAACGGACCACAAGCGCTAGATAAACGCTGCAGCATTTTATACTGCACCACTTCCAAGATGTTTGTTTTCCGTGAGGGAAACACGCAACTGCTTAATTACATGCCATGCCAGCAGACACCATGGAGAAGCCACTCACCACGACAACAGACTGATAGGCCCTGGTACCAGCTCTCATTGCACTGGAATCAGAATGTTTCCTTTGACTGGCTGACAGAACAAGGTTGTCCAGTTGCTGCAGCTGGTCCTAAATGTTTTAAAGAAACTTATGGGATTCACTGATGAAGCTGACTGGAGGGAGGTCAGTCCCCAAGCCACCTGAGTGGCTGGCACCCATTTCATGCTATTTTTCCTAACAATACTGTTGACAGAACAGTTACAGTCCATGCAGGAAATCAGCATTCTTTAATGGAAGTCACCGTACTAAATGTGGATTCACACTCAGCCGCCTCCACCACATATAGTCACAGTCAGCAACAACTAGACCAGCGGTTCTCAACCTGTGGGTCGGGACCCCAAAGTGGGTCACGATCCCGCTTTAATGGGGTCACCAGGGCTGCCGTTAGACTTGCTGGGGCCGGGCGCTGAACCCAAAGCCTGAGCTCCACCGCTCTGAGCCCTGGGTGGCGGGTCTCAGGTCTCCCCCACCCCTGTCCAGGGCTGAAGCCCTCAGATTTCAGCTTTGGCCTCCCCCCTTTGGTCTCCCACCTGGGGCGGCGAGACTCTGGCTTCACCCCCATCCCCTTCCTGGGGGTCATGTAGTAATTTTTGTTGTCTGAAGGGGGTCGCTGTGCAATGAAGTTTGAGAACTGCTGAACTAGACTCTCTGCATTCACACACATACCCCCATCCATCTCGGTACCAACATACGCTTCCCACACACACACCACACTCATTAACTCTCTTTTATCTCAGACACACCCAGCTAGCCCAGTTAGGAGACCCATATATAGAGTAACACCAATCCAGCACCTTCTACACAAGTGTATAGAAGAGGCACATCATCAAAGGTGAGTGATTCACTGCCAAGTCAGCACGGAGAGGCCATCTGGAGGCGGATGCCTCTCTCTTTCTCTGTCTGGAAATCCCTCTCCTGCTGCAAGCACAGTAATTGTTGGGCATGTCAAAGAAGAGACAAGGAGAGAGATCTAGCTTTCTCCTTCCAGCTGACATAGCTACTGCTGCTCGTTGAGCTGGTTTTATTATGTCGACAGGAGCACTCTCTCTGCCAGCATAACACGGCCACAGGAGCAATCTCACAGCAGCACAAATGTACCGATACAGCTGAGCCGCTGTAAACTTGTAAGTGTAGGCATGGCCTTAGCCTCCACTTCTCAAAGGGGCTGACCACAACTCTACCAATGTGCAGTCGTCAGGCCAACCACAGGCTTTGCTGGTGACCTCTCATTGTTTTTAAAGTGATGATGAGCCACTGTTGGTATGATGGCAGCACAGAGAGGCCTCAACCAAAATCAGGGCCCAAAGGTGCGGCACCTACACATAGTTAAAGGAACTCACCGTTGGTCCCAGTGGTGAGTCTGAAAGGAAGGTCAAGGTCTGAATGGACACAGAGACAATCCCATGCTTAGAAGAGACCCCACCACGCTAGGGTGAAGCACATTGGTGGTTTGGATTGGGAGGGACCTGAACAGTTGTCAGCAGGGCCGTCAGTCTGGCACCAGACTCACACACAAAGCATTTGATCAAAGTGGTAACATGGGTCAAGAAGGGCTGCTGCTGTAAAGGGTCACCCTGACGTCCTAACTGAGTGACAGGCACTTGTCTGGGCCTTCACTCCTTGCCGCATAGCCAAGGCACTTGGCAGTTCCACCAGCCAGCCAGAACCACACCCTTACCATCTGCTATTTCTAAATGCTCATCTAAAAATACTGAATGCCCAGGTCCTCAGAAAACTCTGCTATATGGATTTCTTGAGCTCCCTGGGAGGTGCATATTGCTGCCACTACTTGCTGTTTCCTGGCATGCGTCCCACAGAAGCTTTCAAACCCCACCGAAACAATAAAAGAGCAAATCCCAGCGGAGCCGAGAGAAACATTTTTGCCCTGGGGCAGCTACACTGAAGCAGTGTAAAGTGGATTTAGCATTGGGTCAGGGCAAATCCCCAGTATAGATGCTTTGCACCAGTTTAAGATGGGGTTTGCATTGGTTGGTGCAGTGGCTCTACATTAGGGGTTTGCACTGGACATAGTGACACTGGCGTAAATTTCCTTTGTTTTTTTCTCCCCTGGCATTTGCAAAGACTAATAGAACAAGGAAACCTAGAGAGGGACTGCCTGGCCTCAAACAGACATGATTCAGGTTGATTCAGATTCTGCTAGCATGTCATCCGGGACAATTTCTTTTCCGGCTTTTCTCTCCTTGTCTTGTCTTCCTTTCACACCAATCCTGTTAACACCAGGAATGCAAGTTTTCTTCCCAGTCACAAAGGCCAATTTGCTCCCTTGGTGATACTGCATGGTAATGAATCGTGGGTTTGCTGTTCCAACACAGGCATCTTGTCACATTTCATGGAAAAGAAAACCAAAAAAAACAGAGACATTCCAGGGGCATGAAACTGCCTGAAACAGTGACAATTTGCAAGCAGAATGCTGAAGTCATTTTCACTTGCTTCAAACACCCAGCTTTGGGGATTTCTTTTATTTTTTTGTGGAGCCTGATTGTGCAAAGGTGCTGAACACCCTTAATGCCTGTTGAGGTCAGTGGGCTCGTCCCAGGATCAGAGAATCTCCAATAAGAACAATACCATCTCTCAGCCTGTGGGAGTCCGGCCATTGACTTCAATGGAAACAGGATCAGGCCTCGGGTTGGCAAGTCAGTTGGGATGAAAAGCACTGAATAAAAAGGGAGTCATCAATAACAGGCACTGACTGAATAGAATTCCTTTACCCCTGGCTGTCTGGTGCAGCTCATGGCTCAGAGAGCAAGGGCTGTTAGAAAGGAGGAGGGGCAGCGGAAATGGTGGCTAGGGCGCAAAAGAGCCATTTCCAAGGGCTGGCTGGAGAATCCCACATTTAACAAGCCTCTTTTATTCTAACCTTAGCTGATGGGTTAGAAACTGTGAAAGGTAAACACTGCACTGGGGCAGGGGGAATGGATTCCGGTGTGGTCCAAAGGGCCGGAAGGAGGGAGGGATAAGGGTAACTAGGTTTAAAGAAATTATCTGCTGCTCAAATACCCTGTCATGGCCTTAGCCCTTCACTGGCACTGGGCTCGGGAAGGTCCCAGCCCCCCGGGCATCATCAGGGTTGAAATCACCAGAGAAGCCAGTGGAGCAACTGGCTCTTTCGCACACCAGCCCTGAAATGGCCAACTGTTGCACATCAAGGCGGGATTGTTCAGAGCGGGTGCCATCATCTGGCAAAGGAGGGAACCCCAGTTTGTGAAGGGGATCCCTGAGTAGTTGTTGCTTTCTGCCATCCTCGCTGTGGAGTTTGTTTTCCAGAACTCCCCTCTCATGGATGTCTTTCCCCAACAGCCCCCATACCTCGGACAGCTGAGCCACAGCACCTGCACTCGCCATCAATCTGCTCTACCTTTAGCGTCCCTCCATCCCTCTCTGGCTCCAGGCCATCCCAGTGGGGTAATAACTAATGACAGGCGATCCTCAGTAAGATTCATAGGCTCCGTCTAGTGAGGCACCTGGGAGATCAGATGTTTCTCCAAACCTGCTGAGTCTGCAAAGCCCGTCCGCAAGCTCATCAGAAAAGGTTTTCTTGTGGGATTTCCTGCAGTTCTTGTTTCCGTTGGGGCTTCCTGTCCCTGGGGAACAGCAATTCTCCTGCTGCTCCAACCTCACCACCCATGTCACTGAATCCTTTCAATGGTTCCTAACTATCGACTGGTACAAAAATCTTGGGGGAGAGCAGGCACTGAGTCTTGTCACATCTCGCCAGCGTCTCTAATGGTGCCACCTTCTGGGAAAGTCACAGCTGCTGGCAATTTTAACTGGAATCATCAAGCCCAAAATCCGCTCTGGGTTACACCAGGGTAAATCTGCAGCACGGCTGCCAGTCTCTGTGACTCTGGATTTACACGGTCGTAGGGAGAGCAGAATCCAACCTCCCTGTTGTTCACATCTTAAAGACAGAGCAGTGCTCCCCATCTGGCTGAGCCAGCTGCCCTGTCTTGCACAGGGATTCCTTTGTCCCTGTGGCGGGCTGGTGTTTGTTCTCGCTTTCTGAGCAAACCCCTAACAACTTTTATGGAGGGGGAAAAAATGTTTTCAAAAGGCGCTTCACACCAACCGTTTGGCTTTACAGGCGGGAGGGGGAGGGGTGAACAAACAGCCCCTCCGCACTGTCTTGTCTGACTGCAGCAAATCTGGAGCACAGACCTAGACCTGAGCCAGAACATTCCTCCCTGGCTCTCCGCCCCTTCCTCCTTCTGGGTGAGAGTAAAGGGAAACCGCAGACACTCTTTGTTCTCAGCGGCTTGCTCCCAGGGCTCAGACATTCTAGACTCAGACCAGCAGCACAGCCCAGGGTCAACAGCAGTTCATGTGAAACCACCCAAGGCTGACCAGGAAACACCTTCTTCCTGACCTGGGGCTGGGAGCATTGTCAGTCCTCGGGAGGCTGGTCTGACCTTGGGTTTCCTGGGCGGCTGCCTAGATCAAGGCACGTGGGGACAAAAGGGGCAGCCAGCAGAACTGACAGGGAGGGGTTAGTGTCAGCGCTGAATGAAAAGGAAGGACAGGTTTGCGTGGAAGGCAGTGGGTGAGGATTTAGGAGACGTGGGTGCAGGTCCCGGCTATGCCACTTACTCCCTGTGTGACCTTGGGCACGCCACTTAGTCTCTCTGTGCTTCAGTTCCCCATCTGTAAAATGGGGAGAAGAACTGTTGCTTGTCTAGATTGCGAGTGCTTCAGGGCAGAGTCTGTCTCTTACTACGTACAGCGCCTAGCACCCTGGGGCCCTGATTGCCAGGGGGGCCTCTAGGCAATATTGCACTCTAAATAATCATTGTTGGCCTGGGATCATCTATTGCCAAGAGACATCCCCAAGTCCCTTCTTCAGGGACCATTGCAGGGGTCTCCTGTAGCTTCCCTCTGCACCTCTCCCTTCTGGTCCTGTCCTCCCTGAGCCCCTCCTGACCCTTTATAGCCCAGGGGCAGTTCCCACCCCATTATTTGCCCAGCTGGGAGCCGTGTCCTAGCACAGAGAAGCTGGACTGATTTCAGGGGGCCAGCCACCCTATGACACACAGCGTGCTCTGGATACTCAGAAACAACTCACCCCTAGCAATCCGTTCGGGGTTATTTGCAGGGGGACTCAGTCAGCTGGATGACGGGGGATTCCCTCAGGTGTTCAACCACCCACCCTGTGCCATGCCTTGGGGTGCAATCAGGGGCATTCCCTAGGCAATGGGCTTGCTCTCCAGGCTAGGAGTCTGGTCCTCTGTGAACCAGAGATACAAACCCCCCTTTTGGAGATAACTGATGAGTAAACAGAGAGGGAAGTTCCCACTCCCTGCCCACCGCTTTGGACAGGACTGTGACTTATAGACCCTCAGGGGCCAAAGCCAATGGGTTATACAGACAGGGGAGGAGTGAAACGTGGCAGTCATGTGCCACAGAGACCCCCCACAGCGACTCCACCTGACACACACACCAGCAGCCCCTTGCCAGCGTGTGAGCCCCAGTGTGACCCCCCAGCAGCTCATTTCTAACGGGCCTCACTAAGCAAAACGGAAAACATTAAAACAGCAGCCACGTGTGAAGGAAATGAACTATTCATGCTCGTCTCGTCGGTGTGGGAATAATGCAAGGTGCTGTTAACCCCACCCGTGGGAATGTGTTTGAGAAACACAGAGGACTCCCAAATAGAGGGGGATAAAACACAACAGCTGGTGAATGAGCAGGAACAGAATGAAATCTCTCCATTAGTATTAATTGCCATGAATTATTATTAATTAACAACAATCCATTAGCACCTATTAGTTACATACTGTATATTGCAGTAACCCCAGCGTGCTAGATACAGAGACAGCTTCTTAATGTTAGCACTTGTGGAGTGAGGCAAGTTGGTCTCCTGTCCCTCCAGCACACTCCCTTTCTTGGCCAGATGTTTGTTTCTTTAGTTGGCAAGACAAATCCAGGGTGGATTAAGCAATGACACCATCACTCTAATCAGGCAGGAAAAGCCGTTAACCTCCATGAAGAGCAAAATGTCCCTCTCCCAACCCTGCACTGATCAGTCTGGCTTTGTACGAGGGGTGCACCTGGGCCTGCCGAGCTGGTCTAGCTCTGCTTTTTGGCACCAACCTAGTGCACAGACACAGCATTTGCTGCTGGCTTTATTCGGTTTCCTGCCTCGCCTCTCAATATAGACAGATCTGTCTTTTTGCAGTCGCTCGAAGCAGTTTCATCTCTGCCTTTCAGTGGCAGCACTCTGAGTCCTTACTCCTCTCATGGCTGCAGCTAGGGACTTGCTTAGTGCTTACCAGTTCAAAAATAAAGCAGAGCCCCATTTACGCCATGGCAGGGTCACGTGGAAGGTCCATGTGAATCCGTTATTGCAACCATGACTGGTGCCATCACCCTTCTCCATCCTACTGCCCCTTTCAGTGGAAAGCTGGCTGAGAAGTGCCACTATCTTTGGATGCTGAAAGCCTCCAAGGAGCAGCCTTTCCCTCCATCTTACAGGCAGCAGCTTCATTGTTCCTTATTAAAGAGAAGTGTTGAATATCAGAGAACCTGGCCCCTGCTCAGCACGAAGCATCTTCTGGGTAAAGAGGAAACAACAATTTCTCTGATTCAAAATTACCTCCCAGCCAGGCCACGTCCCTGCAACGCACTGGCCTGGGTCGGTACTGAGTCCTAGGCATGTGACTTACGTTTAGGGCTGTCTCAGGCTGGGATGTGCAGGGTCGTACCTAGAAATCAGCACCAAGGGTCAGGACTGGAACCAAGAACCAAGCAAGGGAACCTGCTGCACTAACAAGAGCTATAAACACAGAGCAGCAAACGGGCAAGGTGCGGCAGCAGAGCTCAGATGTAGACCTGTGGGCTCCTTCCAGACACTCAGATGATTTGTCAGCACCCCGCTGGGCTCGTTAACCTGGCTTGAGGGTTGAGTTGCTAGCCCTCAACACAGTCCTGAGTTTGTGCTGTTCTTGTATAGCTTTGGGCAAGGTCTGGCCATCAGATGGATTACGCTGCATTCCTTTCTCTGGCACGGGGCTCCTTGGGCAAGCGCCTTCACCTCTTTGTGCCTCACTTTCTCTCTTTGCAACATGAGGGTGATGCCTTCCTCCCTAGGTTGTTGGGAAATGTAATTCACTCAGGTCTGTAAAGCACTTGGAAATCTTCGTATAGAAGGCCCTGAGAGAAGGGCACCCTGTCATTACTCCAGTACCTTTCTCACTGTAGCATCGATTTTCTAGGCCTTTTGTCCTTACTTGGATGCGTTTATTTATCTGCAACGTCTCAGAAAACGTTCTTGTGCTTTTCTTAATGCAAGTCTTTGCACCTCTGGCAATCTTGACCTTCCCATGATCCAAATCTTTCTATCCCACTGACCTTTGGGCACCAGATGGCGCAGTGATGTTTTGCTGCGTGGACCCCAACTGTTTAACGCTGTCCTGGAATGAGGCCCATTATCAGGGGTGGTTAGTGATGGGACCCTGCCTGTTGTGGCACTAGATGCTATCTAGCACAGGAAGTACTGCATTTCCAGCTGGAGATGGTAACAACCAGGATTGCAGGAAACCCTGCAGTTGATGCTGTATGTCTTCAGGTAGGCCAGAGCAAGGATTGGGTTTGCTAAAGAATTCCACTTCCCTCCAGAAGGTATTGGTTGGTAAACAGAAGGCTGCTATCTACTGTGGTTAAATGGTCTGGGATGTTTTTTCAGTCCCACCCACCACTTTCTTTTCCTTTATCTCTTTTCCTGTGTAATTGTCCTCAGTCTACATTTTTAACTGGTCTCTCTCTCATCCTGTTAACCTGCCTCTGGTGTAACTGGGCGAAACACAAAGAGCAAACAGAACAGAGACTCTAAAATAAAAATCCCAGAGGCCTCCAGTCAAGGGGCAGGGTGAGGGTGTGTGGGTCACCAGGGGGTTAAAGTAACGTCTGGGCAAGCTCACTGCCAGGATATCAGTTGAATGCAGGTCTACAACTAATAATTATTATTATTTGTATCACAGTAGCACCTAGGAGCCCCCGTCATAGACTTTGTGCTAGGCACTGTATACACACAATAAAAAGATGTCGTTGTCCTGTTTCCACCAGTTGCATGTGGTGGTGTAGTAGCCGTGTCGGTCCTAGGAGCTCAGGGAGACAAGGTGGGTGAGGGGATATCTGTTATCTGTTGTTGGTGAGAGAGATAGGCTTTCGAGCTTACATCGAGCTCTTCTTCAGGTCCCATTTCCACCAGAGCAGTTCTGTTTGTAACTCATCCCTAGCTACTGCTAATTTAGGAGAGCTACAGGTTTGTGAATGTGATATCAAAATCCTAAATTCTTGATCATGTCTGATCACTAAAGATCTCACAGCACGTTTTGCAAAGGCAGGACTGATGTTAACACCAACCCAAATTCTCTATTTAGGAAATTACATTCTGCTGACCTGACCTTCTTCCCTGCAGTTTGGGAATAGTGTTCTTCTGACTGACTGTGTTGATCTAATCTCCTTCCTCCCTAAGGTTTTTATATTGCTGCCCATCACGAGAGCATTTGAATGCCTTCCACATGCAATCGATAGTGACAATGCAACCTGTAATAGATTTTCATTAAAGCTCTTCTCAGGCTAAGAATTCTGCTTGGGGTCTGGTTCTTTTGTTTAGTTTGTTTTGTTTCAGGATTTGTTTTGTGAGGACCATTTGGGTATAAAGGCGTGTCAGTATTTGTAATGTTCTTATGGCAAAATGGCTCTTTCAGAGGAGGTGGTTTTGCAATGTTTCCCCTAGATGGTCAGCCTCTGGATTTGTCTGATCTCTTCGAGACGTTCATTCCATAGCTGAATCCTCCTCAACAAAGAATGCTTTGTCCCCAACTCTCATTGTCCTGGAGTTTGAGATCTCTGTTGTCCTAGAAGAGCACAGCTGTTGTGGTGGTTCAGAGACTGAAATTCCTGTGTAGTGTTACTTTATGTTCTTGCCATTTTCCTCCCCAGAGATGGCTGCATTTCAATGGTGAGTGAGTTTTGTGAAGCACTTTGGGATCCTTATGGCGAAGAGGTGCTATGTAAATGTAAGTTGTTATTATATAGCACTTGGTAATGTGTTAACCTTGTAGTATATTTTAAATCTAGCAATTGCCAGGGGATAAAAACACCTCTGCACTTATAGTGTATCAGTGAATAAACAGTTGTAACTAATTAAATGGAAGATAACTGTGAGTACCTGTAACATAAGAACGCCACTAATGCACTTTAGCTAGCAATACTGATCCTCTGCTGTGATGGGGAAGTCCTAAAATTAGACGGTTTACACAGTGCGGGAGACGTTTCATAACAAGGATTGCTTGTACATACTGTGAAAACAAGTTAAGGTGTTTTAAAACAATAGTGCTTTCAAGAGTATTATTCAGCAGCTTTCTTGTGTAATAAAGGCACCTCTTGGGTCTAACATCCCTAAGGCTGAGCAATGAATTAGGGATGGCTTAAATCTACTTCCTACGTAATATCTGTGTTTGATCTGAAAGCATCACACAAATAAACACAACCCAGTAACTGCACCTACATTAATAATAATAAGGCCTAGCACCTGTAGAATGATTTGCATTAGTAGATCTCAAAGCACTTTACAAAGGAGGTCAAGATCATCATCCGTGGTTTACAGATGGGGAAACTGAGGCATAGAGCAGGGGAATGACAGAGCCAGGCATAGAACCCAGGTCTCCTACAACCAGTCCAGTGGTCTGTCTTGTAAGCAACCCTGGGTAAAAGATACGGCCCTGCTAATGCTTTTGACTGCTTGAGTCTTGAGAATCCATCAGCTGAAAGCCTAAAGTGTCAAGTGTGGCACCGAAAGAACCATGGACACTTTTGAAAATGTAGGCAAGGCTAGATATGGAGAAATACTGTGTCTTGATGTCTTTAGAGCGAGGCTGGCTGGCTGCCTTCCTGGAAGAGATGCTTTAGCCAGGTACAAGTTCCTAGACTCAGTACAGGAGTAGCTGGGTGAAACTCAATGGCCTGAGACATACAGGAGGTCAGATTACACACTAATGGGCCCGTCTGGCCTGAACATCTTTGCACCATCACTTAACGCCCAAGCCTGGCTCTGTCAGTGACTTCCTCTGTGGCCTTGGCCGTGTTGCTGAACTGTTCTGTGTCTCTTTGCCTGCTGTACCATGGGGCTAATTTTACTAAGCTGCCACAGCAGGAGCTAGCGAAACCTAATTAAGGCAGGGTTACAATGTGCTTTGAAGGCCGTGGCTGAACGGTGCAAGGGAAGGGCAGCGTGGTGTTACGCAGCAAGTAGCGGGTAAGGGATAGATGGCGCAGGAGCTGACACCTGCTGCAGAACCCTGCCGCCTGCCTAAGGCAGGCTGGGTTGCCCTTTTCCATTCCTCGGTGCTGGAAGGTCTACCACAGCAAGAGGGTTGGGCACGGGGTGGGAAAGAGGAGTTCAAAAGGGCATGGAGAGGATCTGGCAGGAAATATTTATTACCTGGCAGAATGCGCCCGAGCATCCGCTAATCTTGCTGCACAGAGAGGGGGTCTCCAAACACATTCCCTGCCTCGGAGCCCAGCACTTCACTTGGCCCTATTAACATTCTTGTGCAAGATGAAAGCCGAACGCCAGCAGCTAGCCAGGCTCCCTGAGCAGATGCACCACCTGCTAAAGCTGTGTGTTTGCTCCCCCTTTTAAAAGCAGAAAGGGGACAGGAGGGAAATTAGATACATTTTGCAGCAGGAATCATCTCCCTCCCATGCACTGTTATTGACACCAACCCACCTGGTTCTGCTTTACAGCCCCCATCTTCCGCCAGCGAGCTGAGGGGCCACCGCCAAGATTCCAGGGATCAGGCTCTGTGGAGGCTGTGTTTTATTCTTTAGCAGGTGGATTATCCTCCTTGTGATAGAGAGGGAGAACCTAGAGCCAAAGAGCTGGGGCAGGAGCCGTGTAATCGGCCCTGGCGTTCCTGCTGTTCTACTGTCAGAACTCCCCCTAGCACATAAAACCCCCTAGTCAGTGTGTTACCTGTCCCCCTCTCTGTGGCCAGTCTGGGCGTGTCATACCTCTCACTGTGCAGAGCTGACGCTTTAGCTCACGCTGCAGAGATCTGCGCTTTTAGCTCTGGCGGTATCCACTTCACTCCCTAGTGCATCAGCTGAGACAGCAGTCGCCTGACACACACTACCACTTGTGTTTCGTTGTCACGTAGATTAATGGTGTTAGTATGGGAGCTGTACGTCTTAGCGTGGTACTCAGCTATTAGGGTGACGATGGCCATCAATGTACCTGCGATGGCTGAGTGTGATGCTCACTGTTAGCTTATTATTTACTGGCCAGGAATGCCTAGAGCCCCCAGCTGAAGTCAGAGCCCCTTCCCACTAGGCCTTGTGCAAACAAAGTAAGAGACAGTCGCTGCCCCAAGGAGCTTACAGCTAAAACAGACAACAGCTGGGAGGGGAAACAGGCATAGTGAGGTGACGCGACTTGCTGCGTTGCTCTGTACCTGCAAAAACATACCCTGGTGCCTATCCCAATCGGCTCCGTCCGAGGTGAGTGGCACAATCTGCAGTCCGGTTAGAAGCTTGCAGCAAAAGCTGCCCAGGCAGTTTGTACCATTTCCACTGCCGGATGGCAATTGCCAAGTTACACACGTTCAGCAGCAGCACCACCTCCCCTAAAATCCAGAAGGTGCTGGGACTTTGCCCTTGTTAATCTGGATGTCCTCAGAAAGGCTTTAAAACCCGCTTGAGTTTCTTAATGGAGCTGGAAGCATGCAGGGAATTCTCCACAGGGGGTGGATTGCACATTGCCCTTGTTAATTGCATCTGAAACAGGACAAGAGGAGAAAAAATTCCTGGCATTCATGTCTTTCTTCCTTTCGTTTCATTTCACCCTCTGTTTAACAGCGAGCAGTGGGGTAAGAGGTGGGAGGAGATGTGAAATGTCTTTTATTAACCCAAGTGGAAATGTTACAGTGCTTTACAGACTAATAAAACCTACTTTCAGTGCAATAGCTGGACAGCAGCACAATGAAGTTGGGGGGAGGGAGGGATGAAGAGGGAATTTCCCTTTGACCTTCAGTGTGCACATGGCCCCATCTCATCTTTTTATTGGTACATTTCAAGTTGAGTCAGTCCTTTATAAGGAGCAGTAGTTTAAAATCCCTAAAAAGTAGAACAGGCAGGTGCTTAGGGCATGAATGCCTGCTGCAAAATTCAGATCTGGACCTCTAACATCCCAACAGCACAGTGTTGTGGTTTGGGTCAAACCCCTTATTGTGTTGGAAAATCAAGGTTTGGGGTTGGAATCTAAGCATCCCATTGAAGACTAAGAAAGTTAAAGAGGAGGGGGGAAGAGAGCTGAATCAAACTACATACACTACATTTATGCCAGGGGCACTGCTGCTCTTTGCTCATTCACATGCTTCCCTTGGAATATTTTTCCGCTGCCTTTCCAAAGCTGGTTCTCACACGTTGTGTGTTACAGGGCCACAGCCCCAACCACCCAGCTGCAGAACCTTGCAGAGCTTGTACAGTGGTACTTCCTGCTGCCAGCTCCCTCTTTCTCTTCATAAAGCACACCCTATTGGAGGAGCATAAGAAGTGCCAGCATTGCTGTGCGGTTGTGAGTGGATGAGGCTATGATTTTATACTGTTGGTTAGGCAGCCCTTTACAACCAGCTTAACAGAACCCTAGCCCTAAACACACAATCTGTCACACCGCCACCTGTGTGTGTGTGTGTCGTTTTAAGGTAAGTATGATCTTGACATTGTCTCTGCAAAATGGCAGTTGCATGTAGGGCCTGAGCTGACAGCTGCTTCTTTTAGCAAACTCCACCTTGAGAGAATGCAAACCCAAAAGGTGCAAACTGAATACAGCAGGATGGAAGCACAAAAATTGCCAAGCTTTGCCCACAAGTGGCTGATGCTGGTCATCATAGCTGACCTAAAGACTTAGCACAAATACCAGCCACCGCGAGAATAGCTACTTCCCCATATTCTGAGTGTTAGCGCAACATACGAACAACCTTACAGGGCCAGACCCATGCTCTCTAGCCCAGTATCCGGTGTCCAGCATCCAGGAGAGTGTGGAGAACAGAGCAGTTGGAGTGATCCCTGTCTCCTGCTTCTGGCAGTCTGCGATTTAGTGTCACCCTGAACATGGGGCTGTGTCTTGGCTGCATTCACTTGAAACCCTAGGAAGACCAGGCTAGCATCAGGGCCCTATTCTGGCTACGTTTTCAGAAATGACTTGCACTTACAGGTGTGCCAGCTGAGACCTCCAACCTGGACCTGATTTTTACAGCATGAGGGCTCACTGCTTTCTATAGATCAGAACCCGTTAGGGGGCATCGCGCTGAACAGGCAAAGTCCCCAGGCATTTGAAAAATTTAGGCCTAAACCCAAAGCAGTCTTGTATCCAATCCCCCTGCCTCTTCCTGCTGAGTTTTCGTAATGTGAAGTTAGAACCAAAAAAGCCCAGAGTATAAGACCAGAAGGGACCCCCACCTTGCATCTTATCTCCTGCAGCTGACAGGCCTCCCCCCAGCCACTAAGCCAGCAACTGCAATCAGACTCAGCTGTTATAGGCCCTGGCTTTGGCAGTGGAGCAGCAGGGGCCCCGCCACTTTCATCCATCTTTGCACTGAGTTCGCATTTTGCTCTCTACTCTCAGCTCCTTCCTGCACAGCTGGCAGCAGGAGCTACCGCACAGGAGCTCTCAGAAAAGAGGTGGCGAGTAGCTGAGGTACCACACAGCAAAGGCCTGCGGCTCACTTTTGGCTGGAGGCAGCAGCTGATTCTCATCCTGAGCAGGAAGGCTAGCCAAGTGATGGATGCTAGATAACATCTGGGTGGAGGAGGCTCGCTGTCTCTCCTAGAAAGAGGACAAAATCCTGCTATTGTTCTGAGGACAATTCCCTCCTGAATCCAGGGGGGACAGAGTCTGCCCCTGTGGCATGCATAATCCCCCCACAGCTGCTGGTGGTCTCCATGCACTCATTCTCCCACCTTGTTTTAGGGCCGGTAATTACTCGGATTATCACCCTCCCACCCAAGGATACCCAGCATTTCTCATTAACTGCAGGTCGTGAAGGCTCTGTCTTGCTATACTGTAGCAGCCCAAAGGCATTAAGCGACTGGGTGGTCTGCTCTGCCTTCTTCCACTTGTACATGGACAGGCTAGAGCCCATTCTTTGCAGATACAGCTCAGGCACCAGGCCTGCCCTCCACCTGGGCAGCGCTCATTGCTTTCTCCACCCCAGCTGGCCTTTACTTCTCAGAGAACACCATACAAAGCATAGCCCCGAGGGGGGTGAGGGGGAGTGGAAGGGGGGAGGAATCCCATGGTGGCTGGAAAAGATGAAGGGTTTGTACCGGAGCTGCCGGTTGGCCCAATGCCAGTTGAGACTGGAAGATGTCAATGGGTGAAGTTGGTTCTTTTCCATCAAGGTTGAGGACAACATTGAGTGGCCAGAACACAGGAAGCTCTGCATGCACACGCGGGCGGGGAGGGCAGGAGGTGTGAAGGGAGGGAGTTTGCAAGTGAATGCAGAAGGGGAACTCAACCCCCCACTGTTAAATGAGCCTGTCCCCCCTGCCTGTTGAACCAAACATGGATTCAGCAGGCAATGAGGCTGTCTCTGCAACTATGAGAACAAGCATTAGGCTCAACACCTTTTAGGTGTCGGAAAAGGGGAAAAACCATCAACAGCCATGGAAAGGTGCAGCCTATGAGGCTTGTGAAAGTCAGGCTTCCAGCAGCCTTTCCAGAGGCCTCCAGCACTGAAGGGATGGCTGCTAGAGACCATCTCTCAGTACCACCAAGACCACTCTTGGACCTTACACACAGGACTTGGATGCACTCAGATCAGCTCTTCTAGTGTTCCACTGCTCCCCACCATGCCTTCCTGCAAGAGCCAACCCTCTCCCCAGTCCTGACTCCTGTCCCAGTTGAACTGCTGGGTTCAGACCAGTAAGCAAGCAGCAGGGGCTATGCATCGTACAGACTTCTGCTCAAGGAAGGTTTCCAAAACTGGGGTAAGTGAAGCAAGAGTCTTTCTGCCTCCCACAGGCCAGCATGTGCCCCACTGCCTCAGCTGTCACCATGGCCAACGTGACAGTGTGCCAAGCTGCACTTTCATAGGAAGCAGAAGCGTGAAAGGAGACTCTTCTCAAAAGAGGAGGAAGGCCTCTGCTCTGGTGCCTGTGGCAGGCAGCCGAAGTAGCAGCACCTCACCACAGCTGGCAACTCCACACCACGTCCCTTTTACCATTCACCCTCCCCAAGATCAGGGGGACAGCCCCAAGGCGACAGACAGGAGAGGCAGGCAAGAAAGTTCAGGTCTACATTTTGCTTTTAATTTAATTTAATGAATTTCCTCTAGACCACATTCTGGGAGCAGGGAGAGAAATGGACACATCTTGGGAGCAAGAGAAGAGACATGGTAAAATAGTGCAAGGGCATTTACAAATTGAAGCGTTACCGGATCATGCATTTGACTGCTTTTCCCCTTTGACAGATGTTTGGGAAGCTTTGTGCTGGAGCCAGGTTAACCTACTGCCATGTCAATTTACATACAATTTCTGTGTCAAAGAGACAATAAATAAATGTAGCCCCCCCCCCCCCCACGGCCCCAAAGAACCCAAACAAAAATTACTTTTTTAAAAAAATTCAAACATTTTTTTCTATCACGTTGGCAGCAGGCATATATCCCATTGGTTTTTATAATCGTGATTTCTCAAGTGCCCAGATTCTAGGTCCACCTGGCTTTTGGCTGTCAGGCAGGGCATGCCTGGAATTTTTAGAGGGGCTTCAAGGGAGTTTGGCACCTCCCATTGAGTGGAGTAGCTCCTCTAGCTGGAGGCCCCGTTTGATTGCTACCTTACAGTCAGAGGATGCTTTTTCCAGCCCAGTGGATTTACAGCAGCTGCAAGACAAGGTCCCAACTGCACAGAGCAGTGGGTTGCAATACCTGGAGTTGACTATGGCGAAAGCAAGATGCAAATAGCTAGAGAAGTTGAACGGGGCTGCAGATTCTGTCTGGAATACATGCTACCCCCACGGACATCCATCAGTCAAGCTGCTTCTGCCCGAAGCATTGAGACGGGAAAACGAACTGTCCCACCTTCACAAGATTAAAGCCAAGTGTTCATTATCCCTGGTCAGGTTCCCAAGAAGGCGAAGAGGGAAGGGAGGAGTGTTGGACCCTATTGATTAGACGCCACACATGCCAGTAAATCCCAAGCACCTAGATTTCAGTTACTAACCAGCCAAATGCCATCTTCTCAGCCTGAAGGCTGTTCTCCTGCCAATGCCCTGTTAAGTCTTGATCCATTTCCTGGAGGTATTTCTACCACCCCACCCTGTCATCTTGTGCAGCTGACAGCAAAGTGCAAAACATTAAATAAAATTTGAAGCCATCCTGTTTTGTTTTTTAAGCTCCCTAACTAGAGATGACCAAGTCTGTTTGCTTGGAGAGGTGAGGGAGCCCAGGCGAGAGCTGCAAATGCGGTCTGCAGCGCAGTGTGTGGAGTTCTGCTAGAGGCACGCTACTTAACCCTTTCCTGTACCACTCTGCAGAACCCCACCTGGCAGCATGAGTTACTCCAGTTTTAGGCGGTCACCAGACCAGTCTCACTACTTCTCTGCTATTTGGTCCATTGAGAGTTCCCTGCAGGTCAAGAGGGATCCCCACTCTTGCATCTACACCCCACCCCATTGCACTTGCCTTCACTCTTATTCTACATCCACCTCCCTCTCTTGCAACATACTTTGTTCCCTCCAAACATGCCTATGCGCCGTTGTGCCCTTTGTAAGCCACTTATGCACTGTTAAAACAAGAGTGTTCTTTCCTGCCTCCCCACCCACATGAACTCCACGCCAGAAGAGTACAAGGATGCAAATAAATACAACGTCACAGCTGCACGTCCAACCCTGCAAGGGGATAGCCAGGCCGGGGAAAGCTCACTCCCTCCCCACCTCAAAGGAAGTGCAACTGTTCTAGCACAGCTGTCCCGTCTGCCCCCAGCAGCACAGTCCCATCTGCAGAGGTAGGTCAGCAGCACGCTCAGAGTTCGCAGGCTGGGGCTTCTCAGGTAAGCTTCATGCTGATGGCCATGGCCCGCTTATAGATGTCAGTGACGTTCTCGCAGTCTGCCAGAGAGAAGCAGCTGTCCCCGAGGGGGCTTTGGCAACGCGTCACAGTCCAACGGCGGAGCCTGCGCCCCGGCCCCTCCTCCGTCGTCTCCTCCAGCTGGAGGAGGTCGTCCACAGAGATGCAGCCCCGCATGGTCCCACCCCTCTCTGGCATCCTCTCCGGCAGGTCGAGCTGGTCGAAGGACTCGGTGGAAAGGATGCTGTCCTCGCTCACAGCGCTGGATGGGTGGGCCCGGGAGGCCAACGGATGTCTGGGAAGGGCCACCTCACAAAAGGAGCCGAAGCCCTTGATGGGGTTGCTGTCTGATTGTGTGTGGCCAGAGGAGTATTTCCCATTGTGCTTCAGGATGCCCTTCCTCTGGGCAGGAAGGGCCTCGGGGCTCTGACCCGGGGAGGGACTGTCAACGAAGATGCTGGCATCGAGGTCGGAGTCTAGAAGGTCTGTGGAGTCAGCGCGCTCTGGCGATGAGTAGTAGCCCGATTCCCGCTTCTGAGGCTTCTTCAGAATTCCCTTCTTGGGCACCCCCACAGTAGCAGTGCCCCCATCCGCGGAGCAGGCAAGCCCCCGGGAAGAGAGGATGCGAACCAGGTTCATGGCTTGCGGCGCACTGTCTTCACTCGTGTCGCCTGGGGCTGCCACGGGTGGAGGGGCAGGGGCTTGTAGCTTCTGCTCACAGGAGTTCCTTCTTTTCAGTATCCCCTTGGGCCTCTTCAGGATGGACTTGGTGGGGCTCTCAGGAGCCAGGGCCACTTCCTGCAGCGCGTGGGTGACGTCGTTCTCCTTCTTGGACTTCTTGAGCGAGCGCTGCCTCTCCAAGGTGACGCCAGGGATGTGCTGCTTGAAGAAGCAGCGCACCTTGGAGCTATTCTCGAAGAGGGGCCGCGAAGAGCGCCGCAGCCACTCTGCCACGGTGGCCAGCGGAGACTCGTTCTCTCGCATCAACTCCTGCTCCCCGACGGGCACCTTGTAGCCCCAGTTCACCCACCAGTGGCTGGCAATGTCCTTAATGGTGGCTCTGCGCTCTGCGTTCACCATCAACATCCACCGGATCAGCCCACATGCATCTAGGAGGCAGAAGAGCAGCTCCATCAGAACCGTAGGGTGGGATGTGTCTGACTGAGACACAGGGGAGGGAATGAAAGGAGACACCCCCCCATCCAGAGACCCTCAGTGTAGTAGACCTCTGCTTACCCGATAGCTTAGTGGGCTCTCTGTATTCCCCATTAGAGATCTGCTTGACCAGGGTCTTGTAGTCCTGTCCGTCAAAAGGCATTGTCCCATGGACCAAGATATAGAGGAGCACCCCAAGTGACCAGCTGTCGACCTGGGAGAAAGATGGGTCTTAGAGACAGGATATAATTCCGGCAAGACGGCCTCTGCCCCCGTCCTCATCCCCAGCCCAGACCTTCTGAGCTGGTACCGACTGCCAGCATCTGAAGGTTGAAGACGGAAGCCCCTTTAACAGGCAAGGTTGTGATCCCATGGCCATGAGCCAAATCAGAGCATGAGCAAGACCACCAGTGAGCCCACAGGCCATGGCCAACTTGTCTCTACGAACGCCCCGTCTCTTCCTTTGGGGCAGGCGCTGCTTGCAGCCAGGGTGGCTCTCAGAGAGCTGACCACCCCGGAATGCTCTTCAATAGTTTTTAGATACGCTGCCGAGTTTATTTGCCTACCATCAAGTGCCTGATGAGTCACAGGGTCATTAATCACCATTCATGAGGCCAGCAGGAGACCTAGCAGTTAGCGAGCACTCATGGGCCAGTTATATTGGCGGTCTGGCTCTCCTGGCTCATGGGATGTTGGAAAAGTGATACACCCTCTCCTTGGAGGGGGGCATGAGGAGGGTCAGGAGTGTCAAGAATGATCAAGTAGGACATTCGTCTGCCTCAGTTACAGCATGACACCTGCACTACTCCTAATGGGGGGGAGGAAGAGGGAGCAGGGGGGAAGGAAGTACACCAGTACTTTCTAAGCAAGGGAGATGCAGCTTACCTCTGGTCCTTTATAGGGCCTTCCATTGACAATTTCTGGGGATGCATAGAGAGGGCTGCCACAGTAGGTCTGCAGGAATTTGTCTTGCTGGTAGACGTTAGATAGGCCAAAGTCTGCTATCTAGAGAAAGACATTCACGGTTCTTACTGTTTGTGGAGCCAAGATTAACGTTAGCCATTAAAGAGGGAAAGATGTAGGAGTCTAACAGCTTTATTCAACTGGAGAGGAGACTATACAAATGCCAGCAGTACCCTACATTGCATCCACTGCAGCTTCGTCACTGGGACAGCCTTCCCTCTCCCTTGGTCACCAAGTGAGATCATGTCAAGCTGATCTTCCACTTCCGAAACTGGATCTGCTGCCCCATGGCTGGAGGGCAGCTGTGCCCCACATGGCCTTCCCCAAAGTCATTGTTATTGGCCAGTCCTCCCATCTACTCAGCCTCTGCTTCAAAGGATCCCATAGCACTGGACGGCCTGAACAAGTACAAGGCCAGAAGAGGGCACTGGGGAGTGACAGCTGCCACTCAATTAGGCCCAGAGGGAAGGCGTCCTTGTACTTGTCTTCTCCAGGGAAGTCAAGAACCACATCCTACAACTTACATGTGAAAAAGCTTCTCTAATCCTGGCCCGAGGCTCTGGTATGTTTGCCGGCTTTAAGAAGCAGTTCAGTGATTTTGCTCTCTCTGCTGGCAAGCCACGTGGTGGTTAAACTGTCCCATCAGCAACCGCCTATCATCCTTATCAGCACTATGACCAGTCAAGTGAACCAAGAAGGTACAGTACTTGCTTGCAGGTTTGCCATGGCAGAACTGCCTATTGTTAAGATAAACAGACTACCCGGCTTTGCTTATTATTAACTGTACAAAGTCCCTGCTCTGTTTGTACTGGTCTCCCTCATTAGGAGAGAACACCGACTCCCTGGGCGGCTGTGCACCAGCAGCACTACAGCCACGCTACAGAGCCCCAGGCCAGGAATAAAGTGTTCCTTAAAGGCATCCAGACAAGGGGCGAGACGGAGGAGCAGGTGAAGCACTTAGTAGAGGCCACCTGATGCGAAGGAGGAAGAATACAGGCTTAAAAGCAGCTCACACCTAGCCCAGGAAGCTGGATTTTAAGCTTCTAGCAAGGAAGGTCAGAAGGAAGCAAGTTTATCAGAAATCCCCTTCCTTCTATGCAAACTGGCATTTCCTTCTTTAGAAGCTATGAAGTGGTTTCTCCGAGTTCCAGACCAGGTAGGTGTGTCACTGTCCACAACACAGAAACTAGAGTCCATGTTTACCAGCCGTCAGATACGCAACAACGATTTCAGTCGCTGTGGAAATTTCTGGGAATCAGCAGCCATTATCCAACGCTGCTGCTGTCCAATGCTGATCTAAGTCTAACCCTTGTGAAAGGCAGAGCGCAGCGCAAAAGCTATACTACCAGCACTGCAGGCCCTTTAACCTCCCTCCCCCCCCCAAGATGTTACATGGGCACTCAGCTGCTCCCGAGTGATGTAAGCCTTGGAGGATTTTGGCATGATCATAAGGAAGTCTGACTTCTTCTCAACTCCCCCAGGGATTTGCTGCTAGCCAATAAACTGACCAGCCACATTCTGCTTCAGAATAGCCTCCTACGGTGCACGGTCAGAGGAACCAGTGAGCCATCAAGGCGATAGCTCCCAGAGCTGCAGAATTAGAAGGCGATTGCAGGGAGTCAGCAGGTCTCAAATCTTACCTTAGTGCAGCATTACCAAGAGCCAGGCATACGTGACTGACCCCACCACTACTCAAAGGTACTACGAGCCCTCCCCGAATACATTTAAGGTCAGCATACAGAGGACCCCAGTGCAGGATTAAGAGTGACAGACACTGGGGCAGTATAGAAGGTGGCCATGGGTCTAATATGGTTACACGAAGTGCCCAATCCATTAAGGAACAAAGCCAGGCGTGGGGCTGGAACTCAGTCTAGCTCATGAATTTGCTGCACTTCAGGAGAATCGGAGAATTTTTTTTTTTTTTTTAAACCACACAGACTTCATTAGGTTTTAAAATGCAACTGGACTCCTTCAGCCTCGCTCACCTTAATGTTTCCATTTCCATCAAGAAGGATGTTTTCTAGCTTCAGATCTCGATGAACTATTCCATTCTAGAAGGGTGGAAGAGAAAGTGGTTGTGTGTTTTCTTGAGGAAAGGAGAGAGTTAATCACAGCAGGGAGGTTACTGCAGTTTACTGATAAACATGTCTTGGAGATAGGCTGGCAGCAGGTAGAGAGATTGTGTTTATATCTGAGCTTGTGAAAAGCTCAAACAAGATAGGAGTTCAAGGTAATGGAGAGGAGATCCAGCTGAATACACATACACAAAGGTTCAAGTGTAAGCTTCTTCTCATAATGGGGTGCCAAAAGGAAAAGCCTTTACTTGAAGTAAGAGGTGCTTTCTTGCATTAGGCTTTGAACTATGTCTTCTGGGCCAGAGGCGAGGGGCAGTCCATGGTGCTCAATGATACCCCACCAGCCCTGGGCCAGGGAAGGGCAGATAAAAGCCTGTGCATGCTGTGCCTTTAGCATTTCCATTTGCTTGGAAGTAGCCATCTAGACTAGCTGTACAGACGTTTCCTATTGAATCCACACAGGGTCTGGTGCTTGAATCTGCATGGACAGTAGCATTAGGGAAAGGGGCACTAGCGACCGCCAGTTGTCAGAAGTACTCAACACCCACAGCTCCTGTTGTGAAATGAGTTGTTCCTGGACAGCTCTGAAGGTAGGACCATTAACCAGGTGCCAAGCTTTGAGAATCTCGGCAGCTAGATATTTCAGAGGCTAGGCTGCCTAGCTCCAGCAGGCAGATTGTCCAGTAACCTAGTGTGAGGCCAGTGTGAAATCTGTGCTGTCCCTCTGGAACTGTTACACACAAGCAAGAACCTGCAATTCCAGCTCTCCTGGGCACTAGGAGGGACAAGTCTGAACCATCATAATGCAAGGCCTTTCACCACGTGGCCCCACAGGCTAATTCCCTATGTGGACTTGATGCAGAAGGGTCACTACTCCACACAATGCAGTTTCGTTCTTCTCTGAAAAGTGAAACTAGCTTTTACTGTAAGCCTTGTGACGGCTCTGGGCGTTGCCCTTCATTGCAGCCCAACCCCAGAGTAACACAGTGACTTACTCAGTTAAAAAGGCACAGCACCTTAGCATTAAGCAATGCCACTGCTAGGCACCCTTGTCTCCCCAAGGGAAACTTGCAGTTCCTTCCCAAACCCAGGAGGTAGGTGCCAGCACGGGACTCACTCAGTAGGAGTCCAAGATTAAATGACCAGGGCTTTTTTGGGGGTTCAAAGATGTTGCTTTGGACCCAGCTAGAACACAAAGGTGAAGAGGGGAGAGCGAGCTTATCAGCCAGCCAGGCAACATTCTTTAGGAAGGCTGCACTCCTCCAGATGGGTAGTTTTATCTGGCTAAGAGCTGGCTCATGTATTCCCCCCACCGTCCCCTTCAGTTTATGCTGCTGCATCATCATATCCTCCTCAACCCCAGACAGTCCCAGGGAGGGCATAGGAATAAGACCAACATTCCTGGGCAAGGGTCTGGTTGGAGACTGCGAATCCGCCAGGAACCCCACATGTGATCTGTATATGCTAGGTGGCATCCCAGACAACAGTGGGAATGTCCTTCGGGGGCAGAGACACCAGCTTTACTGCCTGCAATCCTGTCCTGCCCACACACAAGCTCGCAGAGTCCATCGGTTACCAATGGAACAAGCCAAGTTGCTCCAAGCCTGTGGCCAGGTATCCCCATTTGGCATCAGTTCAGTTACGGAGAGGCCTCGCGCCCTCCCGCCACCCAGACTCGGGGGACGGCCACGTTCGCTCACCTTGTGACAATAGTAGACAGCGGACACGACCTGTCGGAAGAAGTTTCGTGCCTCCTGCTCCGTCAGCCTCTGCCGCTCGTTGATGTAGTCGTACAGATCGCCCTTGCTAGCATACTCCATTACAATGACAATCTTGCTATTGTTTTCAAACACTAGATGGAAAAGAAGGGGGAATGTGGGTCAGGAGAGGCCATGCAGCACTCGAGCACGCTCACTGTTATGGTTCCGTCTCACATGGGGAGGAGTGCTGTTAGCATCTGCTTTCAGCTGGCATCCTGCTTGCAGCCTGCCAGCCTGAGAAGAGTTACCCACCCCATTTCTACGGTCTCTGGTCGGAACCAAAAATGGAACCTCTAGACTCCACTGCTTTAGCGTAAGGGTTTTTCTGTTACTGGGGGCACGAGCAGACTGTCGCTCGGCGGAGAGGGGCTGCAGACCACACGCTCGGCAGCTGCTCTGTTGGTCTACTACTGCAGAGACAAAGGGTCTGAGTGGGCCAAGATGGCATGTGGTTCCGAAGAATAGCCTGACAAGGAAGAGAACTGCAGTTGTTCCAGTCTGGGATGGTTGGGTACAAACTTGCCCCTCATAATCCATCACACAAAGGCAAAGTGAGCCAGGAGATGCAAGATCTTCCTGTGGTATTTTTAGAAGCAGAGCTGTCCCTGAGGGAACGGTGAATCGGGGCAACTGCCCAGGACTCGTGCTTTGGGGGGCCCTGCGTTTTGTGCCAGGCCTGACTGGGAGGCGAGCGGGCTGCAGCTCGTCTCCCAGCTATGCGCCAGGACTGGGTGGGAGGCAGGTGGCTGCTGCCAGGGTTTGGCTTTGCCCTTGACCCTGCACCCTCTAGGGATGGCCCTGTTTAGAAGTAATATTTTTGGATTCTGATCAGGGAGGCTATGATCAGACCAGCTCAGTCAAGACAAACATGCAGCAGAACACACACCAGCAGTCCTCTTGCTGTGTTTAGAGTAGATATCTTGAGGCACGACACATATCATTTCTGGAAGGGCACGATACAGACATCTATCCTATAGCTCATACCAAGCACAATAAAGCTATAAAAACCCTCTCATGCCAGCTGACCGAAATTAAACACAAGATTCTAAGCATCGAGGAAGGAAGAGGCGTTCAAATGATACTAGAGCAGTCTGATAGGAGACTTGCTCCGGGTGGCTTTGACTGCAACTAGAATCAGAGAGCAAATTTTCACCCAAGTTCAGTGCTTGTTAAGAATGGCGCCTTGACAGCACTGGAGACCAAAGGCCTCTCTTTGTAAGACAGCATGGGCAGCAGTGCAGGCTTCCTCCCTCTGCCTTGCCAAGGGGCAAATATGACGTGGATGGGGAAAGAGCATGCTAGCAGTGAGGGGAGCTCAGGCTTCATGCTCCTGCTTTGCAATATGGGCACTTGGCCATTAAGAACTAGAGCGGGTGGTTGATTTCACGAAGGTCGCTAGATGGCGGTCAGCCAGTTATCATTTCTGTCCAGCAGCCACATGAGTTGGAATTGAAAAGCAGGACCAGAAATGAAAGGTTTCATACCCTGCATGCTAGCCAGTCTATGCTTTTGCTGAAAGCACTATTTAATGTCTCTTGACTACATGCAATTGTGAAGCAGGCAGACTAAAAAGGCTTCTGCTCAAACTTTTGTTCTCTGCATTGTGCCGGCGGGAGGAGTGGGGGGGGAGAAGTAGCTATTTTTAGAGCAGGTAATCCCCTCCTAACCACCTGATTGCCTCAGTTTTGTACACAAAACAAAGCTGAAATCCAAGAGTTGATCAGCAGAAGCCTAGGAGCCAACTGCACTCTGTTCGCTCCCGGCTGGCTGCTGAGTCACCCACTCGTGCCCTAGGCATGAGAATTAAAGCAAGTAACTTCCGCCTGCTTGTTTTGCAAGATTTTTCCATTTTTAGCGGAGAAATGCAGACTCCCGGATATCCCTAAGAGCAATAATCCATTCCAGAGGGAAAGCAGCTTGCTTAAGTTTAGGTTTGCCTAATTTTCCCCGCTCCAGAAGTAATTCTATATTCTAATGCCTGGTTACCAGTAACCTGTACAGCACTTCCAACTCCCCGCTCCACCTAGCTTTCACCGGCAATTTAAGTCTGCAACAGAGACAGCCAATTTGCAGTATCCTGCCATGTGGTGCAACACACTGCAGTCAGCCAACTTCCAGAGACTGCTTTACTCCATACAGGATGTTGTGTTGGGCACAGACTCCAGGAATAGCATTTAGGGCCACAGCTGTGCTCAGCCCAGCATAAACCTCTTCCATTGACTTAAGTTTACAGATTGCTCAGAGCAGCTCCGTGACAAGCTAGTTTCATGGCCCAGAGGGGCATCCGTGCACATTAAGACCGTAAGGCCCAGCGAAGATCTTTTCAAAAGATATTGCACTTGGCAGGACCCAGAAACAGCCAAAGGAAGTCTTACCACATGCCAACTGCCAGCTCTGCAGATTCCCTAGAAAGATGCCAATTGCATTAAGTGCAGCAAAAGTTGAAGGGCTAGTTGGCAGCAAGACAATGCATAAATTAGATGCTTAAAGGAAAGTAAATTGATCTGTGCAAGAAGATAAAGTTAGTGTCTGAGCGAAGTCCTCATTTGTTCCCCCAAACGTCTGTTAACTAAGCCTACCTTCATGGATAGCAATGATGTGGGGGTGATTGAGGGACGACATTATCTCAATCTCTCTCCGGATGTGGACAAGATCCTGCTCATCTTTAATTTTGTCTTTCCGGATTGACTTGATCGCAACCTGTAAACGAGAATGGAAATAAAGGGCCCATTAGAACCGGAGACTGCAAGGTTCCTTCAGGGTGTTTTTCCTCATTGAGACGACAGACAGGAGACTTGCCAGTTAGTGTGCATGGGATGGGAGTAACCGGACCAGTACAAGGGCAGATGAAACCTCAGCTCTTGTACTTACTTCCATGGTGGTAGCCTAGAGACAGGAATTGAAAGCTTATTGTTCATCGAACATGAGATGATCCGTGCCCTGAAGAGCTTGCAGTCTAAATACTCAAAAGTGGTGACCCCATTTTAGAGATGGGGCATGGAGGCAGAGATTTTGCTGACTTGCCCAGGGTCACACACGGAGTCTGTAGCAGAGCAGGGAATTAACCTAGAAGTCCTAGTCCAGGGCTTTAACAGGACCATCCTGCGTATTTTGTCGTTCAGCCTTACAGAGTAGATAGTTCAATGGTTTAGGCTCTGGGGTGGCAAGTCCTTTCGTAGTGTGTTCCATTACAAATGGTCACCTCCCTTTAAATCTCACACCTCAAACCTCTCCGTTAGTGATTTGGGTTAAGTCTCCCTTTGTATAATCCAGTTACAACTGCTCCAGATTTCTAGTTCACTGCAGAAGGATTTGGGGCAAGGCCCTTGTTTCCCTGAGAAGCTTTCCGTCTCTCTATTTCCCACTAGCCACAAAGCCAAGAGGGCTGCTAGTTCCACCACCACACCAGAAAACCCAAACCCAGCTTTCCTGCAAGGTAGCAAGGGGCCAATATGTCAGTTACATTTCATGAACAGTGTCTGACACCACAGCTCCCCCATGGATTACAGCCAGTGAATGGAATGTGACCTGTACACATGACTTGGAAGATAAACAACATCTTGGTTTGGTGCAGATGAAAAACAGGTTTCTTGTATTCCCCCACCAGTGTTTGTTTCGGAGGAACAGATTACTTGGATTTGATGAGCGAAAGTTTGGCACTCAAGGAGCAGTCAGCAAGTTCCTGCTCATGTTCCCCACATGACAGAGGCAAAGGCAGTAAACATGGGACTTCCCTCAAATAGGACCAATTGGCTGACATGCTGAAAATAAAACTGGCAGCAGCCAGTGTTTCTGAAATTGCTCCGATTTCTTCATTATTATGAATGCTCCTCTACAAGGAAAGAGAAAGGGGAAGAGAAAGAACTTAAGTGCTGAAGAATGGATACCTCCTAATCCTTTCTCAAAGAGCCTGGGGAGGAACAATGCACTCCTTGGGTTGAATTTACAACTGAATCCAGCAGAACCTCTTTTCTTCCATCAGACAAGAATGCGGAACAGCGTTAATCCTGTAAAAGGATCCTACATGATACAAAGTGCCAGGTCTCCCAGCAACAAGGAAAGGGGGGAAAGGGGGCAGCTTGCACCCCACAGTCGTTGCAAGGCTGAGAGTTCTTTTTAACAAAAGAGAAGGAAATCTTCCTACAGGTCATCTGCTAGTATTATTGGAAGACAGATGTTTGACCTGATGCCTCCCTGGCATTCCTTCTCCTCCCCAGTCTGCCAGAGTAGTGATCACTCCGTGCCTAGACTCTTCCCCGATCGGGTTTGACATTGTTCCTTGCCTTGAACATGCTGCAGATTGGGAGGTTACAGTAACTAGGTGCATGCATTCCAGCTAGCTGCTCCTCTTGTATACTGGTGTCACAAGAGATGTACCACACACTTTGCATGGTTGCTATTCCTGTTACATCACCCTCTCTTTCCCCTGTGAAGCGTGTCTCGGTGCTGTCATAGTGACGTCTCCCAAGATCAACTGACAACTAAGCTAAGCCAGTCACATCACCAACAACAGATCACTGACCGCTAGAGCAGCAAGCTTTCGATTGCCACATCATTCCCTTTGTGGAAAGGATCATTTGGACAGACGTACGGGAGATGTCTGATTCGCCAACACACTGAAGCATCTCCTTGCTCTACACTGGGTCCCACTTACCTAGTCCAGCAGTGGCCCATAGGGTCAGCAGCAGGTCAGAGATGGACACTTGCCTTACACATGCCAAATGAGGAGATTATCATGACTGGTCCAGTTAGAGGGTTTAAGCACAAGGGATAACTAAGTCATAATGCACTCCAGCTGGGAGGGCATGAAAACCTAAGTCCAAGACTTGTTATCCAACAATATACAAGGCACGTGCTTGAGTGACATGAACACTGGACACTCATTCAATGGCCTTTGCGCTAGGTGCATGGTTAAAGATTAACTCTTTCTGCCTCAACACTCCGGTATCTGGAAGGTGCACAACTTTTTGAAAGCCTTTATGTAACAGACTAGCCTAGCTCTCCCCAGTCCCCCAAAGTCCGTCCTAGGAGTCACTGGCTCCCCATTCACCTCACCAGAGCCATGGAAGGCCTGGAATCTCGCCTGGCTTGATGATCTTTGGGACACAGAGCCACCTGCTGCATCAGCTGTTTTGTGCCCGCAGTCCCAAGATCTACTGTGTTCACACGCGACTGGGTCTTGCCTAGCAGATAGATCAATGGCTCCAACCAAGCTTCTGAAAAGGGAGCCATCTTAAGGCTTCTGATGCAGTTGGGCATATGCACGTCAGTATGTCCCATCCCAATGAAACTGGGCATAAGCGGTCATGGGCAGAAATCCACAAAAGCCCAAATAAACATGTTCATCTTTAAGATGCCACAGAATTCTCATTGTTTTGCTGAAAACAGACTAACACCGCTACCCCTCTGGAACCCCATGTAATTGGGCAATGAAGCAGAGGCAAGCCGTTAAGGAAACCCATATTCCTACAGCATTGAATGGCATTAGCCCATCAAGCTAATAATAAACAGCTAGCCGCAGTTGTTTCTTCCTCCTGCTTGCCCATGCTGCTCACCTCCTGACTTTCAAAGAGTCCAGTTGGGACGGGCTAGCTCTACTGTGTTCAGCTGAGCCCCTAAAATCATAGCAAGGAGAAGCAACGATCAGTGCGAGAGCCTCACACAATAAAACGCAGTTGCCTGTTATCGTACAAGAGGGTTTGTCTAGCTGTAAAGCTGCAGCATTAGCTTTCAAGACTAATTTAGTGCCCATGGTGCTGCCTTGAAATCATGCTACTCAGTGGCTCTTAATCCTGGCCCATCACAGTACAGCATGAGCAACACCGGTACACGCTCCCAGCTTTGAGCTGAAGCAACAGCCTCTAGTGCAGCGGTTCTCAACCTGTGGGTCGGGATCCCAAAGTGGGTCGCGATCCCGCTTTAATGGGGTCACCAGGGCTGCCGTTAGACTTGCTGGGGCCGGGCGCTGAACCCAAAGCCTGAGCTCCACCGCTCTGAGCCCTGGGTGGCGGGTCTCAGGTCTCCCCCACCCCTGTCCAGGGCTGAAGCCCTCAGATTTCAGTTTTGGCCTCCCCCACCTGGGGCAGCGAGACTCTGGCTTCACCCCCATCCCCTTCCTGGGGGTCATGTAGTAATTTTTGTTGTCTGAAGGGGGTCGCTGTGCAATGAAGTGGCAGTGGAGTAGTTCAGTCCCCAGAGCCCACTCACAGCCCTCTCTGGTTAGAAAGTTAAGGAGGCAGACATGTGGTCAGCTCCCAGTGGCACAAGAACACTAAAGAGCTAGGTCTGTCCTCCTAAAGCTTCAGGCCAGGATGCATAAATGGAGCATGCACGTTTCCTGCTCCAGAACACTCCGTGGGGCTCACGGAAGCCGCCTCCTCCTCGGCTGCACACGTCCCCTTGTCAGTCACTCTGCCACTCATCCTAACGGGAGGACTTGAAAGCGTGTGTTGAATCAGGACGGTTTCGTTAAGTTTTGGGGGAAGCAAGAGCCAAGGGTATTTTCCAGGAAGCGACGAAAGGTGCATTACTCAGTCACATGCCCATCGGGTGCTTTCAAAGCGGTTCCAGGTGGCCAGCACAATGGCACATTCCTGGTGAATTATGGATTATATCCTAATATGGGAAAGCCCAAAGTTGTCTTGTTACTCAAGATCAAAAGGGAGGCTTTGCTCTTTTTTAAACTGTTCCAGGTGCCCCTTCCCCCTCCACATAGCACCGGCCCAGGAGTGTGTCAGACATTGCAGGCAAGTACCATAAAAACTCCAACCTCTTGTTTGGCTTGGCTGAAACCCAAGCACTAAAAGCTAGTCTCTCCCCGCAGCCTACAGGCAGGCACTGCAGAACAAGCAGGTGCAGAAGGGAGGCTCACTAATAGCCCGCCAAACTGCCTTTCCATTGGGTGCTTCATAGCAAAACAACAGGGAAAGAGCCAACCAAGTTACTTCAGGAGGGAAGCTACTGGGCGGTCAGGAAGGACATTCATAGCAAAAGACACCACTAACTTGTTTACACATCTTAATGCCAGGGCATGAGAGCACTTTCAGTGGCAGAAAGTTAATGTTTTACACAAAAACGTGACCATTTTCATAGAATCTGCAATTGAAATTCACATGCCCCACAGCTCCATGATTAAACAAGACAGCAAGACCTGCTTGGATTGGTCCGAGCCTAGGTAGGATGCCCAGAGTTTGGGAAAGAACAGGCTAGCCAATAAAGTGGGATGATTGTGTTGATGGAAGCCAACGGAGGCAGCTTCTGCTTAGCCTGAGGCAGGAGAAAATGCTGAACTAGCATAGGCACAGACACTCACACTAATAGGGTTAGCATCACACATGGTCCATGAAAGGACAAACTAACCAAACGAAGTGACTTGCTCTTAAGCCTTAGTATTTAGGAAGCGGAAGCCACTAAGAATGAGCAAACATTAACCCACTTTACCGCTGAGTGGGGTTAGAAAGAGAACACTAGAAGACTTTGTGATAAAGGCACTTGCTCCTAGGTCAACAGTTGCACATAGGAACTAGCTAAGTCACCAAGACCTAGGGCTTGTTTGGTGGCCTGCATATATTACTTCTATTATGGTAGCACTACGAGACCAGGACCTCATTATGCTAGGCACCGTACAGACAGGAGCTTGTCCCAGAAAGCTTAATTCCAAGAGTTAGATTAGTCCTGCTTTTGGGTAGTCTCAGAACACAGTGTAAGTGGGCTATGGAGACTGAGCCAACCCTTTTCCCGCTCCCAGCAAAAGGGATCATTCCAGGTCAATATGTGCGAAGCTGCAATGTCACAGTCCTGGTTATGCAGCAGATGAGGCAACTGCAGAGCCATCGGATAGGCCATCTCTTTTGCCAGCATTACATCTACCTAAGTCAGCCAAGAACTACCCCATGCTAGGCCAGGAAAGGAAGATCTTACATGTAGGACTCTAGCAACTTAGAGCACAATTGTTTTTCTTTACGTGCCATTCTGGCAGATTAGTAATTGAAGCTCACACCCACGCCTTCTCCTCAGGACTTTAACACTTCAATGCTTTGTCAGGCCAGTTGAGTTATTGAAACTGGAATCTTGATGCAAAAAGAGTCTGTAGGTTTGCCTTTTAGAATTTTGCAGAGGCTCCTTGTGATTTATGTCCACTCATTTTTCCAAGGATTGTAGCTGATGCATTTTGAGAGTACCCGCCTCCCCCAAGATAGAACACTGGCCCTCACCCACAAGGAAACTTACAAGGTGTTCTCTCATTTTAGACAGGTTGCAGTATTGTTGTTGGTGAAGCAACACGGACCAAGTCCAGTGTGTGTTTTTGCACACAGCTTTTGAGGATGCTTGCAATTTAAAAACCTGCTACGGGTTTTTAAGAGAGGTGGAAACACCATAAAGTTGAACTTACCTTCCAGTTAAGGCAGACAGGCTTGGAATCAGGGGCAATCAGACAGTGTAGAGGTTTAAAATTGCTTGCACACTGCACCACTTAGACTTTATACGTTTCATACTCAACCGAGACTCAAGGGGGAAAGACTGGAGTGCAATGTTTGTTCTCTACTACTCAAGTCTCACAGGATATGTGCAAACCCCAAGTCTGACTGATTGTCAAGTGTGCAACAGGAAGCTGTAATCTCCTCTACCCAAAGAAGAAAAAGCCACGAGCCACTCAATAGTGCTCCACTAACATAATACAAGTGCTGGACAAAGTTCTCTGAACTACAGACTGTGCCAAGCCTGCACACCTTACCTCTCCGAAAGGGTTATAAAGTGAGGCCTGCCCACGTGCAGTGATCCATTAGCAGCCTAACTATTTAGATGCCTACAATGAGCAGTTTTCCTGCATGCAGTAGCTAGAGCTTTAGTATAGAAGCAGAATCTGCATCTCTCTCTCCCTACGCAATTCCATTGCTTCAGTCAAGTTACTGCTGATTTGTACCAGGGTAGACAAGATCACAATCAGGTAGGCCCTCATGAGAGGCGAAAGAGCTTGGAATCCCTCTTCGTTGGACAACAGGTGCCCCTGAACCCTAGCCAAAGAGAAGTGCCTTTTTGCATTTCAAATTAGTCCAGGCCATGAAGGCAGACCGGTGGCAGTGGCAGGCAATTCCTGTCAGATCAATTATAGCAACTAGAGTAAATACGGCAGCCAAGGACTGGCTGGCTTGTCCTTTCGTTTCAAGGGAAAAAAAAAAAAAAAAAGTTCCCTGGCAGAAGTGTTCTTTATTGCACAACACAGGCTCCCACTTCACAAACAACAACAAGGTACTGTTAATGTTATAATCCCATCACTCAAAGAGGGCCCCCATCACAGGAACAGTTAAAGGGATTTAGCTCACCTACTCCACCCTACAGAGCCACTAGCAAAATATCTTGAAATGTACCCAGTCCCAGTATAGCTTGCTCCCAGGAAGCAGAGCCTAATCATTTTATTCACGCCGCCAATGAGAGTTACTCACCTGGGGCAGGTAGAATTTTGCAAGGCTGCAAAAGTGGCAGAGCCAGTAACCTAATTTAATTCGCTCCCAATCCAATGAGGGTTCCAAGGCTTTTCTGCTTCTGTTACCAGCACCACCGCGTCCCCCCCTTGAGCTCAGGTTTCATGACAGCAGCCTCCCCTTGCAGTGAGATTCAGGTAAATAGTCCCATACTGTACAACAAGCACCCGGCTTATTCCCCTGCCCCCCTACACACACACTCACTCACTCACTCTCCCCCGCAGCCGGCGTCTCCTTGAACCTTTGCTTAGCCCACGCCTCGCTTTGCGCACACACGGCGCGGGGCTCTGCATCGCGCACCCCCCTGCAAAGCGCGGGGGGGGATAAACCCGAAGTGGGACCTTCTGGAAATAGCGCGCACGGGGGAGGCGCGCAACACGCTCTAACAACGCGCCCGGTGTAAACGCACCAGGGCCGGGGGGGTGGGGGGAGAGGACACCGCTCTCACCCCAAGCGGACGCCCGGCCCCGCGCCGACCGGGGGAGGGAGGCACCCGGGGAAGGCCGGCTTGCGTGCAGAGGCTCCGGCCGCAGCGGGGAGGCTGGGGACCCCGGGGACGGCCGCGTCCCTTGGGAGAGGCGCTGCGCCAGCCCCGGGGGCTCCCCTGCGGCGCAGCGGGGAGCAGAGCCGGGAAGAGGGGGACGGGCTCAGCAGCTGCCCCAGGCCGGCAGCAGCGGGGCGCAGCGCAGGAGCGGCAGAGGGGCGCAGGAGGGGCGCGGCGCAGCAGAGGGGCGCAGGAGAGGAGCGGGGCGCGGCGCAGGAGCGGGGGGCGCAGCGCAGGAGCGGGGGGCGCAGGAGGGGCGCAGGAGCGGGGGGCGCAGCGCAGCAGAGGGGCGCAGGAGCGGAGCGGGGGGCGCAGCGCAGGAGCGGGGGGCGCAGCGCCTTACCAGCTTGCCGGAGCGCTCCCTCGCCTTCTTCACCTTGCCGTAGGTGCCTTTGCCCAGCGTCTCGAGGAAGTCGTAGCGGTGCCGCAGGTTGTGCTTGTGGTGGTGCCGCTTCACCGCCTGCTTCCTGAGCAGGGGCTGCGGGGACGGGGGCAGCCCCTCGGCCAGCGCGAGAGCCATGGCAGCGCAGCGCGAGCGCGAGCCGGGACCAGCTGCGCCTCCGCGTCTGCAGCGCCGCCGCGCGCCGCGCCGGGGGCCCCTAAATGCCCCAAACCTGCCCGCGCCGGGCCCGCCCCGCCGCCTCCCAGTGGCTGCCTCGGGGCACGTGACCAGCCCGCCCCCCGCACAAGGCTGTGCGGGTCCGCTAAAGGTGTCCGACAGACGGACGGGGAGAAAGGGACAGAGAAGCGGATGGGGAGACGGACAGGCATGCAGAAAGACAGAGAGGAAGGAGGCGAGGCAGACAGACCGACCCAGAAAGAGAGACGCGGGGGAGAGACCGACAGACAGGCAGTGGAGAGGAAGAGGGACACAGAAATAGACAGAGAAGCAGATGGAGAGACAGACAGACGGGCAGGTCATATTAGACAGAGAAGGGGATGGAGAGAGAGACTGAAGGGTAGACAGGTGCTGGAGGAGGGACAGACAGACACATAGAAATGGAGAGGCAGACAAATGGACAGCTGGCCCAGGAGGAGCAACTGGCAGAGGGACTGGTGGCTTTTCTACACTGGCAGAGCTGTGCTGGTTTAACTCAAGGTGTGATGCTCAGTGAGTGCAAGAGGCTGCACCAACATGCTCATTTCAGTTTGAACCAGGCTTGTATCGATTTTAAATCTATTAGGAACCAGGTTTCAGGTAAACTGAAGTGAACCACTCTAAAACACAAAGAGGTGTCCACTAATTTAACCATAAATCAGTTTAACTAAAGTGCAATTTGTGTGTAGACAAGGCCACAGAAAAAAAGACAAATGCACACAGAGAATTAAGCACAAATATACCAAGACTACAGGCACAATGGGGGACACAGCCATGCAGAGAGATAGGCATGCAACCATAGACAGAGAGGTACCCAGATAGGTCAGAGTGTGTTTCAAACAGATACATGCACAGTGGATCTGGATTTCTCTCTTTAAAAAGGGGCCAGAACAAATAGCTACTGAAGAAAAATGCCTCCTGCTGGAGCACTCTGTGTGCATTAATGGTATAATTGTATTTATGGAATGAAACGTTTCTTTGCTTTGCTTTAATAGAATAATAGATTCGTGGGATTGAATAAATGCTGCTTATGGTTGCCTACTGTGGAGGTGGGTGGGGAAATGTGTGCTGTACCTTTACACAAACCTCTCATTTGCAAAAGTGGGATACTTCTATTTTATTCTGCTCTCAACTGCCCTTCACCGCAGTCAGTTTGCCCCTATGGTAATTCTTTCCTTTCAAATATCAAAAGAATGTCAGTATTTCAAAAGCAGACAAAACAAAAGCTTTCGCCTGGCTTTGGCGTGTGTACGGACATTGATTGGGGGGAAGAAAGAGAGATAACTACAGCATTACTCATCCATGCAATCAGACCTGGATTTTCCCAGAATTTCAAAAGGCTAAGGGCAGGATGACAAGATGAAACATAACAGGGTCTCATGTGAATGCACGCAAGGAAAGATGAAACCTGGAGCTAGTGCTTGATTCAAAGACCATTCACATCAATGGATCAGGCTCATATAGCATCATGCGACTACATGTAGTAACTCAGGCCCAGCTCCTCAGAGGCATTGAGGTACCTGAAAGTGAGGCACCTAAAACATCTTTGGGGTTCTGGGCTTAACACTAGTAATTTTGTTCTTGTTGCAAAGTGCTTTGAGACCCGTGGATGACGGACTCTGTATTAGTACAACATTCTATCAGGGATTATTTTTGATTGCACTCCCATTCAATTCCATGAGCTTTGGACCAGGTGCCTAGATGCTAGCACTTAGATAGATGAGAGATAGAAGGCCTGGCCCTACTAGATGGTGAACATCCTCATTTCCTATTGGCATTAGGGTGAGTGGAACCCTCAATTCTTCAAAAGCTGTTATGGGTACTCAGTCTCTTGGAGGATCACATCCATGAATAACAATTCAAAGTCTGATCCTGCATTTTTGTACGCTCAAAACCTCCCGCTGAAGTCAACAGGACTTTGAGATTTATAAGGAAAGCAGGGGTGGACCTGTAATATGTGAAATTGAAGTTACCCATTGGCAAATTATCTAGCTACATCTATGGATCTATCGTCCATTCAGATTTTATGTTACAATCAGCACTGACACCCAGGACTTCAAGTGTCTCTTGCTAGTGTGAATTTTCTTTTGTGCCAATAAGTTACTTTATTGCAGTAGCATTGCTATAACAAATTGTTTACTGTACAGTAACAGCAGCTGCATTTCAGTCTCAAACCAGCCAGCAGGTCCCATAAGCAAGATAAATAAAACATAGATGAGATTAAATAAATGGCTGTAGTTTTGGTCTCAAAACAAACATATAGGATTCTCAATGGTCTGTGGGAATGCTGGATGGGATGGGAACTGAGTTACTGCAGAGAAATCTTTTTTGGGTGCTGGCTGGTGAGTCTTGCCCACATGCTCAGGGTTTAGCTGATCGCCATATTTGGGGTCGGGAAGGAATTTTCCTCCGGGGCGGATTGGCAGGGGCCCCGGAGGTTTTTCGCCTTCCTCTGCAGCATGGGGCATGGGTTGCTTGCTGGTGGATTCCCTGCAGCTTGAGGTCTTCAAATCTCACTTTTGAGGATTTCAGTAACTCAGTCATGGGTTCAGGGTTGTTATAAATGTGTATGGGTAGGGTTTTGTGGCCTGCCTTGTGCGGGAGGTCAGACTAGATGATCATATTGGTCCCTTCTGACCTATGAGTCTATGAGTCTAACTTTACTAAACACTAAAAATCATAGACTGGATGATGATGATTCCATTGAGGCAACTCTGAGATACTGCTGAATAGTTGAAAGGGAAAAAAATGGACCCTTAGCGCACTAAAAGTAAGCAAAGCAATTTCATTTGCTTGAGCTAAAATCCACTGATCCCTGATTCTTCTTTCACTGGTGTAACTCTATTGCCATCAGTGGGATTACGTCTGATTTGCACCCCAATCTGGGAAAGCACATAGGCACATGCTTAATTTTAAGCATGTATTTTAGTCTCCCATTGATTTATAGAGATGCCTTTCTGCATTTGCAGCTTTTGACTGGGGTGAGAGTTGACTTATTCTCTGTCGTTCTGTGTTGTAACTGGTGTGGCAGGCTTGCCTTCTGTAGGATCTGGTACTCATCTGGCTCACAATACCTGATTTCTTTAGGGACACATCAAAGTATACAAAATCAAACCCAGTGGAATCTGGGGAGAAGGATCCTTCATTGTAATGGTTAGGATCCTTATTGCTTTGAAAATTCCCCCCCTGCAACATTGGGAATCCCAGCGTACATAGGGTTCCCATGACTGTTGCTGTTTTTAATACTTTGGGCTGAATGCTTTGCAGGCATCACTCCATTAAAGTCAACAGGGAAGCTGGCATGGAATTTGGTTCTTTGTCAAGCAAAGCTGCTCAGAGCTAGTTTAATCAGGGATGCACCCCCCCCCCAATGCTCTGGCTATCCCTCAATCTCTGATTGCCAGAAACTGACCCTGGAATACAAGAAATAGATCACTCACTAATTGCCCTGTTTTGCTCATTCCCTCTGAAGCATCTGGCAGTAGCACGGTGACCCAATGTCCCGATTTTATAGGGACAGTCCCGATATTCGGGGCTTTTTCTTATATGGGCACCTCTTACCTTCCATCGCCTGTCCCAATTTTTCACACTTGCTGTCTGGTTACCCTAGGCAGTGGCCACTGACAGAAGACAGGCGAGATGGGCCATCGATCTGAACCAGCATGGCCGTTCTTACCATCTTATGTTCTAATCAACATGGCAATTTGTGATGACTAGAGCCTTCCATAGACGAGGGCTCTTGATGTTGCTAATACTGGTGCAATGGTGTGTGACATTTTTAGAAAATGTCCCTAGTTTGATCTCAGGCCACGGGTGTGACCTTTTCAGCCACCGAGGTCATATGGCAATAGGGTTGGCCCCTAGATTTATACAAGAAAGGACTTCCCCTATCAGGCATGTCCATAGAAGGAAAAAGGCAACTTCTACTAGACATTTAAATAGCAAGGAGGGTCATTTAGCTTCTAATTGCCTCTAATTAGTGCTCCTGCCAACAGACAACATTCTTTACCTACAGCTGAGTGGTATTCAGACAGGTGTGAAATTCATTCTTGCCTTCTTCAGCAAAGAAGCCAATACCACTCTGATCCTTTCAGCTGAGTACCCCATTGATCAACATAAGAGAGGGGCAAACACATTAGCACCAATAGGAAAAGGCTTTGGCAAGTAATTTATGAGCTATCAATCCTAATGATCAATACAATGGCCACTGAATTTCACTATAGCCATACATGAGATACCGTGGTGAACCAGCACTGCACCATTCTGCTCCTCGGTTCACCTGGTCCAGGAGCTAGACTTGGCTTTGATGGACATGTAAAATATTTTAAATTTTTTTCAGTATCATCTTGATACAGCTGGGAAAGTAGATTTTGTGCTTTAGCTAGTCACTTTTCATAATGCTTTTGCAAGATTGAATTAGCTCCATATAGAACATCAATTTGACATTGATGTTTTTATGAACGGAGATTCTGTCAAGCTTATCCATAATTAGTAGCATGGAGTAAAGTACTATGCATTGTAAGTAAGAATAGCTGCATCTAGCTCCCTTTTAGACATATCTACAGCGACAGGCAGCCCTCTTGTAGTCAGAGATGATGCAGTATTGGCAGACGTATACATATTGTCTTCTTGCAGCGATGGACAATGTGGCTTGAAAAATATATTCACCTCTACAAGCAATTTTACGTATGGACAGTTTGATAAATGGTAGTGCACAGAGAAGTAAAAAGGAACAAAGCAAAACTACAGTTAATGCTTATCTGTATCTCACGTTCTACTAGGGTAGCAGAAAAAAGGACTGAGAAGCAAGATTCCTGGGTTTTGTTCCTTGCCCTGCCACTGCCACATAGCATGAATTTGAGCAGGTCTCAACCTCTTTGGGCCAGGATAAATTTTAGTAATTATTCACTTATGAAGGCACAATATTACAGCTGGACAGAAAAAAAGCCACCTTAAAATATATGGTACCTTATGATGGTCATCTTAGAATGGCCAAGATGGACAGAGACAAGGTGGCTGAAAAGACTGCAGTGTCCAGTGCTACACAGTGTAGCTGGAAAACTTGTCTCTTTCACCATCAGAAGTTGATCCAATAAAAGATAGTACCTCACACCTTGTCTTGCTACTATCCTGGGACTAATATGGCTATAACACTGCAAACATAAGATATATACAATTCTATAAGCCTGATTTAAACACACAAAACTTAGGACATTATAGAGTTAAAGCAGAAACTATATCCTCCATTGGATGCTTTCTGGCTGAGTATTTCAGCCACTACAGTGTGCAAGACCCCCCACTGTGATGAAGCTCCTAAATTGCAGCTGATAAGAAGCACAGACATGGGCTTGAGATAAGGACAGAGTGGTAGCTATTACCATACATTCCCATGCTTTTGAGAGTTTGAAGTAAATCCTTAGGGTTTTGTTTTCCTCTTAGATACATGCAAATAGCTTCCTTTAATGCAGAGTTAATGGGAGTTATGCGTGTGTCAACAAAAATGAGTTACCCACCCACGCCACCAGAGGAGAATATATAAACCTGAAGTGTAGCTTTCTGTCTTTTTTCTGTAGCTTTTCTTCCATTTTATCTACTAGTTTGGTCCATCTCATCAGATAGCCTGCTGTAGTGGATCAAATGAAAGATGCAACATAATCAAGTAGGACGTGCAATGTCCTAAAAACATAGCAAAAAGTACAATTAAAAGGTTGTGTGAGTAAACTCAGGAGCCTGTTATAGCGAAATGGCTTCCCTGTGCCAGAGAGATGCTGAGGCATTTATAGAATACAAACACCAAGCAGAGGTAGGTGTTATTTTCAAAGCAAGAAACATCAGCATTCCACAGCAATGGCTTTATATCTGTAATAACAAATGACGGATGTTGATGGAATCATTGGGTCTGCTGAGAAAGACAGCTCACCATGAGTCAGCGACTGAATTCTTGAGGGTCTTAGGGTCTCGTCTACACCCACATTCTGTACCAGTATCACAATGTGATTTAGGAGTATGATTGACTGAAATAGTTATACCCATACAACCTTTAAAGTACCCTATTCTGATCAAGTTTATCCCTCTTGCTATACAGGAATAAACTCTACTGTTATAAATCCTTTTAGACTGAAATAACTGCATCCACACTAGCACAGCGGTACAGCTTTAACTGCACAGCTACGGTTAATACCTCACAATTTTTGCATATAGACAAGAACTTATTGTTGGTTTCCTCTAGCAATTGGCTTCTTCCTACCAGCAGGGGGATTCCTTTAAAGAACTGTATTGTATTTTTATATAAATAAGTTTTGCTTAGTGACAATAAGGAGATACTTTTACCAGTGAAAAGGGCATCCTGCAAAGCATCACTCTAAATGGCTGGTGCAGATTTGATTCAGAACAACACTGAGGGTCTGATTTTTAAGATTAGAGCAAACTAACACATGCTGTGGTGTCCAGTAATTACAATCGCTACTCTTTGGGGGTTCAAACAAGGACATGCAGGCAGTGAGAGTCCTGATTTGTTAAACAGTGCAGTTGCTTGACATGTACACGCTCTCATTTGGATTTGTCAATAAAGGAACATGCAGAATTATGCATCTTACTATTTGGAGGCACAAGAAGTGTAGTTAGGTTAGTGCTCTTCTAAAAATCAGGCCTCTGTCTAGCCTCATAACTCAATAATAAACCAATAGTTTAAGGGGGATAGACTGTTTAGTCCATGCTCCATAAAAAAAATTGGCAAAAAAATTGTTGCACCACCCCTTATATCCCACAATCCTTTGGCATCACAAGGCATGGTGGAACTTGGGTCTCAGGCATAGTATAACCCAAGAATAAAGAACACTACAGTACACTGTAGAAAGCATTCTGGCCTATTGAAACGTGATCATTCCTAAACGTAATGGTGGGTGGTAGACCTAAAGTAGGTTTTCCCCAAAACGCTTAAGAATTATTCATGTTTTCAAAAGACTGCTGACAAAAGTTTTCCAAGCTAAGTGTTTTTTTTTTTTTATTATTCTGAAAGTCTCATTTATAGAAGGTAGAACTAGTGAAAAAGTACTGGAGAGTATGGGAACTCTGAACAAGTCATCTTATGAAAAGATAGATTTGAATGGCAGGAGGCATTGCATAGGGTTCAATAGATAATGCACAAATATAGGCACTGGAAAGGAAAGTTGGTGGCAGAAGAACGTGAGGTGGGGGAAATGGTGGATTGAGAGATCCAAAGGACTATTCATTCACAAAGATTAGCAAAGGATGATACAAAGATGGGCTACCGTGGTTGCAACCTTCCCCAAAGGGAGATACCACAAGAAGAAATTTGTTTTAGTAGAAATGTTGGCCAGAAAGAAACAAACCCCGATCATTGTTGAATTGGAGCCTACATCATTTCCTTCTTTCAAAACCCCATCCATCAAGTGTCCATGGGGCATGGCAGTGACCACCTCTGTGAACTGAGGAGGCAAAAAGGTACTGCACTTGCCTCAACTTAACAAGGAACAGCTACATTTTGCTTTCTGTTACCCTCACTAGGGTTGCAGGAATATAAGTGAGGGAAGAAATGGGCCTTTTTGTAAATTGAAAATACCACAAGACTTTGAGCCAAGGTGGGGCTCTCTTTCATCCTGATGCGCGGTCTTCCCTAAGCCGCTGGAGCATGTGATCTCAATCAAGCACCTCCGTGAGGTCTTTTTAAGCAGCTCTGTTTGCTATACTTGTAACATAAGGAGAGCCCACTGCATCTGGATGGAATGGCACATGATGTTAGTCATGCTCAGGGCCCCTTGACCACCCCAGTGCAAGGGTGCCCTGTGCACATTACAGGCCTGCGAGCTGCTGTCAGGCACCACTGATCTTCCACATTGGATGGGGGCTCTGTTTACTGTACTCAGAATGAGGTTTCCATGTCTGCTTCTCCTGTAGGCCAACTCTGCACATCTGAAGAGCTTCCTTCCAGGGCACACACTGCAGGAACAAAATCACTGCCAGCATTCTTGTCTTTTGTGGCAACCAGGCATGGCGACAACTGTAGAAAGCAAGCAGCTAACATTGCAATTGCATAAAATAAATCTTCAGAGTCAGCATCTGTGTCCCATTAGGGATGGCTTGCCCTGGCAGCTCAGGGTAGAAGATTCTCAATCTGGCACCATCCACTTAGATAGAGGCTTTGTGTATGCCACAAGGCAAATGACATCAGAGGAACAAACTAGCTCTTTCAAACAGAGCCTTTGATTGTAATTACCACTTACAAGTTGCAACAGTGTTATCCTCAGACTGGGTTAGAGCAGGATTAAAATCTGGGACCTGCCCGTGTCTGTCACCACATTTCACAGCTGGTTGCTTTCCTACAAGGGGCAGAACCAGCGTCCTGCATCTAAAAAACCCTGAGCCTACAGGAGAAAGGGTACTTGGACCCATATTTTGCAAGTGAATCCTGTTTATAATGGGGCTGAGCCAAAACTCCAGAGTGGAGCAACCCTGAAATTGGAGGTGTTTGAAATCGAGATCTACATGCTGTAGCCTGAGTCCTTGTCTGGTAACAAATCTCACCCAGGGGAGGTGGAGGGGGCTTGGTTTTTTGTTTTTAAACTGAGAACACATTGCACAGCTCTACTCATTCTACCATCCACATGCAGTGCACTGCACAGCTACGTGTACTCTCAGCCCCATAGACAGTTCAGTCCATCTCTGCACATACGCCTGCATGCACAGAGACATGGTGATGGTACAGTTTATGAATAGACTTACATGTATGCACACGGACACATTCGTGTGCGCGCATACAGCCAAAAATGCATGCACATGCACTCACATCCAGACAGACAACGCACTGTTATCTCTGAATCAAGGCCCAGGCTCGCTGAGTCAGACTTCACAGACAGACTAACTATTTTTGGAAGACAGTTCACTTCATTGTCACATTGCATCCCGAGAAGCAGCCTCCCAGCACACACCGCAAAGGTAAGGAACCTTGCCGCAGTTGGTAATTATGATCAAAGGCCCCCTTCTAAGGAGCTGGTTTGATCACCCTTCTGCCTTGTGCCCCTAGGCATACTGGGATCCATCAAGTAATTTCAAGTCTAAATTTCCTAATATCCTGTTTGTACCCATTCGTCCTTGTGCCTATATTAGTACTAAACTTAAATAATTCCTCTCCCTCCCTAACGTTAATCCCCCTGATATTTATATAGAGCAAGCATATCCCCCCGGAGCCTTCTTTTGGCTGGTGTCTGGGCAAAAGAAGCTGCACAGCTCTCCAATCCTCAAAGACCATGGGCAGGAACCTGGAGCCCTACCAGAGAGCCATTCTGCACAGTTACACTTGCACAGGGACCAGATGCACTGACACAACTGATGCAAAAATTGGCGTCTAGGCTTGGTGGAGTTGAAAATTGCATCCATGTTTATCTCACAGCATCCTTGGCTCAGGGGGAGATCTCAGCACCTCGCACCATTGGGTCCTAGGTCATGCTCAGAGCAAGTCTGTGCTGGGAAGATCTCGGTACAGAAAGCAGAGCCCTGACATTGGCAGGTGAGTGCCCTGGGACCTTTGATTTCTGCCTGAGGGCAGGTCATCTGAGACAGGCAAAAGGGAAAGGAGTTTGACAGCCCCCACACACAAGTAGTTACAGCAACCCATCCCTTCAGTGCTAGGGTGGGAGCCCAGATTTTCGCATGGCTCAGAATGTTATCAGCCTGACATCACAGAATGGCTGAAACTAGCCTCATTTAGGGTCTGTGTCCACTGCAGCTGGAAATGTCAGTTCCAGCTTATGAAGACCTACTCCTGCTGGTGCTTATCAAGCGAGAGTACTAGACATAGTGTAGGCAGGGGCTGAGGGACGCATTCTACAAGCCCACCTGCGACCACAGGTACCTATTTGTACCTTATAGTCCCTGCAGCTCCATTGCTATTTTTAGCATGCTAACTGGACCCAAGCTAACACAGGGATGCCAGCCTGAGCTGGAAATTACAGCTCCAGCTCACAGTGAAGACACCCTGAAACTGGCTGGAGGCTGCATTGTGCCTGGACCTTTTGGTGGTGGTGCTGAAACAAAACCCTTTGTGAAGCTGCTTTACTCTGAGGTTAAGAGCGTGGTGCCCTCTGCTGTTCGCAGAACAGTCTGGCTTCTTGAGAAGGGGAACACCTCCCATATTGCCAAGCTCAGAGAAGCACATGTCATGACCTCCCCCAAAAATCATGAGTGACTTAATAACAATGAGATTTTGCTTTAAAAAAAAAGCATTTTGGATTCTTTTGCTGTGCCTTTTGGTTTCAGAGCCTTTAGGCTGAGCTCAGGTCACACATTTCAAGCTTTTCTCTGTACCCATGAGGGCATGTCACTCACTCCATTTTAAATTAAAGCTGAGATGACTGGGCAATCTCTGGGTTCCAGGAGCTGAACGGGGATTAAAACAAAACCATAAAAATGGTGACACTGATGATGGAATCGCAGGAGTTGCCCACAGTGCAAAAGCCAGAGAAAGAAATGAGACATTGTTTGCGAAGCAGGGGCCCAGGATGGGTTGAGAATTCTGTTTGACAATCAGTAAATTCCAGTGTCATTCCCCACACATTGTAGCCCTCTGCTTTGTAGCCTCACTGGGTAAAATCCAGGGACAACCCTGCCCAGGCTTCCACCCTCTGCTGAGGCAGCTGGAAGTCTCTGCCCACAGTGCAGCGGGTCTGACAGGGAGGAGGCAGCACGATATCTGCTCCCATAAACCACACACCCCCTGGGAGCACCCTCTGCTCCACCTTAGAAGGCTTTGGGGGGATTGCAGAGCCATAACTAGGTGCAGCTCTCTCTCACTGCCTTATGCAGGACCATTATTTTATCCAGCCTTCCTCCCGTCTCACCTCCTCCAACTGTGCATCTCTCAGGGGCAGATGCTTAATTCGTGAGACGAACAAAATCAGGGCACAATATACAGATCAATGCTGCAGTCAGTTTTATTTCAGTCAAGGAAAGCATTGCCATGGACTTCAGTAGGGGCCAGGGCCGGCGCAGGTTGCTGGGGAGTGACGCTGGATTGACAACCCTGCAGTAATAGCCATGTACCATGATGGGGACTTGTAAAATCGTCATTCTGGATGCTCTTCTGTCCAAATCAGTCAAGGAAGATGACAACATTGGATTTCCCAATATTTTCCCAGACTCCCTCTATCCCACCAACAAGTTTAGAAGAACTCAAGTGACATTTACTCCAACCAGAGTGTAACTCATTACGGCAAGAAGTCACAGAGTCACATACATCTACTGGATTCCAAGAGCATTTAGAAAGAGCAACCCTAACATCTGTAGCTCTGCATTATTTTGTCTGCACTCTAAAGATGGAAGGAACCCTTGCTTAATTAACCGAGAGGCAGACAAGAAGGAAAAACCTGGGAAAGAATGCAGACACCAAACCTGAAGGGATTTATTTGATTACACCAACATTCATTAAATTGCTCTGCTTACTGCAATTCCTCTTGGACATTTCTGACACCACGTCATTTCCCTTTGCTTTATGCTCCCAGACTCTGTTCTTCTATACTGTGTCCTGGAATAGACCCTCAACATTCCCAGATAGAACTTTGGAAGGACTCATGGAAAATACCTATAGAATATGAAAGAAAAATTATCTTTCTACAGGTTTTCTTGAAGCAGCCTGTAGAGCTTAAACAGAGGAGTCTACCATTATCCTTGCTTTAGGAAGGTTCAAAAACTGTATAGAAAAAATCATACACTGAAGTCTGAGAGGGTTTTAGAGTGATTATATAGAACCCCATTACATTTCTATGGAACCTACAGGTCTCATTTGTTTACAGCCTCTGCCTAGGGTAGGCGGATGGTTAGGGCCCAAAGTATATTGACAGATGTGTGTATTTGGGGGTGGAAGGGGGGAGTGCTCCATGACTGGGCCAGTGGCGTGGTGGGCAAGGGGCTCCAGGTCAGAACTGAGCTGCAGTGCAAGAATGAGGAAGCCCAGGACTGGACGAGTCCTGGGTTTTGCAGGCCAGGGACGAGGTGCACTGATCAGGCTGTTTTTGGGTGCATTGTGAGCTGCACCTGTGAGCCTGGCCTGACTGCACCTGCCTCTTACACCTTAACCCTAGAAGAGCAACCAAGCTCCTATCGGTTTGGGAGATCATCCTGCAGTTTACTTTTAAAAGGCAGTGGGACTTAATAGCTGTCTATAGTGGTTTAGGTGCTGGTTGGGTTTTACCGTCTTCTGTGCAGCAGTCTCATTAAACCTCCCATGCTGTAATTAAAGGAGGCTCCTCTAGTCTCACCTTGAGCTGCTGTCTTGTGCCAAGCAGGAGGACAGCTAAAAACATTGTTTGAAGCCTTTCCTTGAAATAATTGAAGGAAGAATAGTAGAAAACATCATTAGCTCCCTTCAGATGATGCTGACCACATGCAAAGGCACCGCAGGGCATGGACTGATCTTAGGGAATGATACAGCCAGGTACTGTGATGGAGGGGATGTGTGGTCTAGTGGATGGAGCACTGGAGTGGGTCTCAGGAGCCCTGGGTTCTATTCCCAGCTCGCTCCTGTGTGTCCATGAGCCAGCCAGTTCCCTGCTCTGGGTCTCACTTTGCCCATCTGTTAAGCGGGGATCAGGATATTGAGCTGGTTTGTAAAGCACTTGGAGACCACCAGTGCAAGATTGATAAGAGCAGCTCTCTGACTACAGTATATCCAGTTCAGAAACTTCGCTGGGACCTCGCCTGGCAACAAAGCTGTGCGGGAGCAGTGCTGCGGGCACCCAAAGCCTGAAGACTCAGCAGGTGCAATGGGCGCCAGATTTTTTTATGAGACTGCAGCACAGAGGCTGCTGAGCTCTTGTGCAAATCTGCCAGCTACAGCTGGAGCTGCTGGGTGCCGAGTGCTTTGCAAATCTGGCCTAGCTGGGAACTGAGCTCTTTGGAAAATCTGACTGCAAGTGGTTATACACAGCTAGGGAACATCACCGCCCTTGCCTACTTCCCATAAATCAGCACTGCTGCCCTACGTGGCCCAGCCTGGCACTAGGCACAAAAACTGAGCTTTATCTCTGGGCTAGAGAATGCAATCGTTGCTAAGCAATTTAAGCACAAACCAATGCCCTGTGTCCACATTTTCCCTGCAGATTCAGGTTAAGATCACTGCAATTGGGCCCCACATTCCCACTAGCACTCACCTCCATCCCTGCAGGTGTGCAACCCTCGGGGTTCCTAGCCCACTGCCGCACTCACCTTGCATTGTGCATTCCCGCAACTTCTGCCATCGGCCTTTCCAGTTCTGCCGCTTTGCTTGCTCCCTGCCTCTGTTTTCCCAGAGGCCAGGTAAACGGTGTGAAACCCTCCCAGTGTGTCACCTTCCTTCCCTGTTTCATTTGCAAGCAAGGCTGACATTAACGAGAAAGTCACACTCTCTGCAAGCTGCAGCCACCTGGACTACATCCATGCAGCCGCCAGGCAATTCAACCCTTGGGATTCAAATCTTGTCAGAGGGCCAGGGGAACACAGCCTCTTTTACCGCTGCCCTGGTTTTCCTCTGGCATCACAGGAGAATACCCAGACAGACAGAAGCCTCCACTCTCATTTCCTGGGGCACACCAAAAGAGACAAGAATAAAGATATGGGGAGACCAGGTTCCCCTTGCCTGCGAATTCTGGGCCTGACAGAGTCCCTGGCAGTCAATGGAAGGCCTGGCATGGGCTGCACCAGGCTCTGGATTTCAGAGCCGTGGCAGCCCTGGAGGCTGACGTCCTCTTTGCCCGCAGATTTCCCACACGCTGCTCCATCAATGCGCCTCAGCACCCTGACCTTGATGGACCCCCTCTCTAGAGAACAGAGGCCATGTCAGTCTCTCTGGCAGAGTTAATGGCAGAGGCAAAACGAGGACACTATCAACCCGTGCCAACTGCAGTGACGAAGACAGGCCAGGGATTCACCTCAGTCCGATTTCTAGTGAGCAGGCCTCCTCGTCACTCATGGGCAGTGGCCCGGCCCGCGTGCAAACCCTAGGGTGGTCAGGCGAAGCTGCTACAAGCCATGATTTGCACCCGTTCAGCTTCCTCTGTTGGCAGATACAAGTCCGTTACATCCGTGCAAACAGCCACCTCACCTCTTCACACTAGTGAGCCTACACCAAGCACTGAAACACCCAGTGTACGCAAGACAAGAGGCCCACTGAACTCATTACACACACGCAGCTGGCAGGTGGCAAAAGGTTCCATGATTAGCCCATTGCCCTGAGCCATCCACTCCCTCCACGCATTCCCCGAGCATGGCAGTGCATCACCATATGCCAGTACAAAGTGAGCTGCCACTCATTTAGAACACAAACAGCCACCGGCGTAGTCAGATGATCTACAGTTTGCAAATAGGAGCTTTGGATTTGCTAACTAAGGCTGTGTAACCGAGTTATCCAAGCCACACGTGCTTGGAGCTAACTATTTTTTTCTTTAAGTGCCTTTCACAGCTATTATTTTGATTAATAACTCTCCCCCTCAGCTCTTCCCAGGCCACTGCCCACCCTGGCTTTGCATTTCAGGGCCCAATCCCCCTTGCACCAAACACCACACTTACTCTGTCCACACTAGAGGAAGCAAGGGGAGAATGTGGCCCTCTGCTGCTTCTGACCACATCGAGTAGTGAGAAAGAGGGGCAGGATTCCTTCCCTCCCTCAGGCTGGCAGAACTCCAAAGCCAGCGGAGTATTACATCAGCACCAGCGAGATCAGAGTCGAGCCCGGCGTCTCTGCCAGGAGAATGCCTCATTGGGATAAACCAGGCTCAGCGCTAATGAGGAAAGTCAGCGCAGTGGGGAAGCAGTGGGCTGCATCTCCGAGAGAAAAGGTTCCTTTAGGACAAAGGGAAGCGTTTCATTAAGACATGGAGATTTTACGCTGTGCATGGCGGAGCAGTGCTGGGAGCTGAGGTCGGTTATTAAAATGGCGTAAAAAAGCCACCCCATTTACTGCTCCCAGAGACATCTGCATGTGGGTAACAGCTTTCTGTCCCACAACACACCCGCACCCCCTGAACAGGAGAGGGATTCACAGCCTCCATGCGGGATCCCAGTGGCATGATGTGCAATGGATTCCAAGCCCATTTATAGTCCTACAGGCATTCATAGCCCCATAGAAGCAGAGCATTTGTAATCACAGCATCATACAAGTGAGAGACTGGCAGTGCCTCAATAACTCGTCTAGTCCAGTCCCCTATACTCAGGGGAGTAATATGCAATAACTCGACCATCCCTGACAAGTGTGTGTCTACCCTGTCATTAAAAACCTCCCATGACGGAGACTCCACAACCTCCCTAAGCAATTAGTTCCAGTATTTAGCCACCTTGACAGGAAGATTTTCCGTAATGGCCAACCTAAACCTCCCTTGCTGCAATTTAAGCCCACTGATTCTTGTCCTAACCTTAGGGGTTAAGAAGAACAGTTTTTCACCCTCCTCCTTATAAACACTTTTTATGTACTTGAAAACTTATGTCCCCTCTGTCTTCTCTTCTCCAGCCTAAACACTTTTCAGTCTTTCCTTATAGATCACCTCGTCTAGACCTTTAATCATTTCTGTTGCTTTCTTCCAAACGTTCTCCAATTTGTCCACATCTTTCTTGAAAGGTGGCACCCAGAACAGTACACAATCACAGCAAACACACAATAATCTGCACCCGTGCTGTGCCGTTTAGCCAGGAAGCTAAACAAAGCTCAGGAAGGGTCATTCTCCCAACAATAAAACCAAGGTCAAGCCCAGGAGAGTGACCTGCTTGGTATCCCACATGACCCACAAGTCCTGACTACACCATCTCCCCCTAGAATGGGCTTTGCTGGTGTGGAAGACGTGCTTCATGGAACTTCCCACAAGTAGGTGAGAGAGACATTTCTTAGGCCTGACTAGTTTCACGCCACTTAGCAAGTTAGAACCACAAACATCCCCTCCGAGGTGCTAATCCTGTGCTGTTTTACAAACCCTCCGTCATTTCCTCCTTCCCACCTCACTGATGACTCGCCTTCATCTGCATAATTTATTGACATTTCTCTTCCCCTAAAAGGGAATTTGTGACCACAGCTCACACATGCTAAGCAGGGATGTGACTGCTCGGTCCTTGGAAGGGAGGCCTCCAGGAAAAAGACAAGGAGATTGGGGTGGGAAGCCGAGGATACGCTGTGGTGCTCTTCCCCAATACCATGCTGGGGAACAAGTCCTGGGCTTACCTAGCGCCTTCCCTGCAGAAAAGCCCAATCCTGTTGAATGCTGACTGCTCCCAACTCCTACTGCTGTCTGAGAGTTGAGAGCAGTCAGCACTCCATAAACATGGCTCGGAAACTCCCAAGCTTGGGCCAGAAACAACCAGTGGCCCACAGCAGCCCAGGCTATCTTCTCAAGGAGGCTGCTCTTTGGGATCTTGAGTCATAAGCTCCTACAGCTAGATCCTCAAAGGTCGTTCGGCCCAGATCCTCTCATATATTTAGGCCTCTGACTTCTGTTGGTTTCAGTGGAAGTTAGGAACCTTTCCTCCTAAAGCATGTGGCCTCAATGTATAAAAAGGTGGGAGGCTGCTACAGGGTGTGGACAGACAAGCCCTGGCTGCTGTCATGTGTGTTTAAGCAGAGACAAGCAGGTGGGATCTAACTAATTAGCTCTGGGGCTGTTAGCTGTAAAGTAAATATCTTCTTCCCTTTCATCTGTCCAAGTGGCAGTTTAAGATCAGAGGGAAATGTGACCTAGAGCTGGCAGGACAGTACTTCAAAAGGGGCCACCCATTTCACTGCTCAATGGCAAATGCAAACAGACGGGAACCGTTTTCTCCCACTGCCTTTGCAAAAGCTTTCCAGAGAGGGCTCAAGCCACAGAATTCAGAACCGGATCACGGACACCTTGATCGATCTCAGATATGGCACCTAAAAAGAATGGCTTGGTTTGGGACTCTCCCTCTGATCCTCTGCAGTGCTCTGTGTCCTCATGGTAGTACTGAGCAGGGCTAGATCTGACATGGCAACAGCTTGACATAGCCCTTAACATAAATTCAGCCACAGTGGGTCCAACTGATGGTCCCTCTAGCCCAGTATCCTGTCTAACGACACTGGCCAATGCCAGGTGCTTCAGAGGGAATGAACAGAAAAGGTAATCAAGTGATCCATCCTGTTGCCCATTCCCAGCTTCTGGCAAACAGCAATCCCTGCCTATCCCGGCTAATAGCCACTGATGGACCTATCTTCCATGAACTTATCTGGGTTTTCAAAGCCCCGTTTCTAAACCCGTTATAGTCTTGGCCTTCACAGGCTGACTGTGCATTGTATGAAGTAATGCTTCTTTTTGTTCTTTTTAAGCCTACTGCCTATTACATTTGGTGACCTCTAGTTTTGGAGTTGAGAAGGAGTAAACACTTCCTTAATTACTTTTTTCACATCCATCTTGATTGTAGAGACCTCTTTCATACCGCTCTCCCCCCCGCATTTTCTCTTTTCCAAGATGAGAAGTCCCAGTCTTCGTAATTTCCCCTCATATGGAAGTTTTTCCAGACCCCTCATTTAGGTTTCCCATTTCTGTATCTTTTCCAACTCCAGTATATATATACATTTTTTTAGATGGGGTGACCAGATCTGTACACAGTATTCAAGATGTGGGCATACCATGTATTTATAAAGAGGCACCAGGGTATTTTCTATCTGGTCTCTCCATCCTGTCCCTAATGATGCCCAACATTCGGTTAGCTTTTTTGACTGCCACTGCACATTGACTGGATGTTTTCAGAGAAGTATCCACAATGATTCCAAGATCTCTTTTTTGAGTGGTAACAGCTAATTTGGACCCCATCATTTTATATGTAGAGTTGGGATTATGTTTTCCCCCTGTGCGTTACTTCGCTTTTATCAACATTGAATTTCATCTGCCATTTTGTCACCCAGTAACTCAGTTTCGCGAGATCCCTTCACAACAAAGCAATGGCAGAGAGGACTACACTATCTTGAGTAGTTTTATATAATTTGCAATTTTGCCATCTCACCATTTACCCCCTTTTTTCCAGATCATTTATGAATATGTTGAGAGTAATATTCCCAGTACAGACCCCTAAAGGACACCACTATTGACCTCTCTCCATTCTGAGAATGGACCATTTACTCCTACCCTTTGTTTCCTATCTTTTAACCAGTTACTGATGCAGGAGAGGACTTTCCCTCTTATCCCATGACCGCCTACTTCGCTTAAGAGACTTTGGTGATGGACCTTGTCAAAGGCATTCTAAAAATCTAAGTACATTATATCCACGGGATCACCCTTGTTGACTCCCTCAAACAATTGTAGTAGATTGGTGAAGCATGATTTTTATTTACAAAAACCATGTTGACGCCTCCTGAATTAGTGTTCACTAGTGTCTGATAATCAAGTCTCTCAGCCCGCCAACTCCCTGACTCTCCTATCATGCATCTACAATGAAATGGGATCCCTGCCAATATCTCCGTGGGAGCCCTCGTCACAGCTACCTTCCTTCATTGCAGGGATGCTCTGGATAGGGCTTTTTGTATGAGAAATCTCATTAAGGAATCCCAGATGTGATGACCTAAAAAGCCACTAGGTGTCCTCAAAACTTCATAGTAAAGCATTCTCATGGCAGTCCCTGCTTCTTTGCTATGTGAATCTCTGAGCCTGGCAACTCACTGGAGTGGCTGGGAAGTCAGCAGCGAATAGGTGGGTTTGCGAGGCCCCCCTGCCCCCTTTGATCCCTCTGTTGTTGGATTTCAGGCTATCGCCTGCCTCTGGGCTTCAGGATGTTACCCAGGATAAACTACCCCAACCAGCTCTCACATGGCCTGTGAGGTCAAAGCAAAAAGCATCCCTATGCCAACCCCTCACAGCTCATGCACCCTGGATCCATTCAACCCTTCAGAGACTTTTCTACCTAGCTCAGATTTCTCCAGCCCTGGCAGGGAGCCCTCCTCCCTGCAAGAGATTTACCTTTCGCCCTCTGCCTCCTCGACCTCTGAAGCTGCTGCTGGCTGGCGCTCATCAGCCCACACCTCTGCCGCCACCTGCCACAGACTCCCCGCCATTGCTACAGCAGGCCCCACAGCCAAGCGAAGGGTCTTTATCTGTCAGTGGGGGAGAGACTAGGGTAACGTTGCAGCACGTCCGATTGGCTTATCCCTATTACAATGAACCCACATCCAGGCTTCGCATTACAGAGCTCGAAAGGATCCCAGGGTTGTTTTGAGGTTGTTTTTTTGGGGGGGCAGAGCCAGGGCCCCACAGGGTTACATCACCCTGGGAGAGTACACTGCCCACCCCTTAGCCACAGGGAGTGTGGCCAGAGCATCTGCACAGCTGGGACTCATCTGCAGCTAATTCCCCAGAGCATTGCCGGACAGGAAGGCTGCAGTAGCAGCCGCTGCCGCCGCCACCACCACCACTTCAGGGGGATGAAATTGGATTATTGGCCCTGACACACAAAACGCCAACCTCCCATTGCGAGGAGCCCACTACTGCGAGTGGGAAGTCCGGCCAGGGAGACGAAAGCATATCCCCCTCCCACTTGACAGGTGCAAACCACTACAAGGCAGCAACGTAGGGTCTTCACACCTCCTCCTTCCATCACTGCCTGATGCAATTCCCTCTAGCATCCACTGCGGTTTCTGCATCCCCCACCCCACTCCGAGCTGTTCGCCTCAGACAGTCTGGTAGCTGTCGGGCTGGACTGATGGGGAAAAAGGAAAGGATATTTTGTGCAAAACAATTTTTGCATTGTTTGAAATTCTGGGTTTTTTGTTTAACATACACTTGTCAAATTTTAAACCTGAAACAACAAACTTTAAATGTAACAGATTTCCTCACCGTCAGCAGGCCCAGAGGCCACTGGGAATTTTACAGCAACCGCAAAGGTAGGCTTTAGGTACTCATGGCTTAGAGCCCACGAGCCTACCCTTTAAGAATCCTCATTATTTGCTAGCGGTATAGGGCCTATGACAGAGCCGAGCAGCTCTGATTCTACCCAGGAAAGGGCGGTGATGCTGACACCTAATGGATAGGGTCATGCATTAAGGCTGAGAAAGGTATTCCGGCTGGGGGGGTAGGGAACAAAGCTTTGAGAACGGGCCAGCTGCCCAAGAGAGACAGCTAAGCCGGGTGGTACTGAGCTGGGCGTGCCAGGAACGCCATGAGGCCCACTGTTCCTGCTCCTCTGACAGACTGAAGCAATCCATAAAGGTAGCTGCAAAGTGCTAACAACTGCCTCACGGCACCATTTTCCTGAGCTTTCCTGGCTCTATGGTGGCACCAGCACCCCCTCCGCCCCCGCCCTGCAGGGGCAATGACCCGTCCACCTTGTCTGCAGCCACTTTTATCCATCACCTGGCCCCTAGCACGTGCACACACTGTTACTCACAGCACGCCAACCATCACCCTGAGCTCTGCACTGCCATCTGACCTGTCATCCACGGATCCCAGCAACAGCAGGCCAAGGCCATAACAGCGAGACTAACACCCTTTGCCAACCAGAGCCACAGCCACCCAGCTGAGCCCCACCCACAAAGGGCAGAGAAAACTGGGTTTAACCTCGGCATCAGGGGAGCTCCCCTATTCCAGACAGGCCCAGCGACTGATTCATGCTGGGACTAGTCATATTGACAATGACTGAGCAGGAGTTACATGGATGTGGATTTCCTTCTGAGAACCAGGCAGGCTGGCCCCAGAGGGAGCACGAGACGAGTTCTGAACATAGTAACAGCACAGCGAGCAGGAGAAAACGAACCACCTCTGCTCCAATCAGGGAAGCTCCCCCTAGAAGCAGTTGCCTTGCTCCATGGCTCTGCCAGCAATCCACATAGGCAGCTAGATCAGGCTGCCAAGGGACAGCTTGTCAGAGCACTTGTCCCATTACAAATAATGCATACTACCAACGGGCTCTAGAGAAAGCAAGACGCAGGGAAGGATCTTAGACCATTTACCCTTGCCATTGGCCCTGGCTAAGCTCCCACGCTGCTTCCTCCACCTCCTGCTCTGCAGCCATACTCTGGCTTGTTCTGCACAGGACGGGAAGGGATTTTCCACTGGTCAATCTCATTTTCCTCCACAGAAAGTGACTATTAAGAAATGTACACAATAAGCCAGCTAGGCTGGTGGCTGCAGCAGCGTTAGGACTGCCCTAGCATAGGGCCTTTGGTGTAAGTCTGCTAGTGACCATATGAATTTCCCAGACTGGTTCCTCCTCCCTTTAGTCCATGCCTCTGCTTGGCAGATCCCATTTGATCCCCACATAGCAGGAAGGATTCTGCCCAATCTCTCACCACAGAAAGCATTTGCTTAAGAGATTATAAAGACAGGTTTTAATTGTGCTGCTGCTACAAGCAAGAATTGCAACCCATCCATCAAAGAGCATTGGACCAAATCTGACCACAAGCCACACATACAAATTTAAACAATATGAAGGAAGAGGAAGTGACAGCTGTGGCATTCTGGCTTTGCTGTGGGATGTGTGAACAGACAGACGGGTCCAGCCATCCCCCAAGTATTTGGGGTGATGGAAATCCAACGTCGGCTCACCACACAGATCAAGGGCCATTTGCTGGACCCTGACCTAAACTGAAATTCTAGATCCGAACATCATGAGCATTAAAATCCAGACCTGGAACTAGGTCTGAACATTGCAGCTCAGCCCTTCTCTCTGCATCAGAACAAGGGAAGGCAGGTCTACCTGTTCTATGCTAAACACGGATTCATCCATTTGCTTAAAGCAGTGCACTAAGTAGCCCCTATACCTCCATCTCAGAGCACACCCAGGAGTGCTGGCAATCCCTGGCTTCAGCTCTTGGGCAGGAGCGATGGGCAAATTTTACAAGTTCAAGGGAAACAAAGTTGCTGTCCATCCAGGCATAGAACTGGCTCCTCTCTGGCTGACGGAGCTCACCAGCCATCTAAATACCTGATTAGGAAGTTTTCCTGTAGCTCACCAAGGGATTCTACGCAGGGAGGGATGTCTCACGCCCTGGGAGACTGGCAAGTGTAACGTCACATCAGGCCAGGAGAGCAATTCTGCCCAAACACTGGAGTCAGGGGTGGAGATTGAGCGTGTCCGCAGAGGTGATGCCCCTGGGTAACAAGGCTGGCTAATAATTATCAGGAGCCCCTGCTGGCTAACAGCTTCATAGCAGCACTAGCTTCGGAGGCACCCACCTCTCCTGGGATGTCCTGGGAGGGCAGCTAGAAAGATGCAGCAGGAGAGAAGGTGCCAACAATGCGAGGCCGATCCCTGCAACTGCTCTTTCCCCAGGTCCTCCGAGCAGGACCCGCCCGTTGGGTGGGGATTGGGAAGAGGCTAGTTAGGAGTCAGACACACACAGGGCCTCCACAGCGTCACTCAAACCCTGGTTAACTCCGCCAACAGCCAGCAGGCAGTTCTTCACCACAAGGCTGGAGCAGGCGCAGCGGGGGGTGGGCATCGGCGGCAGACTCTCCCATTTGTTCTTCCCCGGGTGGAAGGCTTCGGCTGACTCCAGGACAGTTGGCTGGTTCCCTGAATGAGCCAAAGGGGGGGTGGAGGGGCAGAAGAGCAAATATGTCACGAAGACAGAATCAATACATAAAAAAAAAAATACAAATATGAGGGGCAGGGGGCATGAACTGTTTCATAGGCATTTCCTAACAGGAGTGGAATCTCACAGGTAACGTGATACCCAGTGCTTGGGTGAGGGATTGGGAAGAAACATTTGTAGCCCAACAGCATCACTTGAGAGAGTGTTTCAGCCTCGATGTTTCTAAGTGACTGGTGATTAGGTACGCTCCATTTTTGGATGCCCCGCTTATGACACCCAAAAGAGGCTTAATTTTCAGAAGCCAGGTGCTCCGCAGGAAAAACAAAACAAAAAAAGGCTGTTTCTCATGTCGGGCAGCAAAAAATGCAGCCACCGATGAAAATCTCACCCAACTTGGGAGATTTTCCTAAGTGCCTGGTTGACAAAGGAGCCTAATGGGGAGATTTTCATAGCTTCACATGGCAGTTGGATGCCCAACACTCCCACTGAAGGTCAGCATGCCATGGAAAATCTCCCTACGGTTCATTGAATGGAATGGGGTTTGGATTCTGAAGCACTTCGGTTACATTTGATAATGAGGTTTCAGCTCCAAAGTCACTGAAGTGCCTTTGAAAATGTTACCCTTCGCCTCTGCTTGCCCCTCACCTAGTCCCCCGGCCACAACGACCCTTCCTTTCAAGTAGCCAGCAACAAAGTCCGCTCGTCTTTTCTTTAGGAAGGAGGAGCGTTCCATCTTCATCCAGCCACCTGAGCAGAGAAAGGACAGACAAACTGGGCTGAACTTGGCCGTTGACCACACTCCCAGGGAAACTCAGTGGTTGGTTGGTGAGTTTTTCCCCTGAATGTTCAGATCTGTTTGAACCTGTCAAAAGTCACTGGCCGGGCGCTAACCTCACATGGGGTGAAAATAGAGAGGGATTTGAGCCAAAATCCCAGCTAGCTGTAGGGCCAGGCATGGAGATGTTTGAAATCAAGTTCAGAAGTGGATGCCAATTTTGCTGATGGCCCTTGCTGCATCTTTACAATAGGCTGAACTGTAGCCTGGATCCAAATTGGGGGCTGTGAGAAAACCTGGATTCAGATTTTACAGTTTGTGCCCATCTCCAGAAAGCTGGCATGAACATCCCCTCCTGCTCTAAGCACAACTGTGGCATTTCACAGGAGCCCAGACACACCAGTGAGCCCAGGCCCCTACTTGGTGTGTCCTTAAAGGGACAGCAGTTAAGAATCCACATGCTCCATGCAGATCTTACCTCTGTGGAAAGAGATGCGGCACAGCCAGATCAAACCTGCTTACTTGGCCTCTCCACCTCCATAAAACCCATTTGCCTGCACAAGCCTACGTCACAGCTGGCCAAGGTGTCACAGGAGAGAGTTGGGGGTTACAGCCAGCTGCCTGGACAGGTTTGCCACCCGCAGGCTGGATAGCTGATGTGCTGTGTTACTATTGATGGCATTCCTTCCGCAGAGCTGGGTGCAAGCCATCTGCAGTCAGTCCTGCAGGATGCTTCCACCCACTATGAAGGGCAACTGGAGCTGCAGATCCCTCTGCACCCAGCACGCCTACGTATCATTCTAGCTGCCTGACTTCAGGCCTTTTCTGAATTAGAAGCTATCGCCTGTGAAATGACGCATGCTCCTCACCCGCAAACAGTCACACACACACCAAGCACCGGGCTCCCACCTTGCTCAATGTCAAACACATCCACGGTCCTCATGAATTTGGGCTGCCGGTACAGCCTGCCCTGCCGCAGCCCCCCGAGACTGAAGAGGTTGTTCTCCGTGGGCACGAAGCTGGAGAAGGCCCTTTTGCTGGGAATGCTGGGGAACTTGGTCCAGGACCTGGTCTCAGTGTCGAAGACCTCGAAGGTATTGATGGCATATTTGGATTGCCTCCCACCTGGGAAAGAGATGGGGACAGAAGCACCCCAGGGCAGGGTCAATTTGTCAGGTCGCTGCCTCCAAGCTCAGGAAAAATCAGAAGCTCTATGGGAACAGCTTCCCAGGCAGCTGAAATGCAGGTCTCAGACAATATAGAACCAGCTGAGGTAGCCACCTTATCACCACCTGTATCCGCCCTCCCGCGCTTTCAGCTCTCACACTGGCTAGAGGCATCTTAAAATTACAACGGAAGAAGGGCTGGTCAGAAACTTCCCATCTGAACTGTTTCTCCATGGAAAATTGGGTTTAACCAAATGAAAGTATCAGCTCTCTGGAAAAGTCTGGGGTTTTTTGATGGAGAACACCCCCCCAAAACCCAAACTCTTTTTAATCTGAAATGTTGCTGCCGTGTCTCCTGGGAGTTTTAGTTCAGGTGCCTCATTCTCCTCTATAGGAGAAGCTCCCTGGTTGGACTACCTCTCTCTCATGATGCACTGCCTCCCCAATGAGATGGGAAACAGTGGCGCATCATGGGAGATTGTCGGTCCAGGGAGCCCCGTCTAGAGTGGAAAAGAAAAAACCCAGTTCCAACCATTTTTTCTAAGTGGAAGCTTTTAGAGTAGGGACCGTTTCTTCCTGTGTGTACAGCACCTAGCACAATGAACCCCTGACCCTAAGAGGGACCTTTGGGTGCTAACGCGATGCAGATAAAGAATGGTAATCAGTCCAATGGACAAGGACATCCTGACATCAGTGAGATCGCTGTTAAGAATCAGAGCCTTATGTCTGTACAGGGCTTTGAGGATTAAGTGTCTCTGTACAGACACTGAGCAGTGCCATTGAAGGCCGGGTACTTGTACAGGCATCTCTGGTCTACAACCTGATTGGGCAACTTGCCTCTCCCATACCAGGCCCAACCCTGACTCTTCTGACACCAGTGGCCCAATGTCCATTGACTTCAGTGGACGCAAGAGCAGGCCTGGTATTTTTAATGGTGGCTAAACCCAGGAGATGTGGGTAACTGAACACCTGGGATGGAAGAAAGCAGCTTCCAGAACCGCTTGTGTCAGTCTGGGTCTGCTCTAGCAATTGTCTCACTCGACGTTCACAGGAACGATCCAAGGAGCCATGGCCCAGCTGATCCCCTACAGCAGAACAAGAGGGAGGCAGCCACGGCCAGTCCTCACCAAGTACGTAGATCTTGGTGCCCCGCAGAAAGGAAGTGGCGGCGTATCTGGGCGTGGGCATGGTAGCGAGCGACACCCAGATGTCCTTGAGCATATCGTAGTGCTGCATGTAGTTGTGAGGCCGCAGGTCTAGCCCCATCCCGCCAGCCGCATAAACTCTGTAGTCTGCAGAGGACAGAGACACAAAGGCAACAAGGGCTTAGGAATGTATCCAGCTTCCTAATGATTTCCCAGGACAATGAAAAAGATGCTCGCCTGCAGGGCCATCTCCAGGGAGGAAAATCATCCTGGTATTTCAATTGTGTAGGTGAGCTTGAGAGAGAAAATGCATGTGTGAGAACGTTGCAATGCCCTCTACTGGATGGATTCCGAGCTGCTCAATTCTGTCATAGACCTTCTACTGCTAATAGGCCATGGAAACTCTGGAGTCCCCATGCAGCATCCTAGCTACTAGACCACCGTGCTCTCCCCCTTGTGTAAGTAGCACTCTAGTACCACAGTCATTGACCCTGCAAGTTCTGATATAAATTATTCACAGCCTTAAACGCGAGAGGGCACATTTGTACAGAGCACAGGTAACTTTGGGTGCCGTGGGAGCCCTGCCTCTTGGCATGACAGACCTGTGGGATCCACCCGCTCACTTCTCCTTCAGCGTCCCTTGTGCCATGGAAATCCTGGCAGTAACTCAGACCAGAGGGTATGCCACCCTGGGGGCCGTTCCAGTGCACATGCAACTCACTCTGGGCAGCGCCCCACTATTCAATCCTGGGGCTTTCCATGCGCAGCTCAGCCAATGTTCCTCGGTCGCAATCTGCGCCCCCTCTTCTGTCTAGTCCTGAGCTCTCAGAGCTGGCGACGCCCTGCGTCTGGACTTGCAGCGCTCACAGGGAGCTCAGCAATGCACCTCAGTCCCAACCTACAGCCCCTCCTGCTATTTCGTCAGGGAGCTCCCTGTACCCAGCTGATGCACCACTGTGCTGGTCTGCATCCCAGGGGGTACCCTGGGGCGACTGTTTGCCTTCGGGGCTATCCGCCCCGAGGGGCAGGGTGTGAAAGGTGCTGTGTTGTTTCACTCTGGCTGGGATACAAATAGTACCTGGCTGTTTTTCCTTGGGTCATAGAAACAGATGGCGCACTCAAATTACACAAGAGTCAACATAACACTCTTCAGCCCATGCTAAAGGGAGGGCATTTGAACTGCCTCAGAGCAGGTGAATGATGGTTAGTCCCAGGACCCAGACTGCAGGGTCAGCCAGGACACAAGGCACTGCACCAGCTTGTTCATAGCCGATTACCAGTCATCCACATCTGTCCTAGGGTAACAATGCAGTCCCCTCTGAGGGAATCTTTTACATACAAACACAGGGCCTTTTCTCCCACGCAAACACTGCCATGCTTTTATTTCTAGAAATGAAATCAACAGAAGCCAACAGCAGCAGCCTAGCCCACAAGAGCAACCCTACAATACACCAGCCTACGCTGAACAAGGGACTCCCGAGCATCCCTATAAATAATAAACCAGTGTACGAAGCCCTCAGCGATCCTGAGCAACGTACACCAGCCTATACAGCCCCCCAGCCCAGTGCTAAAACCAGTCTGCGCAAGGAAGACAAAGTATTTTGGTAAGGGTGTGTGTTCCACGCTTTTCTGGCCAAATTGATCCATGGTGTACCTTTGTTTAAGCCAGCCTAGTTACACCCAGGATCCAAGTGGCTCAATGATTGTAAACACATTTTTAAACAATGCCTTGACAGTATTCTTTAAATCCAGCAAACAAATCAAGCTACAAACAAACTTCTCAAGAAGCTGTCTGGAGATTAGGCAGAAGAGGCGTTCATGATCCTGAGCATCTTAGGATGCTAAAGGGCCTTTGGGCTCATTGCAGGACAACCATGGCCCCAGCCTGGGGCTTCTCCTCACATGGCAGCACATTCCAAAGGAAATCAATATTCCAAGCCTCTGCTCAGAAATTAGCAAGATGCCTAGACAAGCAAGCCAGAGCCCTGACAGAGGGGTTTCAACAAGCCCATTTAATGCTGCAGTACTAAGGCAGGTAGAGGAAAGAAGAGTGTTTGGGGATCATCAAAAGGCGCCTCCCTTCTCTTGCACCTGAACCATCTGTACCCTCATTTTGCATTCAGCTCAATCAGCGGTGCCTATCAGAACTCATGTCTCAAATGACAGTACCTGGAACGGGGGAAGCGGGCAGTGGGACGCACCCATGCTTGCGCTGGTGCACTCAGTTCCATTTGGGCTCCCGCTGTGACATCCTACGGACACTGCAGCCCCCGCACCCCCCGTATTTCATGAGCAATCCCCCAGGGGCATTACAGCCTGCCCCTTTTCAGGTGCAAAGTGCCACCCTCTCCAAGGAACATGAGGGCATCAACTGTTTGAAAATGCACCTACCCTGTTATCACTTGATGGCCTGTTCTATTCATTCCCTTGAAGCCCCTGGCATTGGCCACTGTTGGAAGACAGAGCATAGGGCTGGTATTGACAGTCATTCTTGCGTTATTTCCTGGTACTCTCAATGAACAAGCTCTGATGCTCACAATCAGGCCTCGTGAAGATTTCTGAAAGGCTCTTGAGTTGGGGTGGGCCTGGGAAAGCTCAAGGTTCCTTCCCCTCCCCCCACACACACATTTATCATGAGATCAGGATAATTTCACTCGCCTACTTAGCGGCATGTTACAGCTGCACTAGAATCAGCAGCTCCATTGTCTGTCTCTCCAGAAGTGCAAGTGCCAAGGCAAATAAAGAGGTGGATCCCAGCCATCCTAGGATCCAAACGGATGGCAAGAAGGCACTTACCATCTCTGCGGTACAACCGAGAGCTGTCCCCCTACTTGCAGCCCTTCAGGGAAAGTCACTAAGTGTCTCCGCTCACTGATCCTAAACCATTTTGGCCATGAATTAGGGTCCCCGCATCCTGATCTGCAGGGGGACCGAAGTACTCATCACTCCCATGGACACGAATGGGAGCTTTTGGGTTTCCAGTATCTGACAGTCAGGCCATAAAGCCTTGGAAATACACATGACTAAGACCATCCCAAGGACCAAATTCTGCTCTCTGTTCAATCAAACACACCCGAACTGGGTCCTAGATCTCTAACATCCCTATTTGCTTCTCTGCCTTACGGAAAAGCTGTTGAAGCACAGGCAGACCTTAGCCAAAAACAGGGATCCAAGAGCTCTGGGAAAGTTTCGATTCCAGTCGTGCAGTTTGTGCCCGTCTAAAACTGAGCCAACTTCTCCAACCCCAGGTAAGGTTGAGCTTGAGTGCCTGGTGCATGGTTTGGGAAAGGGATTGGTTTCCTTGCCCCTAATCAGAGCCCTCCTGTCCCCAGCAATAGTCTCCAAAAGCTGTTTGGCTAAATGCATACGCTGAGCCCATGCCCTATCCTCTGCAGCGCCACTCCCCCACACGCTGCATCCTCCCCCAAGCCTTGCGGGCCATCGGACTCAACAAATTCTCCTTGCCTTTCACTGTCACCGAGATGCCCATTGCGGCTTCCCTCAGGGAGTTCCTCTTCTTCCACTTGCCCTCATCTATGTTGTACATCTCCACTATCTTCAAGGGTGTCTGGTTCATCCCGACCCCTCCAATCACCATGATCCGCTTGCCCAAGGTGGCCACGGCAACCCCGGCCCGGGCTGTGGGCATGGGAGAGAGCGAGTTCCACTGGTTGGCTTCGGGGGAGTAAACCTCAAAGCAGTTCATGGGGACTCCGTTGTCGTCACAGCCCCCAATGGCGAAGACCTGGCCCCCTGCCTCCACCAGCGAGCAGTAGACCCTGGAGCTGGAGAGGGGTGCGAGGGTTTTCCACTGGAAGTCTTTGGTACCGGCTGGCTCCATTGTGGACAGTCAGGGTTGAGGCAACATCTGTCGTGCCTGCCAGGGGCTGGCTAAGCTGCACAACACAGGCAGAGAAAAAGCATCTCACAGGCAAAAAACAAGAGAAATATGCAAAGAAACCCTCACCCTTGCCAGAGATCCAGGCAGCTAGGAACACAGCGACCCCTTAACAAGAAAGGCATCTATTTCCACACAGCTGCCAAAAACGAGAGGTCCCATCTACCCCACACACAGAGGGGGGCAGGGGCCAGTACCTTTCATCACGTCTCCATTAGTCCTGCAGTGCCACATCTGCCAGAGCAGCTCACGTGGAGCCCGGTCCTAAAAATAAAAAGGCACAGGTTGGATTCAGTTCATTCTCCGGTTTTCTGAGCGCCCCATCCCCCATTCAAACCGAGGATGCTGCAAGCTGTCAGCTTCCCAGCTCGGTGCTTTCTCAGCTCCTTAGGAACTTTTCTTGGTTTCATTTGTCGTCGACATGATCATGAAATGCCTATTGTCAACATCTTCCCCAAACCCCCGGGGAAGCCTGCCATGGTACCTCCTGCTGGGGAAGACAAAAGGCTGGAGTACAGACGCAACTCTCCACGCCTGCAGCCACAGCTCTGTCACACGCAGCATTATAACTGAACTGTAAAAGACCCAGAGAGCAGCCCAGTAGGACAGAGTCAGAGTCCTAAGCTCCCACTGGAAACCAGGGATTATTCTCTCTCACCCTGAATAGCTGTCACACCTTCAGATGAAAAGAAATGAAAAGCGACAGAGAAAGAGACACAGAAAGGGTAGCAAGGGAGTCAGCCACCCACCCACACACCTGCGTATAAATAGGTGTGCACGCTGCAGAGAAACTCAGCCTTCATTATGTAACTGGAGCTGCTTTTGAGTTTCTCTTAAAGTAAATTAGGATTTAGGTATCCTACCATTCAGAGGCTACAGCACCCTCTATGCGCAGACACACACCGTATACAGATCAGAGTCACGTCTGCGACAGCCAATGCGCCTCTCCACTCATCAAACCAGTGCCTGAAATTCAAGCTGCTGGCAATAACGGATGTGTGCCATTATCCAAGTCTCACATGTGGGGGTTTGTCTGGGAAGCCTCCCCCCACCTGACACATTAATGATTTGTACTTCTAGTGCGTTCCAGGTGAGGATCTCCTAGTGTCGTCACAGAGGAACGTGCTCCTCGGCACAGTTGTGTGTTCGAGAAGTTAACGCCCCTCAGCGCTTCACAGCCTTCTGGCTAAGACTGAACATGGCATCAGCCTGAGCCCCGATACAGGAATTACTCTATGTTGGGGGAGGAGGAGGTCTCTCTCTAGTTTGGGATGGGGCAGAGGATAGATTCAGTCCAATAGCCCTTTCCCACCTATGATCCTATTACCAAGGCATGGGCAAGTCCTAAACCCAAGCAAAGCCAGCAACTGGTCATGGTCCCTGCTTTTTTAGGGGACCATCGCCCTTCCCCTGAACACTCCGCATATGTAAGGCCAGCCCCACACCCCTCTGCTACTGCTGATGTAGAGGGAGAGCGAACAGCCTGCTCCCCGACACCCCCGCACGCCCCAGTCCAGCAGCCTGAGGTCTCACAGCCACTTGCAACCCTGCAGACGACAGCCCTGCTCAGGGCAAGGGCTGGGATACCCTTGCTATCTCCAGGACTAGACGCCACCACAGAACTCCAGAGGAGATAGACCCCCAGTGCCTCCTACCACCCCACACTGAACCTCATTCCATGCCTGGCATTGCCTCCTAGGGACCTACGTCGCCCATATCAGAAACCCCGCGCAGTCCCTGGGGCAACAGGGCTGTTCCCCCCCCAGAGAAAAGGTGGAAAGCACTTACTCCTCCAGTCCTGGTCGCATCGTTTACGTCTCCCCAACACACAACCCTTTGACAGCCAGAGCAGATGGATAGAGCCTGTAGCCTAGCAACAGCCACCTACAAATCCCTTTAATCACCCATCGTCTCCGATCAGAGCTGGTATCTTGATGGGTTCACTGAACAGCACTGGGGAGCATGAGCAAATCCTCACGGGGGAAGGGGGCAGAGGTTCTGAGCGCTAGAGGAACCAGGGGTATCAGACAGGCTCTGCATGGTTGAAGCTTTCCAACCTGAACTCAGTGCTGTGCCAAAGGACAGAACTCATCTCTCCACTGTGCCACAGTGGGTACCACATGGAACCAGGATTCAGGAGTCCTGGTTTCTATGCCCAGCTCTGTCACTGACCTGCCGGGTGTCCTTGGGCAAATGACTTCTCTTTGCTCCACCAGGAAAGTTGGGATAGTATTTTGTAAAGCCTGCAAGATCTACCGCTGTCAAATGCCCTATGATAGCAAGCTCTTATTCATTATTCTCAGACGGGTACAAAACAAGCATCCGCAAAGGAAACTTCTCACCTGCTGGCCTGCTATTGTTCACTAGCCTTGATCGGTAAGAAACATCTGAAGGTGAGCTCAGTCTGCAGACTGCAGACTTGTTGTGTCTTGGGACTGCATGGCTGACACTAAGGCGCTGAGCAAACAGCCCCAACATAATTCAGCCATTTTCCTCTTCACCTACTCGCAGGCAAAAGGAATCACTTAATTATACCAAACAAATTCGAAGCGTTAACATTTTCTTCCTAAAGGGCTACATTACAACAAAAATGAATAGTAATTGCTTCTTTATCTAAGGAGATGGAGAGGAGAGATTCTCCAACAGTGAGCCAGCTGCCAGAGCTACCCAAACCGTCACCACCCAGAAACTACCAGGATAAAATCTCTAGCAGCTGGGCATCCCTAGGGCCTTGGGTGCATTTGCGGTTCATGGCAGGTGATGAGGTGCTGAAAGGAACGTGGCAGGAAGAGTGAGAAATTTACAACCTCAAGAGAGAAAAAAATGTGGGGGCCGAATATAGGAGGTGCAACTAATGGGATCAGAGGGTGCATAGCAACTGCAGTCTCTAGCCCACAGTTTGTAAACTACAAGCGTTAAAAATAACCACTTTGAAGCTGTTACAGACAGAACGGTTATTCATTGCCCTCTGGTTTCCACCACACTATAAACAGCTCACTGCTGGGTATCTTGGGAGAGCGCAAAACATGCACAATTAATGTTACTTCTAAAACATTCAGCTGGTGTAAACTGGCCTGGAGCCATTGAAGTCAATAGACCTACAGACGCTCAGCCAACTAAGGATCCAGCCCCCGTTTTTTTAAAGCATCTTCTTATTTGCAGCAATTTGCTCTTTATAAAACAGCCATTTGCCACTCACTACACGTGAGCCTGTTGGAAGTGGGGAGGAGCTTTGAACACACAGGTTTGCTAGAACGCAGGTAGGTCCTTTTTGCATTACATGCTCGAACGGTAAGATGCACCCCTGTGCAGCCGGTCACAGCAAGGCCTAAGAACCACTTAAGACTTCAATCTTTATTCCACAGAAAAGCAGCTTTTTGTTTGGATTTAAATACTCCCCTAAGCAAATCAAACAAACATTGCACTAGTTAGGGCACGAGGGGAGAGCGAAACCTACTAGAGAACGTCTAGGAAGGCAATCAAGTCTCTTTTCACTCTCCAAGTCGAGTGAAATGCACAGGGCCTTCCATGATGAAAAGCAAATGGGATGCTCAATTCTTTTCATTTTATGCCAAAGGTGAAGGCAATCTGGAGCCTGGTACATCACTGATACTCCTGAAACATTGCAGCTGCCTAGACTGACTCTTCTGCCAAGCTTCAGCGTGTTTTCCACCTTGGCCAAGGAATGGGCTAGACAGATTAGCCACCAGCCTGACAGACAATGGAGAACCTAGGTTCCCTTTGAGAGCGCACGCTTGTGCTCACCTGAATGTCACATCAGAAAAGCACTGGGCAACCCTGCTGTGCACTAGCTGAACTGTTAAAGGGGCTTTAATGTTTTGCTGTCTGAACAATAGCGTAAGCCATAATTAGCCTCAGTACATTGGGGACTGTCACAGCAGCAGAGACAGCAAGAGGGGCAACAATCAGTCAGCAAAAGATCTCATCTTTTCCCCCTCAGCACAGCATCCATGTTTGAAATGAAGCAGCTCCCTCAATTATACTGGCTGCCTGCCCTGTCAAGAGGAGGCTACACGAAGCACTGCATGAAGATAAAGACACCGGCTCAAGGTAGGTGCTTCAGGACAGAGAACTGAACTGATATTTGGTCTTGGGGTTGACGGTCACCACGCAGGGCCTGCAGGAAGACATGAGGAGGAGGTTGAGCCGGCCTGGGTTGTGTTGAGATCCCGAACCAGCATTAACAGGACACCAGAGGGCAGGCAGGAGGCCTCAGTACGGGAAACGTAGCCACGTGCCACGGAACAACCAATGGGACTTTGCTGAAGATCACGTCTCCTCCTGGGAGTCTGTTCTCCACCCCTTTACTGTGCACATGTCCGTATTGCAATGACAGGGTGCAGCTGCAGCTAGCTTGGGCAGTGGAGCAGTGAAACTGCAGCAGAGCATGCCTCAGGGCAGGCCATGCATACCGACCCCGATAACTGCTCCCAGGGCTGGCCTGTGCTGAAGCACACACTGCAGTGGCTTCACCGCTCTCGTCCCCGAGCTAGCTCTTCTACACCAGCCCCAGTCACACCCTGTGATGGCTGCGTGGACACCCCTCACCTCCAGGAGCAGATCCATACGTGGTGCTGAACACATGCTGCTCAGAGAGGACAGCTTTGCCTCGCGCCTCACCCCAAGTCCAAGTGAAATCAGTGGAAAGATTAATTCGGTCTTCAATGTGCTCTGGATCAGGGCTTAATTTTACTGAGATGGCGTGCAGCATCTCATCGCTGCTCCGGGGGGTCATGACTGAATATCCTACTGGTCATCTGGTGAAGACTCAGGTTTTATTTCAACCTAGGGCCAGGTGCAGCTCTCGAGTCAATGGATTTACGTCAGGGCAGAGTTAGCCTCTGCAGCCTTAAAATCCCTCTGATCTTGAACAGGAGCAGGGTCTTCAGTTGTGTTATTTTAACAGGAATTCACTGCTTTTCAACGCAATTCACCCGCATGGGGAATGCGAGGCTGAACTGATTCACCCTGGGGAAATGTTGACTTGGAGACAGTTTCTGGACCCGAGTGGAGATGCCTTACAGTGCTAACACACCCCATTGCATAGGCCTCTAACAAAGAAGCCAAGAAGTGGCATTGTAAAAATCTGAACCTGGAGCTTCATGGAAATACAATAGGAACAAAAAAAAAAAAATCATTCTCAGACAGGATAACAAGTTGGTGGAGAAACAAAGTTTGACTAAACAAGGGTAGAAAATTAATATTTCCTTCACTCTTTCATCCAGTTACATGCACAAGAAGTTGGCAGGATGCAATGTACTTTAAATAAACACATGCCGTGTTCTGAAGTGTTCCAGACCAAGGAATGTCCTGTAAACCTTGAGATGAAGCACTCAAAAATCAGCTGTTTTTACTCATCTAAAAATACATACAATTCAATTCACAATTGTTTGTAGTTGCACAGGACGTTCTGGGTTAATTTCAGGCTCAATCCCTGGACCAATAGACTTCAGTGGCAAAAGCCACAAGGCAAGTGTCATCAGGCCTCATTAGTTAGGTCTTCACTGCAAATAGAAGTGTGTTTTTAAATCAAAGGTAGCTCTCTTGACCTAAAATCCTAGCAGAAACAAGGCACTGTAGTTTTTACGTTGATGTAGTTATTCAAGCTCAACCTTCTACCCACACCTGGGCTTTGACTTCAGTTAGTTATATGAAGGTAATACCCAGGCCTTTTTGCCGTAGGATTTTACATGAAGACCAAGCTTGATGCACATTTTGCAGCGAAGGCATAGCCAAGGAGGTGAGTGTGAAACATACCATGGGGCAGATTTTCAAAAAAAAACAATGGGCCACATTTCTCCAGGCTCAACACATAATGGGGCCTGAGCACCCATTAAGCTCTTCAACAACAGCCGGATTTGCAAGCACTCAGCACCCAGTGTGCACCCAGCTTGCAGAAGTCCAGCCATTTCTTTGGATGCCTAAATAGGAGCAGCATCTGTGTGAAACTGATGCCTTTTGTGGGCACTGAGCAGTTGGCAATCAGGCACTCGTATTGAGGATTTCCATACGTTATAGCATGACCCTGAAAAAACAGAGCTGACCCCTGCTGTTGCTACCTTGACAGGAAATCTGCAGAGCAGCTCGGCAATATCTGTAGAGTTTTCAGATCTGCATATGGATGGCCTTCTTGTGAGCTGGGGAGTATTTTAGGATTATCCTGCCCCACAGTATGAGTTACCCACCCCGGCTTTCCAAGGACCCCAATTTATACCACATTTGAGGTGAAGAGACTTTAATCATTCTGAAAACTGGGACTTTAGTACCAAGCTTTGCCCATCACACGAAGCCTGACGGCTGAAGTTTTTAACCAGAATATATACATTTAATTTAAGTAGGAGAGTTTCTGACCTCCCATCAAGTTAATGAGAGTTTCCCCCAACAGCTACAGAAAACCCAACAAGCCCCATTGCTTCCTGACTTACATGGGCGGAAAAGGTCGTGCAGGGAAAAAGATGCTTTGGATGTGGAAAGAGGGAAAAGAGTATTTCTGAAGGGAAATTACTTGCACCTTTGTGCCAGGAGGAGACTTTCGTGACAACAGGCAGCTCAATTCACTCATTCTTCATGCACCCACGCACCCACCCACGCACGCACAATAAGACAGCAGACTATAAATGATTTAACTTCCTGCCTGGTTTTAACCCCATTACCAGTCCCTGGAGATTGTTATTTGCAGCCTTACCATGCCAGATGTCATTTCCCAGTGTTGAAAAACAGGATGGCAGAAAAGCATATAGAAGGAACTATTCTACAGCTAAAAAAAGGGCAACTAAATCTGGAGGAGTCCCGGATCAGGCTGCTGCCATTGGGAGGGAGAGGAAGAAGTGATGGTCTGATTTTTAGAGGCAGTGGGCACCACAGCTCTGGAAATTCTGCCTGTTAAGGACAGGGATAATTTGCCTCCCTCCCTTTCCTGTTTGGCTAGCGAGCCCTGGGGGATAAAACAAGATTTAATGGATTGCTTCATTCACACTGGGGTTTGTCTAATGAACAACTCAGAACTACCATTGCTACAAGAGGAGAAAAAAGAAAAACAAAAACCCACTTCATATAGCAAACACTGATCCTTTCCTGATCTTCCTAACGTCCACCCTGTGTTCCCCACTCCCACCCCACTACACTATTGTTGCTCCCTATGATTTTATTTTTTGTTGGATCAAATATGCAAGTTTCACTTGCATGCATTTCAGCCTTCACCACATTTGTGAAGCTCTCATCATTGTGATATTTAGGCCAAGTCGATAAATACAATTTAAGGCATTTGGGTCAGATATTCAGCTGGGGCAAATCAACATCGCTCTATTTACTTCATCTCTTTCTACCAGCTGAGGACCTGGGTCCCTTTTCCTTCAAGGACTGGCCTGGTCTGCAGAAGGCTGAAACTATCTGGCTTCCGATTGCAGCAATGTGAGCTGCAGACTGACAAATGCAGCCTCAGGAGAGGCTAGCTAGAAGTGCCTGAATTTAATCACAGTGCCACCTTGGCTTTGAAGCAATTCAACAGCAACCACTGGGAGAAAGCCACCCCCCCTGGGGCCTGACCCACTTCTTTCGTTTTGAGAACGCAGATGCTCCTACAGATTCATCTCAGGTTGCTTCTTAGCTATGCTTGTGTGTGAACGAAGCTGTTCCCTTGCAAGGCATGCACTCACACACATCCCTAGTGATCTCTAGTGAATGTGCAATTCTCTCGATTGCCTAAGAAATATTTCCAGAGTGTCTTGGACTTACAGTTTTTGAGCGGCAGTGATGGGTCTCAAAGACGACTTGCTCTTTTTTTCAGAATTCAACTTCAACATAAGGCAGTCCAGATTAGCTACGTAGCTCTAGCAAGGGCAGCTCTCAATCTCTCTCACCCTCCCTTGTTCCTCTGTCTCACTTCTCTCCACAGCCACTCTCTCGGTTGGTCTCTTCTTTTCCCCGGAGGTTGCAGTCCTTGTTAAGAGCAAAGTAAAACAAGATAGAAGCAGTCTGGGTTTCGGGGTGGAAGAAATAAAAATCGCCTGGCTGCATATATCCAACTGATCTAATCTTTGCTTTCCTACAAGAGCTGAAAGACAATTAGAGTCAGAGGAATCTCCATCTGGTGTGGTGACCTGACCTGTATTTTTCTGAGTGCCTGGAGTGAGAGAAGGATCTGTGTGAGAGGGAGAGTGTTTGTGTATACATACTGGATTATGAAAGCCATGTTAAGCCTTTTATGGCTCCCTCTGCTAGCACAGGATGTTTTGTAAGAGGGTCTCAGAACTGTGAGAAAACAATAAGGAAAGGGAGGCAGAAAGACTAAAATGGGAAAGATGAAAAAGCAGGGGCTGTTTCCAATAAGACAGAGGGCCAAATGTAACCCTGGAGACACAAATGTAACTCCCTTGACTTTTGGAGAGTTTTGTCTGCTTCAGCCAGGACTGAATTTAGCTCAAGGTCTCAGAGCATTTCACTAGGCAGCTGCTCAGCCAACACCCTAGATCCTTGAGCGGCACGGGAGAGATGCAAGTTACCCCTTGTCCCCATTCAGCTGAAGAGCCCAGGAGGACAAGGTAAGATTTAATGGACTGCCCGATTCACTTAAAACCACCTTCACTATAGGAGGACAATCTGCCAAAGAAATAGATTGTATCATGGAACAGGCCACACAAGTTCAAGAGAGCCTACTTTGATACAGGGGGGAAAAACCAAGCCAACTTACCCACTGGGTGCACACCCTTAATTGTCACGGATCACCCCACACTGGAACCCATAGAGTTCCAACCCATACTCTGTGGGGACTATCCCCTGAAAAATCTTTCCCAAGCCCTCTTCTGGCCTTCAAACAACCCTCTAGCCTCACTAAGGTCAGACAGGAGCCCCCCACAGATCAGGGCATGCAAACTGAAAGCAGCACCAGATCCTCTCATAACAGATGCCAAACCTGCAGTCCTATCTCCACTGCAACAACGGTCAATACCCCCCACGACACACCTTGCAAGCGGCATGGGTCCTACACCTGCCTATCACAACATGTGGTGTACCTCATCAACTGCAGCAAACGCCCCAACAACTACGTGGGTGAAACTAGATACTCTCACAAATGATAGAAAACAAAAGGACCATCTCCTAGGGCCGATCACTTTGTACCAAGTGAACACCATGTCTGACCTCTCAGGCTCTGTCAAAGGAAACCTGCACAACAGTTTTAGAAGAGGAGCAGGAGATCTTAAAGTCAGAACTGTGGGACACCAAAATTCATCATCAACTCAGGAGACTTGCTGCAATGAAACAAAGCCATCCATAACCCACTCAAGGCTCGTCTACACTGCCACTTTTGTCGTATAGCTTATGTTGCTCAGGGGTGAAAAACATACCTGAGCAATGTAAGTTGTTGACAGGTGCAGGTGTGGACAGCGCTGCGTTGGCAGGAGAACTTCTCCCATCAACATAGCTACTGCTGCTCATGGAGGTGGTTCTGTTATGTGGACAGGAGAGCTCTCCCCTCTTAGCACAGCTACATGAACCACGCCATGCACAGCTGTGCCTCTGCGAACTGATTGTGGACATGGCTTAACCCTCCTTTGTCCTATGGCTGCGGAGGTGTGAATTGCCACTTCATTTTGAATAGTTTCTTGCAACATATGTTCACTCCTTATGCTTACTTTGTTCTACACTGTATGTAGCTATGACGGATTAACTTTCCCAGACTCCAAGAGCTCTGTAGAGCTCAAAAGCTTGTCTTTCACCAACAGAAGGTGGGCCAATACAAAAATATTCCTCACCCACCTTGTATCTCAAAAGACTTCTTAAAGGTATATTTGCTTAAGGGCCCCAAGCAGTTTTTTCTGTTGCCAACACCATCATCTATTGGGGAGCTACATGCACTATCAAACTCCCTAATTCATTCTCTTTACCACTTATTTCCACAGACTTGCTCCATATTGAATTGCATACATTCATGTATGCCTGAGGAAACGGCTGATGAACCTGCAAGCTCCTTGAGACAATGGATGCTTCCTATAACAGTGGATGCACAACCCAACGGTAAGGTTTGAACCCACAGCTTTCAGAAGCAAAAGCCCGAGCAGCTGCCGCTTGATCTTTAGCTGCAGTGTCTTCCATACTATTATCAGTAGGAGTCTCTAAGATGTTGTGTACACCAGGAATTACGGGGAGGGGGGTGGAGAGTAGGGACAACAAACATGCAGTTTAGCATGGGTTGCATGTGTGCTTAGCTCATCTGTTTGCATAGATGCCACTCCCTGTCCTATTATTAGAAGTTAGATTAAGGCAAACAGTTAAGAATTGTGAGAGAATGATTGAGCGTAAAAAAAAGCATTATAGGAAATTAATTATCCAGATATTACTATTGAAACAGCTCTTCCAAAACATAGCACTGGATGCAAATCCTACCATCTCCATTTGATGTTGACTCTGAAGCCAAATGATGACAGACAGCCCCTTAAAAATATCGTAGAAGATGAGGGTTGGAAGGGGCCTCAGGAAGTCAGCTAGTCCAACCCCCTGCTCAACCGGGGTTGGTCCTGCTTTATCTGAGAGTGTCTTGTTCTACTCAACCACTGATCATTTTAGTAGAAACACCCAGCTACTCTCAAGTGAAGAGCAGAGCTTGGGTTGGGTAACTATCTTTTTCCTGTTATTTGTTGTAGAACCCTGAGGCACTGACGGAAATCTAGGCCTCATTCTGCTAAGAGCCGCACATGCCCACGCAGTCAGGAACAATCCCTGCCCTGAACAGATTACAGTTTAAACCAACAAGAAGTGGGAGACAGGCAGTCTTATTTTCCCCCCATTTTACAGATGAGGAATGAAGGCAACGTCAAATACCTTTACACATTTGGCCTGTGGGCATCTAAAGTGGCAGACAGGCACCTAGTGGGATTTTCAAAAGGGACTAGGCATTTAGCTTGGGGCCTGGAAGTTATTTACACCTTTAGGTGCCTCAATATATTTAGAAATCTAGCCCTAGCTGCATGCCCATGGTCACACGAGGAGCGTGCAGCAGGGCTTGGAACAGAACTTCTCCAACATCCTAGCACAGGAGTATCATTCCTCTGACCCAATTACTATGTGAAACCAAGAGCTGGATCATCCAATACTGGGTTCAGACTAGTTTCAACCTCAGTCCATGTCTGCAAAAAGCTAGCAAGCCTTTCAGAGACTTGAACTTCAACTTTCCATGTGGTCATGAACCAAGCAAGGTTCATTATTAGATGTTTCATGCAGTTCTACATAGGAACTTCTATTTTTAAAGCAAGTCAGGTCATAAAAAAGGAAATCAATAGCAAGATGACTAAGATGACTCCACATGGAAGCCAATTCCCATCCCCTACCAGCTATTTTAATCTCCCATTAGCTTTCCAGTGGGAGGACTTAATTTGCATTTAAATAGAAACCTTAGGAACTGGGCCAATCTAATGTTAACATGGTTAATTACAAAGGCATTTGCCTTCTTAAAAATTAAAGAGAATGTCAAAGTATATTTTAATGGGGGGCTTATTAGATGTTTGGTTTTATTAGACACTTAGTATTTATAAGTTATTATTATTTAACAGACTATTTACAGCTCAATCCAGATAGCTGGCAACCTAGGATGCCAATGAATTTACAAGATCTGAGCAGACTGCTATGGAGGTGGGAACATCATCATGAAAGGTTTTCTTAGGCCATGAGACACCTGGTGGAGTAGAACTTAAATGACAAGGTATGGGGAAGGACGCGTGGGAGAGGAATCTGACATGCCCCAGAAAGAAACGCCAGCTGCAGATAAGTGAAATGAAACGAATGAGTTCCAGACACCCATCAAAGCACCTAACCAAGCGAGTAGTCCCACTGAGGTCAATGGAACTATTCTCGCACACATTTTGTGGGTCAGGAGGTCTGCCACTGATTGCAAAGCTGGATCAGGAACTTTAAGGAGAGAGGGGTGAAAATTGATCACTGGAATGATTCTACCCCCAAAATCCGTTTGATTAAACGCAAGATTTCTCACCAAAATTCCCATTTTCATAAAAAAAATTGACCGTCAAAAGCAAGGACATCCAGTACTTAGAATGGAAGCTCTCTGGGGCAGTGGCCTTTGTTTTGTTCTGTTTATTTACCACCTCACATCCTGGGGTCCTGGCCCATGACTGGGAATCCAAGGCACTAATGCAACACAAACACTGAAATGTGTTCATTTTTCCAACATCCAAAAATAATGCCCCCCCCTCCTTTTGACAGCTGAATACTAAACTATTTTGGTTCTCTTCTTTGGTGACTCCCCCATGCTCAAAAGAGAAAAAAATTGATGAAAAATTCTCATTTCCTTCAAAATCTTCCATAGAAAAGAAATTTTTTGGACTGTTCAGCTTGTAAAAGCATGGAAGTTGATAGCAAGATGGTTTCTGTAAGACTTTCCTCCTGGGTGCACCGGCCCAAGATCTGGCCCTCTGCAAAGCTCAGCTATACAGAGGAATGAAATGCAATGGCTGGATGTAGTCAATTTTTAGTAATTAAGTCTTTTGATTCTTATTGCTCAAGAGCCTCTACCCGTGCTTGGCCTCTCAGGTGTTTTGTGAATGGGAGTGGGTGTATGTACAGTGCCTAGCACAATGGGACCTGATCTTAGCTGGAGGCCATAAGTCCTACAGTAATATGAATACTAACAGGATACCAGAGCTTTTGCAAGGCAGATCATGGATGTATCAGCAGATATGCACATGGGGAAGCTTGCACAGTCTCTGTCCTCATGGTCTCATTCTAGCTAGTTAATAAATATCATTCCAAAATGCTCATGCCATTAGCCCATAACCCTGCTTTTCAAAACATAACATTATTGTCTTTCGTTAGCCAGGCAATAATTCCTTAAAAATGAATTCGGCTAGACCTACCTTTCCAGGGAGAATAAACTGCCTCAGGTTAACATCTGCAAAAGACAAAAGAAAGGCAAGATCAAGACGGTGGAAGAAAGTTTGTTCTAGATAAAGAAACGTGTGTCAGAGGCAGGTGGATCAGCTGGGCCACAAACTCCAAAGCATTCATGGCATGACTGATGACTTCCCTGCTGTCTGAGTCAGACCTGAGAAGCTGGAAAAACAACTGTCTCTTAAGAGCCAAGATTATGCAACATGCTACAGATGCACCAGGCTTCATACACAAAGGCAGGAGTTGGCTTAGCCTAGCAGATGCTTTTTAAATGATAAAAAGATAGCCAGAGCCATATGCCTAGTTGCTAGACCTCCTTCCACCTACACCATCCTGCTGGCCGCTGGGGCCCTGCTCTGGAAAAAAAGGGGAGGGGAGGGAGGGAAAGAGCAACACAGACAAATGCCAAGGAAACAAACTCACCAAACAGATTTGGCAGTCAGACTGTGCCATTAGATGAGTGGAAGAGAGACAGGTTCATCTAGCAACTGGTTACATTGCAATAGGGTCAGACCAAAGGATTGTGTCAAGTGCAGCTACAGAACAAGCAGAGCAGAATCCATCCATGCATGTGATGACTCCAGCGGGTGTCCTTTCTTCATGGCTAGCCTTAGCATTGCCCTGGCATGGAGGCCAATCCAGAGAGATCTCAAGATGCTTTAAGTAGCTTGCAGGTTGGGAATGGCCCAGTCAAACACCGGCCCTCCCCTTGCAAACAGACCAGGGAGCAGATGTTTCCTGCCTCTCAAGATGAGGCAGGATGACAAGTTTTAAAAAACCCAAATTAAACCTGTGAAGGTTTCCTGCAGTCCAACATCTGTTTCCATGGAAACAGCAGCAGTAGAGTCCTCAGGACTCCTGCAGCAGTTAGCCTATTTGTGTCATGTACAAATTTCAGGTTCCCTACTGTAGCACCTGCAGCCAGCTCCTAATATATGCAGTTCACCAAAGAAGGGGCAATGTTTCTCCTCCCCTTTCCTAAGCATATTAAATAATCTGAAGGAAACTAACCTGCCTCATGGGTCTTCACCTTGTGTCATCAGACCAGATGCTATTTTTGCATGTATGCTTTTCCCAGGGAAAGGGATAGAACAGCTAATAAAGGGTTAGTTAATGAACCAAGGGAAATTAATACCCTTAATTAATACCCTACAGGACAGATGCATCCCTTGGGTCACTCTGCTGAAAAGCTTACTTTGGGACTAGAGCTAGAGCACTCCCTGACCTGATCTCCCATAGATCTGGCAGTCTGGCACTTAATTCCTCTTCCTGCAGGGCCCTTGGCCGGCTGTGTCACAGCTAGCCACCTCAACCCATAGAAACGTGATCCGAGAGCTTCACGATCTCTCAAGGCAAGAAACTCACCAGCTGCGCCTGACCATTTGACAAACAGAGAATCATCTTTTCAGCAGAGGCGGCTGCTAAGAAAAGCTAGTGCCAGGAAAGATACATGTAGGAGAGCGACCTTCCAAGTTAGCAATGTTGTGTCATTATCAGCAGAAGAGCATTAAGTTGCATAGCAAGCCAGCCTGCATCAACGGGGATGAAAAGTAAGCCATCTGCCTTTTCATAAACATGGACTTAAAAAAATATATTTACAGCTGGGGAAAATCTGTTTGTTCATATGGATAAAGCTTACTGGGGACATCGCAGGAAGGGAAATAGCTGATCAGGGTTACCATTGTGGTAAACGGAAGCATATGGAAATAAACCAGTGGTTTGCCAGTGTCACGAGCCCCTTACTCTAAGTTCTCTAACACTCTCTGCTATGGTAGCAAGTCATCTTTCGTTCCTCTGCAGTCCAGTACAGGAGGCAGTGCAATTCAGAGGTTAGGACAGCCCGTCCTGAATCAGGTTTTCTGTGTTCTGCTCCCAGCTCAGAGAGAATTTTGTCTAATGGCTTGAGCAGGGCAACCAGGAGTCAGGACGCCTAGATGCCATTCAGAGTTTTGGGAGGATCATGTGGGTCTCGTGGTTAGAGCAAGTGGTTGAAGAATCAGGACTCAGAGGCTCTATTCCCTACTCAGGAAGAGCAGCATGGTCTGGTGGTTAGATCAAGGACATGGGAGTTGATACTTCTGGGTTCTGTTTTTCCATAGCCCCTGTCCTAATGCAACCTCAAGGCAAATCACTAAACAGTGTATTGGTTTAGAAGCGCATAAAATGGGCATGTCATTTACTGACTTCACCAGGGCGCTTTTAGGTTTAGCTAGTATCTGCCAATCATTAGCAGATCTATGAAAAAGCCCTAGAAGGGCAGTGTCCACAAGAACGTCGGACAATACTTTGGGGGAACTGCAGCTGAACCTTAGGGGTTTGTTAGGTGAATCCTGCACTAGTAGGCGACCCCCTGCATTCAGGAGCCCATTTGTCCTCTACCTCCACAGCTGGGGGGGTGGCAAGTTATGTCACAAACCTCTTGGATCCTAAGCACTTCCTCAAGTATCTGAAGCCATGCAAACTGATAAGAGCCACTAGTGAATTGGGCCATCGTAGGTTCCCAACCATGGAAGAAAACCTAGTACCAGATAAACGCATAAGGAAAAGGTGATGTCTCATCCGATACCTTACTGTCTTTGCTGCAAAATGCCCGACAGCCACAGCTACCCCTCATCCCTTGGATGTCTGAGGAATATGGAGAGAGATTATGGCAAAATTGATTATAATGGACCTTACTGCTGCAGCACCTGCCATTCCCTGTGGAGGGGCCATTTTGCCGTCATCCTCACAGGGCCATTTCGGTCTAGCATAGATCCTCCCTGACAGGTCTTGGGAGGAGAAGGCTGCAGTGTGTAAAATTAGACAGATGGGGGAGGCAGTCTCCGACAGCAGCCTGCCAGCCATCTGGGTGTTCCGACTGGAGTGGAAGGCAGCGGCTAGCACAACAGAGGAGAGGTCACTTGGTTAAGAAGGGAGACTGGACCCATGCCTAGCAATCATTCCTCTAAGTCCATTTATGGGCATTCAGAGCAGAGGGGCAAGAGGATGGAGCAAACAGCACAGAGGCCAATATAAACCACCAGATAATTGAAACAAATGCTGGTGCAAAGATAGCCTTTCCTTTTCATCTAGCAGGGTCTGCGTCTGTCACTTTTAACCTATTGATGCTACAAGTTTGTGTACTAGAAGGGTCTAGTGGTCCCTATCTACTGGAGCATGCTATACTCATTCCACTCAAGTTTCTTTGCAGTGATATGGGCATAATAGACGGCAGGGGAGGACATTTCATTTGTATTTTCTCAATATAAGAGCAGCAATTCTCGTAATCCAAACCGCCGCCCTCCCCGTAAAAAAAAGCAGCTTCTCCTTCTCTCCCAGCTTCTGCAGATGCAACTCTTGCGTGTGTCAAGCATTTTCTAAAGAAAGGGCAGTATGACAGATAGCAGGAGCTTAAGCAACAGGCTGCATGAGGAAGCTTGCCCTGGTGGGATGCAGAGAGCTCTCACAGCACAAAGCCAGCAGCAGGTGTTTACGTTCACAAAGTGACAGGAAAGGAAGCAGAAGGGTTTGCACTCAAGTAAATAAAGTTCAGACTTGCAGTGATCAAAGCCAATGCCGTGGTGGATTAACTAGCCTGGGGCGTTCTAAGTTTATGGGATGAAGCGCTGGAATAAGGCACCTGGTCTGTGGAACTGACAGAGCAGTTGGGAAAAGGAGATAAAATTCAGGGAACAGGAAGATAACGCAGCACAGAGCACAAGCTAGGCTGCTCTGTGCTGAAAGCAGCAGTCAGTCTCCACGGATAGGCCTCTCCTCCCCCCATGCCAGCCTGCTCCACAGAGTATTGCTTCTGTTTCTCTGACCTAAAGGAAGAGGTGTGAGGCTTTCACCCTCAGTGGGATTAACTAACAGGCAGGAAAACTGATCAAATGCCCAGCCAAACTTCATAACTGATTTAAGCGTGTTACCTCCCCATAGACATCTACTGAAACAGATAAAAGAGCAAGACAACAGATGTGGGGGATAACCTTGTAGTTAAGGAACTCCTACAGGACTCAAGAGGTCTGGATTCCTGCAGGGAGACTTTAGGCCAATCATTTATCTTCTCTGTGCCTCAGCTCCCCACCTTTACAAATCCCTCCTTTCTCCCACCCTTTATCATGGCTAGATGGTACACTTGTTGGGGCAGGGGCCACCTCTCACTCTGTATGTGCAGCACCTAGCACAATGGGTCCCAATCTTGGTGTGGCTACTAACACTACTAATTCATAGATTCCAACACCACAAGAGACCACTGTGATCATCGCATCCGATCTCCTGTATAACAGGCCAGAGAACCTCCCCACAGTAATGCCTAGAGCTGATCTTTTAGAAAAGCATGATTTAAAAATGGTCAGCGATGGAGAACCCGCCACAACCCTTGATCATTCATGCATTCATTACAGTAATTTAGTAGATTTCCACAGCTAGCAAAGGTTATCAATCGATCACACTCCTCTCAACCCTCCGCGTTCTGATCAGACAGAATTGGCACCATTTCCCACTTCGCGCCACTCAAAAGAGCAATTTGACATTGTGGGAGCCATGAAACCTACCTCACCATTCCCAGCTCTGCCACAGATACACGGGAGCTTGTGTAAGCCTCCTGTACAGGTTCTCATGCCATGCTCAGCACTGTAGCATCAGAGCTTCTTGCAGCAGTGCATTAAGAACATGACTAACATTTGTCACATGTGGTGCCATCCTCTCCCCAGGGGAGACATGGGGGCAATACAATGTTTTGGATTTATACATACACAGGCATGCTTATTAGACACGATCTATATACACATACAGCTAAATATACGTATGCAATGTAGGTGGATAAGTGTGATCTACATACATACATAGCTATAGGTTTGTGTTCAAGAAGGCAAAGTCAAAGAAGTTTTGCGACGACAGACCAGGCGAAGACGGGGAGTGCGGCAAAGAAGCGTCCCGAGGCCTCTCGGGGTCCTTTATTATATAGTATACACACAATATGGTTCCATGATTTACGAGCCTGTTTACATGCTCGAGAGGGTCCTGTGGGCCCAGTACTTCCTCAGGGAAGGCCAGAGCACTGATAAGGCGGGCTGGGAAATGTGCTGTTAGTACATGAACAGGGCGAGTGCAGCCAAGGGACAGAGAGATGCAAGGACAGGTTAACATGGCTTGCCAGCGTTTATTCCCAACAAAGTTTACCTGACACTTCACATAGAAGGTGGTAAGATTCACTTCTTGGCCTTGATTTCCCCTTCTGTGAAATGGGCGCAATTAAACGTATTTGCCTCCTCAGGGAGGAGGATTAACTCTTCTGAAGTGTTGGAGATCATCAAATGACAGGTACATCATATTTACACGCCAAAGCCAGTCTCAGTAACTTAGTTACCTTGAAAATACTTATATCAGGAATAAGTCTGACCTCATCTCTGTGCTGTGCACTGAACTCTACATAACTGCAGCGTCTGCAGAGAGAACACCACAGAGCTGTTTATAATCTGAACTAGTACAAAAGGTCCTGTTTATAACATTTTGTGCAGAGTACAGTGATATGAGAAAGCATAACAAGAGGTGGGTTGGGTTTTTTTTAAACCAATTGGCCATTAAAGTCAACCCATAGCCATGAAATGAAATCCCACAGAGCCCAATTACAGGCCAATGTTGGAAGTATTTCTCAAAAGGAGACTCAAAGGGCTAGAGGTGAGACGCAGTGAATAGCAGACGAAGGACTTGTTCCATAGGCATGGAGAGAGTGAAACACTCCGCCCAAGTTGCTACCCTCACCCCGTCATCTATGCCTTGGTTCAGCAAAGCACTTGCCTTCAAGGGGCCTTGAGCACGTGGTTTAAGTGATTTGCCAAATCAGAACATCAGAGTCTAATTTTCAGAGGTACGAGCACCCACAGCTCCGTTTCAACTCAGTGGGAACCACAGGTGCCGCGGCCCCTTTGAAATGCAGGCCCTTACACATACACACACGCTCCACAGATGTGGGCATTTGAATCTCCTTGTCTGTAGAGAGGCTCTTTTTCTCAGAATACAGGGAGGGGAATGCCTGCTGAGCATTTATTATAATCGCTTATCTTGCCTCATCTCAGAGGCCTAATTACTTCCTTGGGCTGCTTCCTTTATTAAGAGCCCACTGATTAAATGCTGCTGCTTAAAACTCATCTCCCTCTCCTGCTGATCTGACCATGTCATTTACCCACTTCACTTCTTTCCCACCTTCCTCTCATCTGACCTACTGAGTTCAAGCTGCACATCCTCCCCTCCCCATTTCCATCTACTCATCTCCTCCTATATACCCATCTTTGGCTTTCTCCACACTTCGATTCCTTCTCCCATGTTGCCCCTACTACTTGGAACACCCCAGGCCCAATTCTCTGCAAGTGTAACGCTGCTGACCACACTGGAACTACTCAAGTAGAGGTTTGGTCCCACGTCTACATACAGGCAAATAAATTTTTTTCTCCATTTAAACCCACCTTAAAACATTTTCCTATTACAAAGATGAAAAGATTTTTAAAAAAAGCTTAAGCACTGAGCCCTGCGCAGATTCCAACCTCAAGTTGACTACAGAAGCTTTTAAGTTCTGGCTACAAACATAAAAGACACTCCAATCTTCTGCTTGCAAACAGACTGTTCAGACAAAATGCCACAAGTTTATTACTAATTGGTAAGATTTTAATGCCCCTTAATTATACAACATCTCAGGTTTAAAGACCCCAAGCCCTCATGACATTGATTTAAAAGAGAGTAGGAACCCATCCAGGCTGGCTCTGAACCTCACATTTTTATTGCCAAAGAATGTTACAGCTTATGGTTACTGAACAACTGAGTTTCCAAGTACTGTCAATTTGAGTTAGAAGGCAAAAAGCTTCCAGGCAAGTGCTGCTGGCCCTAGAACCACCTAGCAGTACTTAGCTTCCACTGGACATTGGACACCATAAAGTAAGAGCAAACACAGATGGCAAGCCCTGTTTGTTTTCCTCTTCGCTTATGTCATGGGGTGCACCACTCACCGCTGCACTAGCGCCTCCTCCTGGTAGCTCTGGAGATTGGCGGTCGAGGCCAATGCCCCATCCATGGTTTGCATGCCCTCACCGCAACTCCAGGACCCACACCGTCTCCTGTGTGACTCCCCGTAGGTCACTCAGTGTTTGCCCTTCCAGCGTTCAGTCCTAGACACGCTTCCCACTCACTGCCTCAGGTCTGTGCCATACCCAGAATGCTGTAAGGGAACCCAGGTCCACCCTCTTCTCCACATTATAGTCCAGGGGCACTCAGCTCAACGGCGCTGGGCTCCTCTCTCCGCCCTCACTTCTCTTCTCCCCATCTCTCTCTGGATGTACTAGCTGCAAGAACCCTCCTCCCAAGAAGTGACTGCTGCCTGCAACTTTTCCCAACAGCCCCTCTCTTGTGCCAGGAATCACTGTTGCCCCTTTTTGACTTCGCCCTGCAGCCACCTCACCCAATGGCTTCCCCTGCTAGGGCTGGAAAGGTTTTCCTTGCTAACTATCCCTTTCTCTACCCCACTGACGCCACTTCCCCAGGGGCTGACTGGGGAACCCAGGCTAGCCAGCTCCCTAGCCTAGACTCTAGCTCAAGAGCCTTCCAGCTAGCAAAAAAGATCTGTTCTACCCTGAATTTAATTGTATTTCCCTAGGCCCTTTCTTAACCCTCTAGCTCACCCTTACTTCTGTGGGTCTGAGAGCTTTACTACTTCCTCCTGCCACAAAGCAATTATGGGCAGCTTTGCCCCATGGCTTCCTTTCCAAACACTTCTCCCCCTAAGAATAATTGCAGACTTTCCCAGCAAGCCAGGTGGCTTCTAATTTCCTGTCTTTATAGTCCCTGCCCAGGTCATTCCTCCTCAGCTGGGCTTCCTCATTCAATCAGGGAACTGCTTAGCCACCTGATTCCCCTCAGCTGTGGCCTATTAGATTAATTAGCTCCCTTCTCAGTCTGCCTCTGAAGGCAGGCCTAGGATGAGCACCCCATCACAGCTCATTTGGCTAAGTGGTAAACTACAACACACGTGTTCTCTCTGCAGTAGAATCTGCTTTATTCATCATCATGGAGCTTGATCCGTGCCCTCTGGAGCCCAGAATAAAGCTCCCCCATCTCCCCTGCTGCTGGACAGGTACCATCCATGGTCATGCTTCACCTAGCTGCCATTCCACACCTCTGGGAACCACTGCAAGATGCAGGTATCAGCTGTACAGTGCAATGGGATCACACCATCATCGATGTCATAATGCAGAAATCCTTGAGGGTGCTTTTCTTAAGTTAAGCAAGATGAGCAACAGCTTGAGGAGCTCTGCTTTCACTCAGCCTACATAGCAGCAGCCTCAGACCGTTACACCATGATTAGCCCCATCAGCCTTATAGTAAAGATCCCTGGCTGCCGAGGGAAGAGGTTGAGGGCAGAGTGGGAAGATCAGCCCTCAGTACTGCAGAAGATATAACAAGAAGCATCCCTCCCCCAAAAGTGGCTATTTAATTTCAGCAACAAAGCACTCAACCATAAACTGTCCAGCAGCTGCAATATGTTCTAGGCCATAGCTCAGTAGCTTGTGAAATGAGGCAGTCCTTATAGGGACAAATGGGAAAAGGCCCCTAATTTATAAAAAAGTAAAATTTAGACCCATTAACAGAGGAACAAATACACCCACTAGTGAGATTTAATAAACAGTAGGATAGTCACCCAAGCCCACAGGAAGCTCTGCTGCTTGAGAAGCTTGACAAAGCACCAGAGTAGTGGTTTTCAACCTATCATCTGCAGACTACATTTCAGATTTCTAAAGGGGCCAGCCCCTCCCTTTGGAATTCTTTACCACTCCATAAATGAGAAGGTTGAAAAACACTGCACTAGAGAGCCATGCTCAAATCAGTTATGCCCTCTCCTCCCCTCCTGTCTTAGTGTAAGAATCTACCTCCATTCCCATGTTTTGTTTAAACACAGCGAGATAGCAGGTGATATTTATCTTGCTGTAAAATCCTAAGAGTAAACAAAGCACTTATAGCATTTCATGCAAGGTAGCTAGGCGAGGTTGACTTATACCCACACACCCAGGGTTGACCTTGCCTAGTTTCTCTCATACTGGAACTACTGAGCCACATCTCCACTATGTTTTTACAGCTGGATAGTTAAGCTGGATTTGTTAAACACACCTTCATCAGTGAAGACCTAGCCAAAGATTGAGGGCAGGGGCTGTCTTACTTCATGTCTGCACACTAATATGATAGGCCCCTCTGGTAGGACATTAAAATCTTACTGTCATAACATGTTATACTGTAAGTAACAGGAATGCAAAAGAGTAGGACAGAACAGTAAGCTAATAAGATCTCTTCTATCTCTGATATCCACTAATATCCCCCTTGCTTGTTTTGTACAGTGTTCTGCTGGAAAATGAAAGCAGCAGAACGTGAACCTGAGGAATCCAAACATATTATAGGACAATCCCTCAATTTAGGAACCATAGGTGTTGGTTAGCACTGATGTAACGTCTGATGTTCAGTCGTATGGCCCCCACATTTTCTTGCCCTGTACATATGCTAATTGCCTGGTGTATACAACTTCGTTATGGACTGTTAAAGCTACTGTTCACATGAGACTAGTCCCTGGGGTTATCACCTTTCAACAATGGAGATCATGGTGTAGCACAGATCCCTTCTGTCTACACCTTACACCACCTACATGCTGCTTCTCCATTTGTTTGCGTTGCTGATTTGTAAAACGAACAAGTGCAGTATGTGTTGAGACAGCGTGCAGGAGAATAGGTATTGCTTCCTATACGACTTTTGCAAGGTAAGTGCTGCCTTACTCACCTCCACTGCACAAGACGACTAGCCCAGAACATCTCTATGTCCAGGAAGCTATTTGTTTCACCCCAGTCCAAGGTGAGAGGTTTTTTTTTAAATCCACATAAAATATTGAAAAGGATTAACTAGGCTTTTCATTATTACATGCTTTCTCGAAGTAGGTCAATCAATCCCAGGGAACTAGATATTGCTATAGTTTGGGAGGGGCAGGGGGAATTTGAATACTGGACATTTACAGTAGATGTAGCAAGCCTGCTGCTGCCTTTGTTGAAATAAGCCAAATTTGGAGTTTATTTTTCAAAGGTATATTTAGAACATATGGCACCCAAAGTAGTCCAACAAACTGAAAATTAAAAAGAAAAACAATACCCACTTATATATACTTGCCCTTGCAGCACCTCTGAAGAAATATGACCTAGTGAGGGAGAGGGCATTACACACTAACATTTTTCTCATGAGTAGATGGCAGCAGCCCACCTCCTTTTGCAACAAAGGCTGAAATCAAAAAGGTGTGGATTTGAGGAAGGAAACTGACTTTACATTCAAATGCTTTTTTTTCCCCCCATGTTGTAGCAAGTGGTACTTGCACAGCAATTTTCTGTCCAAGCTCTGAAAGTTGTGTTTACATAGAAACACCTACCATGCAAAAGTAGCACCTTCCAGCTTTCATTGAATGTGCAATATTGAAAGATGGCTTCTTTCAAAGCAGCTAGCATTTTAGAACATGCAGCTCAGAACACAGCTGAGCATCAGAATTTTCAGAGGCAGAGGCATTGAAGACAGCAATTGTAGGAGTCACCTTTTGTTACTAGTTACCTGTTTAGGACAGGGATAATCCATTACCTCACATGAAAATTTTATCCCAGATTTTGAGAAGGCATTAAATAGTTGTAAAGTGGTTTGCTGATGTCTTAAAGACTAAATGAAATGCTTTTAAAAATTGAGACCATTTGCTATCTTATGCCATTGACTGCATGAGTAGACAAACATTTTGTAAGGCTTTGGTGATTTATTAGGTTTCTAATAGTGAAGCGTGAAGTTCAGAGTTGTGTTTCTCCTATAAAAGCTGAGGACATTAAAGCCCTAAACTTGGGTCCTAGCAGGTACAAAAAATTATTTTCTTCATTTACTGTTTTAGAGCATCTTAATTATAGCATTGTAACTTGAGTGATTCTGTATTTAAAAACCAAACAAAAAAGTTCAACTTTAAGTCACAGGAAACACACTGAGTCATGTGCTGATAACCACAGTACCAATTTTGATACAAAGCAAAATTGGAGTGCAGAAGCAAGCTGATTTCCTGTCAAAGTTAAGATACAACAAAAAGGCACTCTAGGGGTACCTGAGACTTGCTCCTCATTGCCTGTGCTATCATGGTGGCTGTTAGCTCACTTGTCAGAAAACAAATTGCACACAGCTCTAGAGCCAGTGCTTCCCCAATTCAAGGGAGCAACAGTTCAATAGATGAGCTTCAATTTCTCTGGCAGACAATCAGCCACTGATGGTTTAGAAAAAATGCAAAACCCTAAACCTTTGTGTGCCGAGGATCTGTTTAATCTGATTGACACTTCTGTTTATGCCCTCACTTTAGGCAGGTGAGAAATTATGAAGCAAGTTGGGTCACCAAAACTTGAGCCTCTACATGATAAGCATTAGACAAAGAAAACTCAGCAACTAGAATGGTGTTCTTCCCCAGTGGCCTTTTAATTCGCTACTTGAAGAGCTTGTTCACATGTACGCAGGGAGTGAAGGAGACGTTGGCTTTGTTTTGTAGTCACTACGAAATGTCAGGACAGCACTAGTACCCTCTTCCTGTGATGAAGTTTGTGAAAGGATTGTCTGGGTTGGTCTCCATAGTTACATACACAAAGAGTATGAAAACAAAGATAGCAAGAATAGCAATCCTTATGGGCATTGGTAGAATTCCTCGATGGGTCTCCTCCCGTTCTAATACTCCTGCCTTGGGCTTCTCCTTTTCCACCTGGAGCTTCTCCACAACATGCTGTGTTGACTGGTCACTCTCTCTCACTGGTCTTCTCCTAGCAGGACTGTGAAAAGGACAGCAAAGTTTCAGACAACTTAAAAATCCATACCACTGAAGAATGTTACCTTTCAACCTTAAGCACACAGGCTCAAAAACTATAATGCCAGGGAACAATCAGGCTTCTTGTGAAGACAAACTAAAACAGCCAAAGTGGAGGCCAACCTCCTTATGACCAAATAGGATCCTTTGAGATGAATGTAACAAGACGTACTTCTTGTGAACTGTGTATGGGGACAGCCAAGGATTGCTTTAAACTCAGGCTGGGCACTCCTTGCAGCCAGGAACACAGTTCATTTTAACACAGGATGGGCTGGCATGACTGTCATTAACATGGAATTGGAAGGAATGCATTCCTAGATGGTCTTGATGTATGGTCAGGGTCACTATTTGTGGTGTTCCTTTTGATGGTACAGTGGCACTGGAAAACCCTGTGTTCTGGCTGGCACGCAGCAGAAGCAGAATCCACAGGTCAGGACTCCTTTTATTCAATGAACCGCACTGCAAGATAAGCACTCCTTCATTAAGTGCTTCTAAGGCAGCCGACAAGAAGCCATGTCTCCTGCTAGCAGAAGCTCTAAAGAATCAGATTTTTTCAGAGCTGTGAAGGCAGCTCAGACCCAGAAGAGATCAACAGCTAAGAGCCTCTCCATTCATTTCAGCAACTGAGTAGTGGAGTTTGGAAACAAAGATGACCCACATTTAGAATTCGGATGCCATCCCCCTGATTAAAAAGTAATGTGACTGCTCCTTTTTATTGCAATGCCAATTGGCAGTACCTCTAGTTGTCACTTCACCAGTCTGGCAACAGCCTTTTACCAAAGCTGATGTCCCTTCAAGCAGCTATGGCTGCTGCAAAAATGATGGGACACCAGCTTTTTTTGGTGCATTAGAACAGCTCCTGTCTCTTGTTCTAGTCCATTTGGTGTCAGTGTTCTCTCCTATGAAACTAAGAACAGAGGAGTGAATGCTAGCAAATGGCCCAGTGGATTCGATGGTTCAATATGGAGTGTCTCTACTAGTATTTTGTTTTAATATAGCACCTAGTATTCAAGCAAGACTGAACCCCACTGTACAGGAGAGAATCTCTGTCTCTGAAGAGCTTACAGTCTAAACAGACAAGTGCTATCTTTATTTTATGGATAAGGAACAGACAGATTGACTTGTTCAAGGTCTGTGGCAGAGTTCAGAATCAAACCTGTCTCCCCAGTCCCACTCCAGGTACTTAACCAGTAATCCTTTCCCCTCTCATCTCTACAACAATGACTCAAGTTGGTTCCAGGTGACTAAAAATCATACTGTCTTTAAGCTTATGTGAAATAAATTAGCAGGGCTGTGTCTAATTCCTAGTTGAAGAGCAACCATATCACAAGGACCAATAGATGGTTCCCTTAATGAAACTCAGAAAAAGATCCACTGAGTCATGGAAATTAGAAACTCCTTAAGTAGGAGGGGTCCCCCCAGCTAAAGGCCCTGGGCCAGGTTGCCCAAGAACTTAAAAACATTAACTTGCAAGTCTGACATTCTTCTGGCAAAAAACACCTCAACACCTGATGAAAAACTTGACAGCTGAAGAGAATGTTCCTTTTAGGAAGTAGCTGTGTACATCATGAGCTTTCTGTATTGCTTTCCCACCTCCCCATCAGTGATGCCTACCAATGTTTTTGTAAGCCAAAGCTTTATTTTCTGATCAGAGACCTCACCATCCATGGAAGACTCTTGTGAAGCCTCAGCCCTTTCAACTGCCAAAGGAATGTGAAGGAAGAGAAGCCATTGAAAAGTAGCACAGTTGTATCAAATCACTCTTGGTGAATGACTGAAGATCATTACCTGATTCCTATGGGAGACCGAGGATCAGGAAGCCATGTTTCACCTTGACCATCATCTTTGCCACTGCCACCAGTAGTGTCAGCTGCCTAACAAGAGAAGTTTATAATGGGAGACTTCATAAATATCTTCTATGCAGGATCCTTGATTCTCAACCACTGAAGTCACTTAAGTTGTGGATAATTCAGATAGGAAGAATATCCTAGTTAACGTCTTTGGAGTGAGGGTTCATCTTGTTCCCAAAATAAGACTATGGGAAAGCGCAATGATGTGCTGAGTGCTAGCCTTGAACCCGAGCTGTGACTACAAAAACCCGAAGGAGAGTTGTGCCAGAAAGTTAATGTAAGAATCACAAAATTCTTTATTTCTTGGTAAGAAGCAATTCAGTGCATGGAAAGCCTTGAAATAGCCCCTTTAAATCAAGTTATTTCCTCTGTAGTGACCAGAAAAGACCTTGTGAAGAATTTAGCTACCCAAGAGATTAAGTTAAAAAAGGATTAGTTGCCTGCAATTTACTCTGGTTAACAAACATGGAGGCCCGTGGAGTATTAGTTGGTGTTCGATAAGTCATTGTGCTCTTGTCCAGCATGATCTTACCCTGCTGAAAAAGCAAGTGATTAAAGCTTACTTAAAGGAAGTAAATCAATGCTTCACAATAAATAGCACTTGCTATCAGGACATGTGATCTAAATCCACTAATTCAATGGCCCACAAACAAGTTTAACAAAATATCACCCTTGCAGTTTAGAAAAGGGGTTCAGGTAAGAAACCAAAGAGTATGGGGGAATTTTTCTTAAGCTTTTTGAGCTGCCACTCTTATGGCATTTAGGTCAAATAAGAGATTTAAGAGTGCATCTGTTCAAAAGTTGCAATGGCACTACTGCAAATGGACCTCGTTCAGTTGTTGGAAAGCTAACTATTACTCACTCATACAAAAAAGTGTTAAACTGCCAGTCAGTTATGGGTAAGCTAGGTTTATGGGCTGGAGCACACAATAGATCTGTTCAAAAGCCATTAAAATCAAAGAAATACAGTGAGATCATTTATGTTATGGTAGCACCCAAAAGCCTTCATTATTGGAGGCCCACTGTGCTCATTGCTGTATAAACACAAGAATGGCCATAATGGGGCAGACCAGTGGTCCAGCTAGCCCAGTATCTTGTCTCTGACAGTGGCCAGTGCCAGATGCTTCATAGGGAACGAACACAACAGGGCAACAATCAAGTGACCAACCCCCTACCATCCGGTCCCAGCTTGTGACAATCCATACTCAAGACATTACAATCTAATGCCTACATCTTTGTGAGATTGGGGCAATGCGCTCAACTTTGTGTTCTGTGATAAGAACATGCAGGACTGGGGCCTAAAACAAATTGAACTCTTCCTCACTGAAATCTTGCATAAAGTTAAGTGTACATCCTACAGTCTCAAGATGTCCTGTTGATTTAGAAACGCAAAGCAGCGTTCAGTAATTTTCTGTTCAATTCACAGTTCCCTTAAAGAAAAGATAAGAGGAGGCATGCAACTGTGTGCATTTCTCTTGTTTTAAGAGTCCACCTTCTAGGCAGTGTTACTTTGTCTTAAGTTAGCCTAAGAGGGAGGATTTGTATTAGGGATTAAATACAAGACTAAAGAAAGGAATTTTGAAGCACACAGATAGTGCTTTAGGCAGTTAAATTCTATTCAACGATACATCATTTGCACCATGTTATTTTAGTAGTTTGCTCTGGGACACTGGTTTGTGGATGCATCTTTGGAACATTTTCTGGAAAAAAGCAGTTGATTATAAGTTACTTGGTGCCAGAGTACCTTTGTTCTGCGACTAGCCTGCGGACTGCTGCCACCTGACCTCTTTTGTCCTTGCGTCCGATGTGCTGACAACTTATCCTCTGGCAATATTTGCTCTAGCTGTTAATATCCAAGACAGGCATTCATTAATTGGAAGTGTAAACAACCTATGCATAATTAAACACTCTCCAGGTAAAAGCTACCGCATCAAGGTCAATAGAGTGCCCAAGAGATTATTCTTTCAGTTACAACCTGCCGTTATCTAACAAATTAGTAGTGATTTTTCCACCTGTGACAATAAATCACCTTCGTTTACTGTGCACAGCTATTTTTTAAAAAAATTTACCAAAAGCCTGGAATCATGCGTGCTTCATACCTGATAAATAGCTATTTTGAGGGCTAATTTACATGTAACATTTTCTGCTCCATCATCTTACTTTATTTTTCAAAGGCCCAATGTAGGTGTCTATAAGGCCCATTTGAAAGATAACAAGGGAACCCCTTCATTGACATGGGCCAGTAATTTCATAAAGGAATTTTAATGAATGTTTCTAGTATTTTATTTGAACGATAAGTTCTCTGAACAAGATGCAAATAGTCCAAAGCCAATGTTCTAAGCCTGTCCCTGATAAGTAACCACTGCTGAAAAGTTAGCAGTAGCTGAAATAGGTAGCAGTGAAGGAACGCTCACTACAACAGGCCTATTAAGAAGCTTCTTCTCATGCAAGTTCATGCAGAAAATTCAAGAGTCATGGATTGCTAGGAGCATCAACAGAACCATAAATTGGAATACTGTGAGGGTAGATACTTTCCTCGGCCACTATCTTGGCAAGACTGTAATCTGCATCAGGTGCTAGGAGTTTCTTGTGGCGTTCTGAAACTTCTGTGTGTGGCAGCTATTAGAAAAAGAACTCCGTGAGAAATGCTGAAAACTGTTGGTGACTTTCATAAACAGTGATCTTAACTAAAGTCCATATTTTTCAAACCACACAACACAGAACTGGTTATTTTATACAGATGGAGACAGCACATCTTAGTGTAGTATTTATCACTAACGATCTTCAAATGCTACAGAGCCATATCAGAATACAATTATTTGAATGTGTATTTTTCTCTGTAAAAGGTGTGGAGACAAGGAAGGCTTGTTTAATGGTTAGAACAGTAGCCCCAGCCTGAAGTTCAAGTCCATGTTCAAGGAGGCACAGGGCACCTATGGCACGACAAGTCACTTAGTTTCTCTGTGCCTCACTTCCCCAGCTATAATGTAAGATGGGGATAACAGCACTTCCCTACCTCAGTGTAGGAGAACAGAAGTATTACAATTGTCATGTGTACAGATACTACAGTAATGGTGGCCACTTAAGAACCTTAGATCAACTGAATGTGTCTCATCTTAAGGTTTATAGGAGCTTGTCTTCACAGCACTTACAATGGTCACCCTATTTGTGTCCATTTAAAAGTCTAGGCTTAAATGTAATTTAGTGGGGTGAAACACTGGGGATTGAGTCAATATTTAATCATGAATTCTATATTTTAAATATGGTTAAGTCTGCATTTATAATTACTCCAGAGCTTTGTGCATCAGGAAATCAACTTGCCATATTCTTACACATCTGAGCCCACTGTTTTACAGTAGATTTCCTTGGGCTGCACTGTAGAAGTTGTGCCACAGAAGCATACTATAATTAACTGTTGGAGGTAATTGCTGCATTTGTCAAGAGCATAATACAAAGAACATCAGTTTATATTAACTTGAAATTTCCTGCATGTAGCAGCAGATACATAAAATATTCATGCATTAGGAGGTTACTTACTTTACTGTAGCCGGCGGCACAAGCTGCTGTCATTTTGAAGTCTTTTGTTTCAAGGACTATTTCAGTACTGGTCTCTGAAGGAAATGAAGAAGATCTAATAAATGAGGGCCTTAAAAGAGTAAGTCATGCTGTTAGTTATCTACACCATGTTGCCTAAGTCAATATTTTAAAACAAGGCCTACAGGACAGCCACCTTTAGAAACTGCTTTCCTTAATTATCCCACTGTGCCATCACTGGACTATTCTATTATAGATGTTATTTTCATGCATGTTAAAGGGGTTTAATATCCACTCAACAGAAAGTTCAGTAAGGCACCTAGATGCAATGGTGATAGGTACTGCACAAATACATAGATGAAAAGGTGTGGAAAAAATGCAACATGTCCAAATGCTAGCTGTCTTTCTAACAGAAACATTCAAGTCTTCAGGGCTAAAGGGGCAGGAAAGGTGTCAGAACAGTACTTATATACTAGTGATCATGTCTGGAAAACTAACAAGTCAACAATTCCTTATCCATTCCATAGCATCATGCAGTAGAAGCAATAAAAAGTGTTTCCTTTAAATTATTTTCCATCAATATAAAAAGAGTCTTGTTTGAACCAGCTTTGCTTTTGTTATGACAGCTGCTTTGCTGTCAGATTAGTCCAAAGCACAGCTGTTGGTTTAGTGTTTTTCAAAACATTTTCTAATCTGCTCAGGATTTTAGGACTCTTTCCTTTTATCAACAGCAACAGAAATTGCCCCACCAAACTAATTACTTAAACAAGTTAGCAATGCCTTACAGTCTGTAAAATAAATGAGAGCTTCAGCTATATCCTTGAGAGCAACTTCAAAGGAGGTTTACAAGAGATAAAGCTTGGTTTTCAGTTCTAAGCAATGCCCCAAAAAGATATTCAGGATTGAGCTACCAAAGATTATACTTCTGTCCAGAGAGAAACCCTACATTCATTTTTTCCTCTGAAGCTATTTCAATTTCATGGATATTGAAAGTTGGCCGCCTGGTCTGATCTGGCATGATATGTAATCAGGTTCAATAGCTTATCAGACAATGGTCAGGGCCAGATGTTTCAAGAAACCCTGCAGCAAGCAGTTACAGAACCTGCCCATAGAGGAAGTTGCTTCCTAATTCCCAGGCAGATTGATTTATGCCCCCAAACATGCTAGTTTACATCTCTTCAGACTTTTAAAAGTCTTATTTAACAGTGGATGTTCTCATTCGCCATATAGGGTCTGATTCTCAGTTGCACTAAGCTGGTGGAAGTGTAGTTGGTGGCCAATGTAAGGCCCCTTCAAAGTCAGAAACAGATCCTCAGTAGGAGTTATGATTGTTAACAGCCTGATTAAAATTCTCAGCTGGTGTAAACATCTAATTCCTTTTTATAAAAATCTTAATCTCCCAGGCCTGGTCTACACTATAGAGTTAGGTCAACATAAGGCAGCTGACATCAACCTAACTGTCTACAGTTTTATACTAAAGGTAGCTTCCACCCATGCAACTGTCCCATTACACTAACTTAACTCCAGCTCTGCAAGCAGCATAGTGCTTGGTGGGTCGAGGCAGTGCCACAGTAGATGCTACTTTGCTTACATTAACTGTTGCTGCCTTTCAGATGCCATCCCACAATGGCAGTTAAATCATGCAAGTGCTCCTGGCAAGACATGCACCAACAGTGTGGATGTGTAAAATCAATTCAAGGACCATGATGGCTGTAGGTCAATATAACTTAGGTTGACTTAATTTTTAACAGGGGCTTGCACTCTGATTCAATGATATCTTGTGACACTGGGTTCCAAAAGTTGTGTATAATGGATAAAGAAGTATATCCATTTAGCAATATTTAGTTCATTGTCATTCAACTGCATTTATTTGTTCTGCATTTGTGCAGAGCCTAGCATAATGGGGTTCTGGTCCATGACTATGGCTCCTAAGCATCACTGTAATACAAATAATTCTATGTTCCTAATTTACCCTCAAAACAAGTATTCTCTATGCCTTACTTGATTGTGTCCTCTTATTTCTCTCCTCTCCAAACTGACTAGTCCCAGTCTTTTCAGCATTTGAAGAGACTGAAGACTCCACCCTAAGCCCAAGGCAATTTACTTTTTAATTTGTATAATGTGCTGAGTCCTTCAAGGTGTATGGTATATTTGGGACATGTGACCCAGATCAGAATTTTGTTTCAGCACCCAGGGACATTTGCTGCTGAATCACATTCCCCTCCCCAGTCTTTGTAGCATTTTTTACTTTTTCATCTCTTAGCAGAGTCAACCAGTAACTCTGACACTGAATAAAGCATGTGCCATTATCAGTTTCAACTTAAAAAAATAATTTAACTGTTTGGAGCAAACATATTTGATAGTGAAATGCAAGATGGAAGACAGCAAGAGGTGAAAACAGTTTTAAACCCTTAAACCCATAAAGATACACTAAACTAAGGACAACAGATAAAATCCAGGCCCTGCTAACAAAGACAAAGCTCCCATTGACTTCAGTGAGACCAGGATTTCATGCCATGATTCTATGAAGAGCACAACATGGAAGGGACAATAGGATTTAACCTCCAAGAAATTACTTGGGAATTGTGCTGCACAGACTCTCAGAACTACTTCAGTAAGATTATTTTCCTCACAAAAAGTCACGATTAAGACTTTTGTTTATCAGTAACATTTGAAATCATTTCAGACAGGTGGATTAGTACATAGTGCATACTAATGAATGGAATTTTCAAATGTCTAAGGGCTCATGTACACTTAAAACACAGCTGCGCCACTATAGCATTTCAGCAGGGATTCTCCCATCAGTGCAGATATTCCACCTCCTTCAGAGGCAGTCGCTAGGTCAACAGAAGGATTATTCTGTCAACCTAGCATTCTCACTCTGGGAACTAAAGCACTCAGGGGTGTAGATTTTTTACAATCCTAACTGATGTAATTATGCCTACCTAATTTTCTAGTCTAGACAGGCCTTAGGAGACAAGTCAAACTGACTATCAAGGGATTTGTGCTCCTAAGTCACTTAAGGCCAGATTTTTGAAGATATTGAAGTGCCCAAAGAGGCAGCGGGCTTAACTCTGATTGAAATAATGGAAATTAGGTGCCTAGGCACTTTAGAAAATCTCTTTTGTTAATATTAAATGCTCACTAACATGTCAAAAATTAAGTTTGATAAACTGGCATTTTAATTTCTGTATCCAAAAAGTTTAATACTATACCTTTTTCTTCCTCATTCTCTGAGCTCTGATCAAGATCTCCACTTTCATTTGGCTTAGCACGTAGTCCTAATGAACTTGGATTCACCAACTGCAGTAGTTTATTCTCATAAAGAGTCCTTGTAGAAGCTAAAATAAGCAGTTCAGAATACAAGGGGATTAGCAACAATTGGTTTGCCGTGCAATTAGTTTTATTGTTGTAAAATCCCTGAAATTTAGGACCAAATTTTCAAATTAGCTCAGCACCCAGCAGCTTCAGTTGAGAACAAGTACAGAGCACATATCAAAGTCTGAACACATTTTGGTGTTTAAATGGGAGCTGAGCTCTTTTGAAAAAAAAAACAGGCCTTGGTTTTTTGTCGATTTTTAATTAAATTGAGACCCAATTTCTCACTTTGAAGACACTTCAGATTGGATTCTGCTTCCCTATTTGTTCCCAATCCCAACCATAATTCATTTGAAGCATACGTAGTATTGGTCCAGGTTCGGCACCATACATGAGAAGCTTTTCCTGCAGTTCACTGTCACTCAGTAGTTTAATGCTGATTTCATCTGTCTTCTCTTGGTCTTTGTTTTCTTGTTCTCTCTTTTCTATCAACACACCAACAGAAACCTGGGCCATCTTTTCCAGCAGCAGAACCTTTGGAGTAAGATACAAGAATTCACCATGAATGTTAAGTACAGGACAAAGGCAGCTTTAAGCATTTATCATGTGGTTCTGCAAATCCTGTTTTATTAATCACTTCTATATTTTTAGATAAATTGGCATAGTTACATTGCCACTTGGGGTTTTCTGCCACTCTTGGAACTGTTTCCAAGCGCCTAACTATTCCATAACAGATTTCAGTGTCTACAGATTTAGAGCTTTCAGAAACCATCCTGCCATGGTGGGAATGTTTCTGAAAGGCAGCAACAGTCAAGGTAAGCAATGCAGTGTCTACCCTGGCACTACCTCCACCCAGCTACACAGACTTAAGCACTTTTATACACAGCTGGGTGGCAAATTATAGGTAACCAATTATACTTAATTGACTATTACAACTAAGTGAAACAAGAGATGGTGTGCCCAAATTTCAGCAGAGGCTTCCAAACCTCCCACCTGCCCTTTTTTTTAAGCCCATCTTACAGCATAGGCCAATAATTACTACTAAATCCCTAGGCCTGTATGAGACATGTTTAGAAAAATATTTGTATCCCTTTATAGTTCAGATCTCCATTGTTTGCAGTACCCCTTAAGGGCTTGGAAACTTTCTCCTCTTTCCCTCCCACCTGAATCCTGCCTTCATTTTTCCTTCACTGTCAGAAATGCTCCAGAAATATGGTTTTGTTAACTTGCTTTACTTCCACTAGCTGTCTCTACAACAAGAGAAGAACACTATCGTCATTCATTTTATGTTTGCAGTGATGGAGAGGTGTCCCTTTCAGACTTGCCACTCAGTCAAAGTTGTATGTATGTAGATTTAATAATCTTCAGTAATGCTTCTAGAGCTAAGAGACAGATTGCCTATGCCTATATGACCAAAGGGAAAGATCTGCAAATCAAAGATCTGCTTTGTCTGGGTTATAGTAATAAAGTATGTTATTTTCAAGTACCAGACCAACATTCCCACAGCACATTTCCATATATATTACAGACCAAATGATTCGTTTCTAGCAGAAATACTGTGCATGACTGCATGCAACAGCTGCTCTTCCATGTCTTGGTCTCTTGTGCTCTGGTTTTGATTATAACAGATGCCAATCTGATTGGAAGACAGTCTCTAGAGATCCAGATATTTTAAAGATGCAGGCATATTGCCTAAAGATACACCTCTTCCACTCACTTCCTCTTCCCTTTAACAGGAAGAAAAGGCTTAGAAGCCAGTATATGTAACTTTTCAGATTGCATTTGGGAACCACTCTACCCTAACTCTACTTTGACAAAACAATTGGATAAGATGGAATGAAACCACTTTAATTAGATGTCCTTGGCTTGTGTGTCCATCTCCCCATCTAATGGAGATGGTTACCTGCCTCACAGGGACATTGTGAGGTTTCATTCACTAATGTTTACAAAGGCCTAGGGGATTCCCCCATGAAAGGTGCTATAGAAGGGTAAAGTTTTATATAAGCAGAGAACTTTATTCATTTAAGCACTTTATTTTTTTCATTTACTCAAGAATGTCAGAATGAAGTCTTAGACTCAGCATGGGCAACACTGGCAGACTTCTATGGTGCAATTTCATATGCCTTTATTATTTACTGACTTATCAGTGTTTGACATGCTATGCAAGACAGGAAGACAGTCCTCTAACAGCTTACAGTTGGAGCAGGCCACCCAGTTTTTTCATTTTAGGATTAATTTATAATGCATTAGAATGAGGTCATTCCAAATATATAAATTCTATACCTATTTACTAAATAGTTTTAAGTATTCAGCTAAACCTTAGTACTTTGTGTCAGCTGAAAATAAATACTTTATGGACATCAATTCAAGTTCTCTGCTCCTTCATGATTTGAGACATGAACTTAACCATATCTTCTGCAGGATCACTCACTTCTACTGGCCATTTACCAGAGAATATTTGCCATGACTATTACTGTAATATAATTACATGATACAAAATGATCAAGCCAATCTTAAACTGACACATTGCCAGTGATTTGTCACCATCTAATCCCAAAAAACTTCACTATACATGTTTGTAGACTGTTTTATCATGCAACACTGGCTAATTCAAAAACCTGTCACCTCTACCATTAAAATAAAAATTGTTAAAAAAGCATATCAACACACATTCAATGATGGTAGCAGAATTTTGCTATTACCCAGAGCTTGTCTACACAAGTTGAAAAAAGGATTTTGTTAAACCAGTAAAAAACCCACTCTGAACACAGTTTAAATTTACAGGTGCAAGTTAAACTGATATAAAAACAGGCTTACATTGACAGCGACCACAGAAAGCCACCCCAATTTAGTATCACATGGTTAGATAAATGCATTATTTAAACACAAAGTTGCATCCTTCAGTAACTTTCAGATCAGCCCACCAGTCTACTTCTGGAGTTCTATATTTCAACTAGGCTTTTCAAAGCAACATAAGGGAGTTAGGTACCCAACTACTGATTTCCAATGGGAGTTAAGCACCTAAGTCTCTTGGGCCCCAATCAAAATCTGTTTAATAAAAACATTTTGAAGACTTCTTAAAATTATGTTAATTGAATCTACAAGCATCTAATAAAAGTCTAAAAGAAAGACCCTAATGGGCAGAGAGACAGCTTGGACTTTTTTTTTTCATGCAGGGATCAAGTCAACCAAATATATTTTAGTGTAGTTTAACCAATTCATATCTTGGCTGAAGCACAGGATAGTTTCCTTAGTCTTAGTTTCTCTGTAGTGAAAGGGAATAATTTTCTACTACGACCCACACATTTTTACTACAAAGTACAGGGTTTTACAAAAAATTTTCGTTATTTCATGTCACTGTTTCACAACATATTTGTGCCTCAAAGTTTATCAGCTGCTTTTGTTTAAAAAGAAAATATCCCTGAAAAGACCCATTTCAATTTAAAATGAAGGTCTTATCTCTTAAGGCTGAATCTACACTGGTTAAAACTAGGACCCATCACTCTCCACTGGGACAGCACTACTGATGAAGAATTACAGATACCAATTGTGCCAGCTTGGAAACAGCCTCAGATTTTTCATAGTGGGGAAAATGTTCTGATATTCCAGACAAATTCACTTACCCCCTCACATGATCATACAAAATTCTGACTCTGCTAACCTAAAACAGCTACAGATGTAAAAAAGGACTTGTTTTTTCTAAAAGCCCAGCTGCCCCTGCTCTTACTGCCCAGAATAAAGTTGCAGTGATTTATCTGTGACATCATTAATTTCTATGGTAATAGACTGGTGTCAAACCGGATTGTGACTTCACTGCAGGTTCACCATAAGGAGCAATTTCGTTGGGCAGAAAAGCCTACTACACAGGTGAGGCCTGAAAATAGCATAACCACTTAATGAGTTTATAAATATAAGATACATCTTTGGCAGAAAAAGCAAATGCACCTGTGGAAAGCTAGTCCATGATAGAAATTTATGGAAGTAAGACTTCAAAAGAACATCTGTGATGTCTACAAAGGGACAAAGCAGCAGAATTGCTCATGTTTTGGGGGGTCATAAAGGCATCACACTATGGAAAAGGAAAGTTACTCTGTCTATATCAGTCTGAGAACATGACTAGAAGACCACATTCACTTCTAGCACTTCAACACTAGAAGTCATTAGTTACTTGACTAAAGGATACTGTACAGTAATTACTGAGACAAGAGGGAACTCAGAAGAGCAATGGAAATGATGAAGAGTCTGGAAGGATTTATTTATGAGGCAAGATTAAGAGAATATATGTATCTCGCTGAATAAGATTGACCGTTAATGAAAACTTCCCATAGAGAAAAAAAATCAACTACACTGTAGAACAGCCTTCCCAGTGAAGTGGAGGAAAATCCATTGCTTGAAATTCTTAAGACAAAGCTCTAGTGAGCAGACTACAGGGAACATGCCTGCTCACTATGATGCACCTAGAAGTTGTTCGCTGATGGGTGTTTTAGGAATAAAATTGGGACAAGAGTTCTGTGGTCCAATTCATTTGAAAACACTACAGGGCAGAAAATAGACAGTCATTTTGTGTCCTGATATTCCCTCATCCAGAGGACTAGCAAAGCTCAATGAGGTAGCTAATATTAAACTACATGTCTTCCGATGCTTTATTCCCAACCACCGACATGCCTCAATCTGTCCTTGGACCCTAGAATAAGGCTAAAAATTAACCTTCCCTAATGGCATGATTTGGCTCCTGTCAAAGGCAAGAAACAAACACCTCCTCTCCCTCTGTAGAGAGGGAAAATTATTCTATTAGTACTTGGGATGACATTTGTATTATACTATGCACCTTTCACTAAAGACAAATTAAAATACAGCTCCCTTAGAATGGCACGTGTTTCAAAACTAAGTGTTTCTTACAAAGAAACCAGAGCTGGGGGCCTTCATTTACATATCTTGCACTTATAATTAAAACATGGCTACCAATTATCTTAAATTGTACTTACTTCCCTCCCCACAGTAGCCACAAGCCATTTAAATGCGAGTGTATTACAACTGGAATAGGATCAGGATACACATTCACTTCATCTACAAATACATTACTTTAACAAAGAAGCCAGCCAAACTGAATGAACAGCATTTCAAGTAGTTTTCTGACAAAGCCCATTTCCATTAAAACCTCAACTGTTAAACAGCAGCAGAAACCTCAAAGGACTGAAAGTGCTGATTTTCATTCATTTTTATGAATCAACATGCACTTCTTTACTAGTTCATGTTTTTTAAAGATTCTATTTACCCTACCCAGCACATACAACTAAAACAAAACCAAGTCCATATATTTGGTTTATATATTTGGTTATCAGAGTCCATGAGGCAAGGACACATTCAGCCCCACAAAGGCTAGGTTTAGACCAGTTCTAGGTCTTGGAGTCCTATCAATGAATTCAATATAGCACATTTTATTCAGAAGACTCTTAATCAATGCTTTCATTAATTGTTTTTGTCCCTCAACTTTTTCTTAATTTAAAGATCAAGGACAGTACACTGGACTAAATGGGAAATTCAACTTCAGCTTTTTAGTCATGAATTCTTTTTTAAAGAAAATGGACATTACTGTGGAAACAAGCTCAAAATATCTTATTTGCATTATTTTAAGGCAGTGAGATTTAGTGAACAATCTAGTCACGACAAGAGACATCTGAGAAGACAGTGACTATTGAAATGAACAACAGAGCACTACATACAGACCAAGGTTGAAGGAAATTCACGTGTACAAAATAAAACATCTTGACTTCAGGGTTAAAGGGGTTAGGATGCATGAGCTCTCAAGCTTGTCTATTGTGAAATAAACATCACTTTTACAAGGCAATCTGTTGCTTCCCAATCCAAAGTCAGTTTCCAAACTGCCATGCTAACACCACAATGTCATGACTAAATTAAAAAGGGGCATTATGAGGTAAGATTAATCCCAAACATTGGGTTAACAATTGTTCCAGGCCACTACTGATTGAATTCCTCTCCAGAAAGCTCTGCTTAACTGTTGTGTCATAGGACTGGCTATGAAATAATCTAGGTGTCACTTATCGTTTGGGTTTGTTTGCCCTTCTCAAAGATTGTTGCCTATGTTTTCCCACAGGCTTTGTACAGCAACAAAGACTGCCAGGACCTAGAGATTTATCCAAAACATACTCAAGTTAGTGAAAAAAAGAGTCCAAGAGAGTTCAATGAGCTTTGGACCTGGCTACTATTCCAGAGAGGGGCTAAGTATTCACAGCTCCCACTGAAACCCAGTGGCTACAATTACCCAGCACCTCATGATCACATCTGACCACACTCAATACATCAAGAAGACTGAATAATATTTTCATTAGCAAAAGCAATCAGAGACCCACTATCAATTTTAAAAAGCCTACTCTGCCTGGAAGTCTCTCTCAACTCAGGTTATGAGAAACACCTAAAAATGCTATAAACTGAAAGAGCAAAACCACCTTCTCAACACAGGTGTTTACTTTGTGCATCTGACAGCACAAGTTATTTTCTGTTTCCCCTATTATAGGAAGTTTCCTCTGTTATATTTGAGGATATTTTATACAGCTGAGATGAGAACAGCGTTTTTAAAGCTACAAAGGGTTGCTGTAAAGCAGTACATACTGGCAGAACAGACGCAGGTGCTGTAGTTTTAAACAACCTCAAGTTTGTTTTTTAAACTGATTAGATTTCAGGTTGATTGCATCAGGCCTCAAGTTTAGATTTGACGAGGTTTTGGTTGGTTTGTTCTGGGAGAAAAAAAGCTTTATATCCATGCAATCTTCTCCTGGCTTATAAGAAGTGTTAGTAAAAGCTTTGTGAGGTTATAAACATCCTTTAATTGTTTGTAATTTAAGCACTGTAGGCTTGAGTTTCTGCAGCATAACCAAAGTGAAACTAACTAGCAGAATAATTCAATTAAAGATAAAAGGGGAAAATAAATCAAACTGATTGTTTCAATTAAACATTTGATGCAATTTAAATAGGAAAATGAGGCTCACCTCGGATGTAATTTTAACCTAATAGTGTCCACTTACCTTGCTTAAGTAGTTTGTATCTTAAGGCAACTTAACATAACAGCTGCTCAAGTGCAGTGTTTAACCAATCTTAAATTCTTGTCTAGGATTTAGATCTATAGTGAACCCTCTTTTCAACTTGATTGCTGAGGAGACTAAAGACTGCTGAAGGGAATCTATGCCAAAATTGTATCACATATGTATACCTGGTGTTTTTAAAAGCAGGAGGATAGCATAAAACTCACTCATCTTTTCTCAGGTGAAGCCACAAGCCAGCTGAGCATCCCATGTAAAGGGCAGGAACATACAACCCTCCCTGGGGGCAAGCAGGAGTGTGACTGCCCACAACAGGGGTCACACCTCAGAGGTGCTGCAGCTACGGGTGCTCTCTCACACCCCCATGGCTTGAAGAGGACTCCGTTGCATAAAAGGTTTACCGTGGGGCTCAGTGGTTCTTGGCACCCTGACTATAAAAATTGACCCACTGCCCGTGGGTCACGGTTAACAGGACGAAGTAGCAGATTGCCTGATGAGGTGCCTTCCAGGCCCACGCTCCCAGGGCCAGGTCCAGACTAGGGAAAGTTAAACTGGCTTAACCACACCACACGGGGAGGGGGAGGGGGTGACAATCCAGGCTCCTGAGCAGGGCAGTTAAGGCAATTTAGGGCCCCCCCGAGAGGAAACAGCAAGGCTGGGGAAGACCCCAGCTGCTGCTTCCTGGGGAGGTGGCTCAGGGACTAAGGGAGAACCCCCACCCCCGGGCTAGGCCCCATCCCAGGGGAAGCGTACAGCTGGGCCACAGCCACATTTCTCGGGCAGACGAGCCCTGGGCCTCCAGGTTCAGAAACAGGGTCCCTGGGCCCACTCCGGGCTCTGCCCCACCTGCCTCCCCCAGGTCTGGGTTTTCATGGGGGGACCCCTCATGGCCCCCCTATCTCCCTGCACCCCTCCCCCACTGTCTCTAATCGCACCCTCCCCCACACCCCAGCCCTCCCTTTCCCTGGGGTGACCCCATTTTACTTTGGGGGCTCCCTCATCTTGTATTGGGGTACGCCCTTCCCAGCCCTGAGATCTTGACTAGGCCACCCCCAGGGCCCGCTCTAGCGCCCCCCACTGGCGGCCCGTGTTGATGTTTGGGGAGCTCCTCCCCCTCCCCCCCCCCGGTGCTGCCAGGGTCATAAAATGATTCCCCTGCCCGCGGGCGGGGAGCCCTGACCCCGACGTGATTCGAACACGCAGCCTTCTGATCTGGAGTCAGACGCGCTACCGTTGCGCCACGAGGTCCCGGCCAGCAGGGCCCGAGCGGCGCTGGAAGAGGCTGCGCGCCTGCCTCGCTCGCGCTTCCCCATCGTCGTCATCACAGGCCTCCCCCCCCCACCTTTGGCGCATGCGTACTCTGCCCCAGGAGAATACCAAGCGCTCCCCTGAGCGTCTCACTCCCCCGCCCCCCCGCGGCCCACACTCACCTGGGTCTCCCCGCCAGGGGGCCAGCCGTCCCCTCCAGAGGGCGCGGAAGGCGACAGCGATACCTTCCCCGTCCCATAGCCGGGCCGCAAACTGCCGCCCCCGACGGCTTTTCAAACCGCCCGCCGAGCCGCCGAGCCAATCAGCGCCCGGCCACGCCCCTGTGGGACATACCATCTCCGTGGGGGGGAGGGCCGCGGGGGCGGCTGTCAGCGGCCGCTACCATTCGCTACATCCCATGGGGCCATACCACCTACGATGACCTCCGCGGGGGGGGGTCTGCTTCTCTTACTTCCCCGGACTATACCATGTCCAGGCAGCCCCAAAGACAAAGGGACAGGGCATGGCCAGCCAGGGTTGGAGCTGTGTTAGGTGCACTGAGTTTCCTGAGACAGCAGTGCTCAACTCAAGCTGAAATCTCTGGCCTTAGTATTAGCCATTATTATTATTTCATTCAGTGTTATGTGGTACTATAGGTTAGCATTTGAATCCCCTTACACATGACGTTATTTAACGTTCATTACTATTATGTCTTATTTTAATCAAGATCATAATGTATCGTGTTTATTAACTTTTTTCCTGATTAGTTACATAATTCTGCCATTGTTACGCATGACTGAATTCTCTGGTTGTGGACTGGTCCATAGGGTCTGTGTGCGGACTCTTGCGTGTTTCTTTCGTGTCACCCCTCCTGGCATTTCCCCACAATGCATGATAAAGGAGTTAAAATGGGGCATGGAAAAGTGCGCCAGAGCCAATGCTACATATTTCTATCGCGCCGTAGCATTTTGCAGACGTTTAAGAAGGTCTCTGCCCCGAGGTCCCAATCCTGAAGGCCTTACTTAGACAAAACTTCCACTGATTCAAAACAGAAGGCTCTAACAGTCTGATCCTGCAAGCCCCTTCAGGTGTGGAGTTAACCACAGTTCTTTGTGTGAAGAGCTGGCGCTATTGGGCCCAGATTTGTAACACTGCCTTATGGGACTTTCAGTAGGTACCTGGGTCCAAGATGAGGATGAGATGATACATTCCAGAAAATTGGCCAACCCACTCAAATCTGAGATAAGTAGGGGGTTGTCCTTGGCCAACGTTTTCTCTCACCTTTTGCAGTTGGCCAGTGCACCACTTTGCTGCCTCCCTCCATCTCAGAGGTAGCTGCATTTCAGTGGTGCAATGCATATATAGTTTCTAAAGTGCTTTGGGATCTTTCATCATAAAAGCTACTGTATAAAACATTATTGTAATGCAACTATTGAAGCTTACTGTTACCATGACACTTTCCATCTCCTTTTTGCATTAGCTGATAAGTAACTTTTCAGTGACATTTGCCTGTCCTGTTACTATTTAGTTACTCACTCTGTTTGGGCCAAATCCTGCAAAAACCGCCAGTTGTAGGCCACTATTTTCAAAAGGGGCCAGTGATCTTGGGAGCCCAACTTGAGACCTTTGAAAGGAGTCTGATTTGCAGAAAGGACCCACTAAAAGAGGCACCCAAAATCACTTGTTGCTTCTGGAAAGTTTGCCTACAAGGTTTACTGCTGATCCCTACAAGCCCTTATGCACATGCTTAACTCTACCCAAATGAGTAGCCCCGTTACATATGTATAATTGTTTCCAGGACTGGGGCTTTAGATTTTAAGCTACTAGGTGAAGCAACCTTGGACCCAGTTGTCCTCACAGGTACAATGTTGTACAGCTACAGTAACTATTTTGCCTTCAATCCAGAGTGACATACATGTATGTGAGATCAGTGACCTTACACTTTGAACTCTTTTACCAGTTAATCTGATTTCCCCTTTCATAATGTCCATCTCTTTCTTCTGTCTGATGCAGGATTGCGTACTATGCGTATCTCACTCGTGCTGCTTGTCTCCACTTGACATTCCTGCAAATAATATTATTCCCCCTCCAACCCCATCTTCCTCTCAGCAAATTCAAAGCCCACTTTAAATCCAAGCCTGTCATCTCCAGGTCATGTGGAGCTTGCTGATCAGTTGTCTGGCTGCTGTGGACAGTGGGAAGGGTTCCATTGTCTGGCTGAACAGTGACTCCTGCCAGCAGGCTGAATTCTACCCAGACGGGGACCGAGGCATGTCCTCTAGGTGGCACCCGCGCACCCTGTCTCTCAGCCTGTCTCCGGCCCACACAGAACCCGGCAATGAAGAATGCGAAAGGAAAACAGCAGAACATGCCATTCACATGTTTACATCAAAACTGTCAAAATAGTTATTTTTAAGCCGGGTTCATCTTGCTGCTGGTTTAAAACTAAACAGAATGGCTGCGTCATTCCCGGAGGAGCTCTGTGTGCAGCGCCACTGGTGTGAAAGAAAGGAGGGATCCCAGCTGCCCCAGCATTTGCAGGGTGGGTGGGATGAGACTCCCCAGATACAAACCCCCGGTGTAGGTGGTTCTGGGAGGGATCCCAGACAGAAAGGATCTATTTTTGCAATTTGGATATGAACAAGGTGGCAGAAATCTTGCTGATCTTAGAAGGTTTACACCATTCGGGCCACACTACAGCCCAAGCACTTGCAATATTTCGGTGCTATTCGACCCTCACCTAACTCATGGGCTTTGAACACCAAGCCCCAGACAAATCCAGATCCAAGCCCCATCTATAACAAATCAGTTGCCTTTCTCGTTCCATCTCATTTTTCAAAAGCCATGTTTCTGTGGTAGCTTCCCATATTAACTGTTTATTTCTGTACATGTCTGCAGCATGATCTACCTTTCTAGCTGCCAGGGCTATTTCAGTGGGAGTCTTTCCACTGACTTTGATGGGATTCAGATCAGGCCCTCAGTGCATTGTACAGTGGAGCCTGCATTAAGGACTCATCTTCACTAGGCTGCTCCCAAGTTCTTCTCACGCAACCAGAGTTTCCAGTACAATTTATTCAGCCTTTAAAGACCCACCTTTACTAGATGGCTAGTTTTTACTGGATGCTTGTCTATACAGAGAAGCAGTATGGATTACTGGATAGGACACTGGCACTCAGGAGACCGGCTTTCTCGTCCTGGCTTTGGCCTGCTGAGTGACCTTGGGCAAGTCACTTCATTTGCTCTGTGCCTCAGTTTCCCTATCTGTAAAATGGGGGTGATGAAATTGACCTGCTTTGGGATCTAGATATTTTTATTCCTTGAAGCGAGTGACACTTGGCAGGATCCTTATTTGTCTTGGGGCAAGTCCTGCTACTCTATTTTTAGTTCTTCTTACATTTTTTCAGGAAGCTTCTGAAACACTAGTCTGGAACATGAGAATATATGGCTGTGTCTTTTTCTCTCATGTGGAAAAAACCCCACAGGAGGTTCCTTGAAAAGCACTCTGGGGCTTAGTTCTCCCTCTTGAGGCATGACCCTCTTTTGCGTCTTTTGTATCACTACTGTTGTTGATTATTTATTATTTGTGTGGCAGTAACACCTAGAAGCCTCAGTCATAGACCAAGCTGTACAAATGCAGAACAAGAAAAAGCCATGGACATGTCCAAAGTGTCTGTAAAATGCTACCTGACTGGAATTCTCCACTCACAGAAGGGCTGATCCAAAGGCCAACAGAATTCATTGCGCTTTGGATCAGGTCTTTACACCAGTGGTAGCATGTTACACTCACTTTGCACAAAATAAATGGTTAAATAAGGCACAAGAGAGTGGAGAATCCAGGCCCATGGAGTTTCCAGTGTATCTGGGGGCTTGGGAAGGGAGCAGGCCTTTCTGATTCTCAGACGCCCCAAGATGCATGGAGAAACCTGGGGGGAAACCATGGAGGTTCCTGGGGCCTCTTGTCCACTATGGCACAGGTACAGTTCCCTCAAAATCCAAAATAGCCACTTCCAAAATGCCCCCAGTTTTGCGTCGCTCTACCAAATACACAGAGTGCAAAGGGGTGTTTCTTCGCACAGCTTGGCCTACAGGCACAACAAAGGTCATGACCTCTGGGTTTAATGTCATCTGCCATTAATTTGATTGAGTGACATCTCATTTCATCGTCATACAGATCAGGATAAATAAGGAGCTACTGATCAATTTTGACTGTAATCTTAATAACCCCATTGGCACTGCCTTTAAATGTGCTCCTTTCAACCTTACTCTTTGCATACTCTTTCCCACCATCAGTAAGTGCCACCTTTGCACTTCTTTTGCTTGATTATGTTAGCAATAGCCTGTCAGTGACAGCACAGCTGTCATGTCAATTCATTGATCTCAATAATAATAAAGATGCATCAGCAACACGGAAAATGTAATTCATCTACTGCAAAGGGATATTATAAAGTCTCTTTATTACAGCAATTAACATACCTGCTTCCCTAGTCATGCTTTTACAATGAGAACAAGAAAGTGCTTACTCCAAGTGCATAGATTTCAGAGACATACAAAAGAACCGAAACAAAGCCAGTTAGCTGCTTCCAAAAATGGGACTAGTCAGTAAAGAAAATTAATCAGCAGGAGACAGATCAGTAGGCAGGTATTTCAGTGCAAGATACAGAAATGATATGCGTCTATAATTTATAATACATTCTTGTAAACCAGATATGTCACAGCAGAAGTAACTGGGCTCCATGCCTACACAGCCCTAGGATACCTGTTAAGTGTATAAAGAAAATCACCTTGTTCATTATCACATATGAGAGTTTTACTGATCTGATTCCAGGACGGTTTTCCAAGCCCAGCTACCAATGCTGGAGTGAGTGTGCCAGATCCTCCCACTACACTGATTTACACCAGCTGAGGATCTGGCCCTGTGTTTATATGGCTCAAAGCTGCAAGGTATCCTCAGTACTTCCTGCAGGATGCAGAGGGAACCTTCAGCACCGGCTGAAGTCGGTGGGAACTGGGAAGTAAGCAGCGCCTTGCAGAAAGCATTCAGCCCCTGGCAGGGTCAAGCCAGTCTATGACAAGTGACTTGCACAGCACCATTGCCTTACCAATGGTTTCTCCCATAAGGCTTGTGTGATCTGTATGAAGGGTGTATAAGGCGAGGGAATCAAAAAATACTGTACAAAGTAGGTGGGAAAATATCAACAAGGTTTCAGTCCTGCAACGTGATATATGTGGGCAGACCTCTGCCAGCATTCTTGTACCATTGAAGTCAATGGAGCTTGCAGGGGTGCAAAGATCTGCCCCTTTAAATCGCATTGCATTGCAGGTCTGGGACTAAATAATCTCTGCAGATGTAACTGGTTTTAAGAAAACCCTCAAGGAAACAGATCTTCTATCACCACTATATTTATTTCCTTCTGCATACTGAATTCAGCTGTACCTTTGGTAAGCCAATGTCACTCAGTAAAATGCAACCTGATAATTAATCATACAAAATTTGTTTCTCAGTCCTGTTTAAAAAGCCTCCAGTTTCAAACAGGAACAAAATTCTAGAAAACAAAGTCACTGTTTGGGGATTTTTACAATTGCATTCTCACAGGCAGTATGTATGGGGGAGGGATTAAGCAAGCAATCTGAGAAAAGTGAAAGCAGAATATGTCATGTACCAAAAATACCCTTATCTCTAGACACCTATAAAATCCATACTCTAAAGCCTGTGCTCTAAAAATTATTACAAATATTTTTCTTAGATAGGAAATATACCAGAGAGTGAGTAATCTACCCTGCATGTCTATATGCTCTCCTACTAACAAGTTTCACATTTATTTTTCTTCTTAAATAAACAGTCCTTTACAAGAAGTTTGCATGGCTTTTTAAAGACACCCATTTACCATGCAATAATACAAGAGGCTGACCTGGGTCTTTCCAAAGTAGAGAAAAGTCATTTATTCCCATCTTGAAAAACAGACTAAAAATAGCTGGTTTCTATGGCTACTGAAGCTGGGAGACTCCTGAGGAACGTGTCTGGTTAGGTCCCTTTTATGATGGAATCCAGACAGTGAAAGGAAAAAGGACAAGAGGGAGACACTTAATACATTGCAAAGACAGTCCTTTACCTTTAAATGTGTGGGTAAATGTACATTTCACTGGAGAACAATAAGGTTACATTAGGGTGAATTAGGTCCTCTGTATTTTAGGACCCAGTCCAGCAAAGCTCTTTAGCACGTGCTTAAATTTAAGCAAATGCTTTGCTGGGTCAGGGCCTTAGCATTGCATCTTCTGTGACTATACCCTTGCTTTGTTCTGCTTTTTGTTTGCATGCCTTTACACTAGAGATGGGTCTGAGACACCCCAGCATCCCCAAACCTGGGGGAAGCTTTGGGGTGCTTGAATCCAGGGGGTTGGTTCAGGCCCATCTCTATATTATACATATTTTTGGAGACACTTGAACACACGGACAGACTCTGCATTTACGCCAGCATAAATGAGAGTGAAATTTGACCCTATATATAAATCTATACATATCATAAACTTCATAGCAAGGATTGTTTTATTATCAGTGGTTTAAGTCCATAAGTATGTTACCATGTGGTCACCCTGCTTTACAAGGTGGCTGTGCAAATTATACACAGATACATTCAATAAATACACATTGTATTGAATCAACTCTCTTTTCTACCCTTAAAGAAGAGATACAAATAACAACTCCCATCCTGCAGTACTTACTCAGAGCAAAATTCCTGTTCAGCTCAACAGATAGGACTGCAAGATATGGGCCAGGAAAGCCTGATGTGGCGGATGGGGGGTGGCCAAGATTTTCTAAAGTGACTAGTGATTTCGAGTGCCCGTCTGGATGCACCTTAAAGAAGCCTGATTTTCAGAAAGAGCTGAGCACTCTGGAAATCAGCACTCTTTAAAGTGGCTCAAGTTGGGGATGCAAAATCACTAGTCACTTTTGAAAATATTGGCCAGAGAGCTCATTGGGGGACCATGTCAGTTACAGATAGGTGGAAAGCATCGTATGGTACAGTGGTGTGCGGATGTCTCATTTCTTTCCTGTGCATAATCATAAAGACCAAGATGATTGGGATCAACAACTCAACAAGGGGGAGTAAAGTGCATTTAAAAAACATAATCCTACCATATCACCCTAGAAAACACGTAAGTGCAAGAAAGAAAAGGGCACCTTTGGTTAGACAATCTTAAAAGAACTTGGATACACACTGGAATGCAGAAATCACTCTGGCAATAATAAAGAGAGCACTGATGCTTTTCCAATCCAATTAAATGCCAAAAGCTTGCATTTGCAAAGTGTTAGGGTGGAATGAAGATTTATTTTCTATTGTGGAGTTAAAAAGAAAGATCCAAACTTGATATATTATATATACGTGCTTGTGTGTATCAGATTAGATTAGTTTATGTTCCTGTTCTTCTTGCACATCTTCAGTAAAACCTCCAGGAATATGTTACATGACAAGAGTTCAAGCTGCAGCTTTTTTCTTGGCTTCACTCCTACGATTTGTGCGTGTTCCGTACCCTTCCAATTCACTGCACAAACATTTTCTTCATCTTAAATCAGTGCAGTGAATGTTCCCTTAGCAAGACCACCTCTGTCAAGAGATCATCTGCTGATAAAAAAACAACAACTTGGGAAAAAGCTCCCCCACCACCACCACACACACACACACAATGTTTTGGTCCCCTACCCAGTTATTGTCGTGCAAATAAAAACCTGGAGACGCTCCGGCTCCCAGGGAGACCAATATTTACAAAGAGGCTACACTGCGATGGTTGGAAGTTAACCCAAGGCAACACTCTGGTTATTCTGATCATTAAAGCTGTTTCTTCCTGCACTATACCATCAGCACTACTACAGTCTCTGTACTGTTAGGATCAAGCAATGCTGATTTTTCTTTTAATTTCAGAAGCCGTTTTGGGCCACATCCTCAGCTCTAGTCAATTGGTATCATTGGAGCTATGCTGATTTACATCCGTGGAGCATCTGGCCCTTTAATTGAAAGAAGTTTTGCAAGCTTCTCTGGAAGGATTGGATGGGGAAAAGGACTGCATGTTTGGTTTCCTAAATTCCCATGAGCACATCACTTTGCTAAGTTCATAGGTCTCAACTGGGTCATCTGAAAAGCTGGTCGTGGGCAAGGGCTGCAGGCAACCAGTGGGATGTGCAGCAATGGAGTTTCACATGTCAGTGCTTGCTGCGTTGCAGAAATGAGCAGATTTGCCTGTTTCAAATTTATCCTTCCTTTCTCATTTAGAGAAACTTGGATGGTTTCCTTCACTGTAATAGGATTAAAGATGGATTATTTCTGGTGGGAACAAATGCATCTTTCAGGAGCATAACATTCATTTTCCTGAGGAACAATTATGATAGACCTTTTCTCTTTGAAACTGTTCCGGGGAGCTATGTTACAGTTCAGACTCCTGTTATAATGGGAAGAATTATACACAGACTCCGGCATGGATGGGCGAGATATTAAAGCAACTGTGTAATAAAAAGAGAGAAATAATTGTACATGTCTACAGCACCCTTTCAGCTCAAAAAATCCAAAAACAGCTTCACTGGGACAACTGCGAGTCAGGACGCCCAGGCTATTTTCCTGCCCCTTCCACTGGCTCCCTGAGTGGCTTTGGGCAGGTCACGTCCCTGTTCTGGGCCTCAGTAGCATGGAAGTAATGATATTTCCCTTCCTTTGTAAAGTGCTTTGAGATCTATAGATGAATAGCTTTGTACATGTGTTTATTGTCATTATTATTTATTCATTATTTATTATTATTAATTATTCTTATGAAGATTCACAGTTCTATAGCACCACTGAAACGCAATCACCTCTGAGGTGGAAAAGTGGAAGCCAGATGGACAAGCAACACAAACATGTTACACAAATGTGGGAACAAGTGGAAATTCTGGGCACTGAAGCAAAGCCCTGATGTAAAAAATGCGAGAGGTTATTCAAGTATGTGGGTGAGAAAGAGAGAGGGAGAGAGCATTTGTACTTTGACAAGAGCTGTCAGCTTTCCAGCCTTCAGTTCTGGAAGAGTCCATTGTCCTAATAAAATGCTGCCAATGGGAAAAAAAATCTAACTTTTTGCCCACTGCAAACTTGAAATGTGGAAGTTAGTTGACAGCACCCCCTCTCAGCCTGGGCAGTTAGCAAAGAACAAACTGCTTGGAAATTCAGACTGTTGACAGGTTCGCTACAGAAAAGTGCTGTGCTGAGGTCTGGTGGGAAATGACGTATGGTATGGGTGAAGGAACCTTCAGCCATAAACCTAGAGGTCAAGTCATTATGATGGGAGAATCAAAAGCGCCTCAAGCCATTTATGAGAACCACAGAGGTCAATCCAGGAGCAAATCATTTTGCTCAGAGCCACTGTGGAAGACATATTATTACTTTGGGAGCTATCTATCCATGTATATGGAACATTCTCTTTAAAAATAACTGCAGCTTGCGCCTTTAAACACTCACTGTACTTGGGTAATTTATTGCAGTTTTAATTATATATAGGTGTGTGTTTCTGTCTCTCTGTCTCTATACATTTTACATACTATATTCATCAATGCCTAGTTAGGAAGGTCTTTGCTGGAGGCAGGAGCAATTCTAAACGTGAGATAAATTCAGCAGCCATACGGTGGTCTACATTATACATTCGATAGGTTATTGTATTGTCCTGGAAAGAGCCCCCTCCTACTTCAGATTTTGGAACATAAGAACAGCCATGCTGGGTCAGACCAATGGTCCTTCCAGCCCGGTATGCGGTCTTCCGACAGTGGCCAATGCAGGTGCTTCAGAGGGAATGAACAGAACACGTAATTATCAAGTGATCCATCCCCTGTTGCCCACTCCGAGCTTATATCACAATAGAGAGAAAACCTCTAAAGCACCCTTCCCATTTTTTAGTAAGACCCATTTCAGGAGCATTTAATTAGTACTGTATAAACCTCCAGCCAAGCTGCATACATTCAATAAAGCTGTTAGCTCTTTACCTAAATGCCGAGTCTCAGGGGGTGTGTATTAATTTTGGAACCTTAACCATGAAGCCGCGATGGGTTCATAATCAAAGGCTCATAGCAGCCTAGGTTCCACAACAGTAACCTTGGCTGTTCACCTAGTGCGTCATGAAACAAGTAGTCACTGCACTGGGGAAAACATTAATATTCTTAGTTTACATAGGTCCAACTTACTGAAAAGGAAACAGACTGTGATCATCTGCAAACCTCCTGCCACTGACTTCGGCCCAAAGGAATTTGGAAGGTCTCAAGGACTTGCTGCCAACTGACCTTCAGTTGGAACCAACTCCTGCTGCCAGAAGAACTGCGACAGCCTACAGCTGTGTTGAACAGGGGCAGTACCCACACAGACACTGGTCCTAAACAGAGACTGAATGTGTGTGCAGTCCATCAACACCAAATGCACGTCTCTGCCACTTGCACTAAAGAGTTATCTCATCTTACTCTGTATAAGCAGAAGGCCAATAAAGATGGTCTCTGGGATCCATGAAGAGATGTAACTGCTCACTGTAACCAGTGTGTTACACAACCATCTGAGCAGGAGGAGATGAGGCCAGCTGACCTTGATGAAAATGAATGGTAATAAGTCAAAACAACTCCACTCATTTTGCTCAGTGCAGAAAACAGCGTGAAAGTTCCCATGGTGCCAAATGCTTCTTGCTGTACAGAAACTCAGAACTGTGCTAGGATATATGCAGCTGTATCCTGGCTTTGGATCCGCATACTGGGCTCCTGTTAGCAACAGTGGGAGCTTCACAGGCATATCCCAACCCAGAATATGGGTGTAGCCAGTTTGCTTTATAAAATGACGTTTCCTGTTGCTGCCAACTTGCAGAACAAGAAGCTCATTTGTGATATTGGCAGCCAGAGATGCTCAGTGGCAGCGTTCGTCCTGTGCATCGCTTCTCCTTCTGCTTTGTTATGAGGCAAACAATTGGAAAGAAATTTAGGGCCAAATCCTGAAGTTTTTACTCAGAAAAAACACCCAACCATGGGGCAATACCAGAGAGCTGCTGAGCACCGTCAGCTCTGTCTGGAGCCAATGTAACTGGAAAATGTTCCATTCCAGTCAGGCTTTGGCTCAGTGAAAGCTTTGCCTGGGTAAGAAACCCCAGGATTTGGCCTGTAATGTTTAATATTTAAACACAGCCATTTGGAAAAATCTCCTAGGGGACTTAGATACCTAAACTAAGCCTATATTCCTTCTGCCACCATTGGAATGAGATGAAAACTAGACATGCCAATGTTCACTGAGAAAAAAAAACCTCTGGGCCATATACATCTTTAGTTTGACCGCAATGTTTTCAGTCTTGGGTCCCTTCCCCATGCTTGATCCTTCATGTGCATGAACCAGACAGTCCCTTGTTTGAGTATCTCCTTCATGCTCCATGTGGAAAATACAGTGCTGCTCAGCATGTGAACTTTCCAGACTGATTCTTTGAGCAAGATCAGGTGCAGTTTGACTCCTCGCTATGGTCTGCTACCAGCTGTTTCCTTTCTCTATATGTTCTATGAGCTACATGTTTGAAGTGACTTAACCATCTCCTAGAGCAACCCCGATTACTGGCACCCGACAAAGAGTATTTAAAGCTGCTTAGTGTGCGTTGCTCTTCTTATACCCCAGAAGATGATCTTATGTGTCTTCTTTTATTGGTCGTCCTTGCTAGGTAGGTTTCACGCTAAACCCTTTGGATAAAAAAATAAAAGAATGGCCATGTTGGTTTTGGTAGCTGGCCAAACTAGCAAATCTTCTCAAAAGGGGAGCTTGTCACCAGCACACACAGCTCTGTTTGTTAAGCTCAAAGCTGGTCTCACAGCAGCGATCTGAGCACTGGAAAGGTCAGTGAGTTTTATAAGTGGGGGAAAGGATTTGTTTTCCGAGTTAGCTCAACTTATTCTTCTGGAGGCCAGATCCTCAGTTGGTGTAAATCTGCATTCGCTCCATTGAAGTCACTGAGTCTACTCTGATTTACACCAGCCATGGATCTGGCCCCTAAAGATTCACCCGCCTCCCCTTCTTAGGGCGGAGCAACGGACAACATTTCTCAGAGACTCGACAGGACAAGATTTACAGTATTAACAATCTTTGGTCTCACTCCCCTGGCACAGCACACTCTGTGCCCCTGATTGTCCATGTTTGGTCTTTACATAGAAAATGAGGTTTTGCCCCAGTTTCTATTTTTTTGTTTGCTTGTTTAATAACAACTTCCCCAAAGCCTTTGGCTGGCTGGAGCGAAGGTCCCTTGAGGGCCTCATGAAACGTGATTCATTTGCTCCCCTCCCCAGCCTCCATCCACCAGATTTAGCACATGACCTTCTCCCACCAGCCATCCTCTGTCCGAACCCATTCTATGGGCTGGGCTCTATGTCACCATGGGGATGGGGCCAGGGAGCTGTATCCAGAATTGGTGCAATGGGTTTGTTGAGTGAGTTAGAGGAGCAAGTGAATGGAGGTTTTCTGCTACACAGGACGAGGCAGGGAAGCAGCAATTTACCCCAGCCAGGGGCATATTAAAGGGGGAGGCACCTCAGTTCTCTAGGGACCCGATGGGTTCTCAGCACAAAGCAATCCACACCACTAAACCCTGGAGCACCAGCAAGAAACCTCCCACTGGCACTGCCATCCAGAGATGACTGGGCCAAGAGGAGGCTCATGAGGGCTCCCTATATTTGCCAGCTATGCAGTACTGCCTGAGGCAGTCCTTTTGAACCTCCTCCCTTTGTCTCCATGGCTACCATCGCAGCCTGTCTTGTTGGCAGCCTGTCTTTTTGACTCTGTCATGCACCCAGCTCAGGCTTTGTCCCCAGTTCTCAAAAGCAGCAGCTGCCACCGTTTATTCTGACTGAAAGGGCCATGTGGCTACAAATGCTTGGTGGCCATCCTCATTGGGTGTTCCCTCCCAGTCACCGCCACTTAAAAAGCAAACCTCTAGTCACCTCACAGGCTGCACATTTTGCAGGTGGCAGTAAAGGATTCAGGAGTGAAGGGGTTAAGGCTGCCTGAATTAATCAGTGCTGGGTTGAAGTGGTGAAATTTGGATCTGGATTTCCAGCACCATGAGGCTGGGGGTGTTGGGAGATGGGGGTCGGGTTCAAACCCATCTCCAATGCTACCACATGAAGATCTTCCAGAGTGGGGTTCAAGGGTCTAATCCAAACACACTGAAATTAAAGAGAGGGTTTCCACTGACCTTGATGTCTTTGGATCAGGCCATAAAACAGCCATATTTTCTGGGACCCTCATGGACAGATGCTGGGGCTACTATAGGGTACCTGAAGCAGGGAGTCGATCTGTGACACCTCCTGAAAGAACAGCAGCCAGGGAGTTTCCATATGGCTTTACCAGCAGGCAGGAAAGATGTACAGCCAAGGAGGGAGCAAACAGTGAGACTTTTGAAACTGCAGCACTACACTAACGCTAATGGCCATCCCTGGATTTGAGGAGGCAGTGCCAGGAAAAAAGGTTAACTATCTGAACACTGGCATTTTCCAGACTGACAGCTGCATGAATTTCTTTGAGAGCATGGGCTCTTAGCCTGGGGGTTGTGAATTCAGTGAGTACTCGGACAGGTGTCAGAGGGTCAGGACCATCCTGCCTTTCCCAGATTGCTAAATGGCTAGATGAGAAGAGGGGTCCCGTTATGGGAAAGGTGGAGAACCACTGTTCTGAGGATGCCTGCATGCTAGAGATGGAGGGGGGATTTGACAGCAGTCTTTAACTACCTGAAAGGGGGTTCCAGGGAGGATGGAGCTAGGCTGTTCTCAGTGGTGGCAGATGACAGAACAAGGAGAAGTGGTCTCAAGTTGCAGTTGGGGATGTCTGGGTTGGATATTAGGAAAAAATTTTTCACTAGGTGGGTGGTGAAGCACTGGAATGGGTTACCTAGGGAGCTGGTGGAATCTCCATCTTTACAGGTTTTTAACCTGTGGCTTGACAAAACTCTGGCTGGGATGATTTAGCTGAGGTTAGTCCTGCTTTGAGCAAGGGGTTGGACTAGATGACCTCCTGAGGTCCCTTCCAACTCTAATATTCTATGATTCTATGACCTGAGCTCCAAAGCTGAGATCTGGGTTCCAGTCCCCTCCACACAGAGTTCAGGGATTTTGACTCAAGCCCATTATAGAAATGGGGCCAACTCCAAAATTCATTCCCATCATTAATATACACACATAAGGGACATGAGTCTGCTCTCCCCTGTGCTGACACCATTGACTTCAGTGTGTGACTCCTGATTTGCACCTGTGCAAAAGGGAGCAGAATCAAAGCCCAGTGTGTTTGCACCACCTGCCAAGGGTATCTCAATGCTGGCATCTAGCACATCTGAGCACCAGATGCCTCAAGGGCATTAGGAACTGCTTCTTGTAGACACAGGCATTTGCATGGGAGATACTAAAATAACTCTACAGCTTGTTTATTTTCAGTTGACAGTGCAGCAGAGAGACAACTTAAAAACATGGAGCCGACTCCTGCTGCCCATTTACTACAGGGAAACTGAGGCCAGGATCTGGGCCTTGATTTTGATATCTCCTTCAGAGTCTGTCCATGGGGATATATCCGAGCAAGACAAGGACAACTTTGTCGTGAATGAAACTTTCCCCCAGCAAAGGGACAAACTCTCTCTCTCTGCCAAAGATAGCTGGGGAGTCTAAGGCCAAGCACCTTATCGGTGCAGAACCAACATAGCACCCGAGATAATGCCTGTCGGTGGCTCTTCTGCAAGATCATTTCTGAGCTTCAGCTTTTTCCAAGCCAGGCAATCTCTAGGAAAGAGGAAGGAGGAGAAAAAAAATGAGAGACACTGCAGGATAAACGTGTGAACACACACTAACCAGCTTCCACCGCATGGATGAGCAAGCCCATCGTTCACATCCGAGGCTCACCTCCTCCTGCCAGGACACCTTCCTGAGCTCATCTAGCAAGCCCTGTGGGAGGGCTGCACAGAGCAAGACAGCCTCCCCACTTTGGGAATGTGGGAACTGGACTCCCTGCTCTTCTCCCTTGCCCCAGTCACGGCTATTGCCGCTAACAAGAGCTGTGTGCCGATGGTTAGATGATCCTGGCTGGAATTCCCTCTGCTACAATAAACAAGAACATCCTACCACAGCTGAACTGGCTCCTTTCAGGTCCCCTATGAAACTGGCTTTCCCCTTATGGATGCCATAGAGGTTATGATACAGGGAAAAGAGGAGGAAATCAAATTTATTCAGGTGCAAAAGGTATTGTATAACTGACTCCACTTTGAGCAACAGAGCGTTTGAACCCAAGACCTTCAATTCTCAAAGCACAAGCAGCTGCCACTGAGACTAAAGGACTAAGCCATTAACTAGAAGCTGCAGTAGATTCATAAGCCTCTTCTATGGCCCACTCACTAGAATGGGACAAAGGTCCCCAGTCTCCTAGTGGAGGTCACAGTTCGAGCTGGTCAAGCATTTCTCAGCAAACCTTTGTTGAAAAAAGCTGATTTGTCAAAAGCAAAGCTGTTCACAAAAAAGAGCTCTGTGTAAGCTCCAAAACATGTCTCTCTCACCAAGAGAAGCCTGTCCAATAAAAGATATGAGCTCACCCACCTTTCTCATGAAACAAGGCCCGTTTCGACACATCTCCTGGCTCAAAAATGTCTGGAAAAAGGTTTCAGCTTTTCAAAGGAAAATGACTTTTTGTTCAGAAATTTTAGTAAATTTAGACTATAAAAAAAAAGAAGAAGGTTAAACAGGAAAGACTTGAAATGGAAACAAAATGTTCCAACTGATCCGAACTGGTTCCTCCTCCCCCCCACCCCCCAGTTTTTCAGGTATTGGGAAGTTTTCAAGATTTTGATTTTTCATCCCCAATTCAGGACCCAAAAACATTTTGAGATCTCAAAAGTTCTCATGGGACAGGGACCCTGTTTCCTTCCCAGCCCTGGTTGCACTTGGAGGGTTAACAATTGACAAGCAAGTGTAGGAAACTCAGCTTCCCCTTTAGGAGTTAGGTGAACATGCTGGTCCTTCTGGCCCAGGCTTTAGAGCATCCGTCCCTCTCCCCTCACCCCCCTATGCACCCAGCAGTGCAGCAGAGAAGCAAAATAAGCAGCTGTGATGAGGCCTCTCTGGATGGAACTTCATGGAGACAGAGGTCAGAGCAGAAATGGGACTGATCCCCCATGAGCCGGGATTTTAGTCAAAGGGCAAAAGTATCATACCAAGTTCAAACTGGGGCTGGGATTCAGAAATGAGAATGAGCAAGTAAACGTGATACACCTAGGACAAGTCTCACACTGATGTCTCCTGCTCGGCGCTGGGCTCTTCTTTTTTCCTCTTCAAATTGCAGAAGCCATGAAGCCCGCAGAAGCAAGCGAATGTGAACTGGGGCATCCCTTGTGGCAGGTTAGGCTCAGGCACATCCGAAGGTAACCTAGAGGGGGGTGGGGAGAGGAAGGAAAGAGAGCATTTTTTAAAATCAGAGCAGCTCTTGCTGATGGCTGGGAAAGAAGGTGGGCAGGGATGGACAATTACTGCCTTCTTTTGCAGGATAGACTTCCCCACCTCACTCCAGATGCAGACTTCCCCCCTCCCGCCCCATAGCAGCTTCCTCTCCCAGTGCCAGCCTTCCTATCTCAAGCCTTCCCCATGTCAGATGCCCCCCCAGTCACATTCTCCAAACTTTTCCTTTCCAGTAAAAGAAGAGGGGGTTGAACCAAACACATGCTGCCTGTGGAAGCCTGCGAGCTCCAGCTCCCACATGTCCAGAACCATAGATCGCTTGGACAGTCTGCTAGGCTAATGCATGTTACGGGGACCGTAAGCTTAGGTTCATTGGGGTGTCCTAACAAAGTGTAGCAATATAGACCCAGCAACCACATTTAATGAGAAGCAGCTGATATCAAAACTCAGTGACTTCTTGTCCATTTTGAGTGGATAAAATCATGCCCCAAAGCACAGCCCACATTATGGAGTAACAGCTCTAACAGCTGCAAAATGGAATTTTGCAAACAAAAGCCTTTTTTTTTTTAAATACGGAAGGGAAAAAATAACATCTGAAGTCAAACCCACCTGCGCATTCCCCCTATTTTAGTTTTTAGGATTTCTAACTTTGCAAATGACCCAGTCTAGTTTTGCCCCTGAGAAAGAGGGTAACAATGATTGAAATGTGCTAAAGCAAGAGTCTTCATTTTTATGGCTCCGTCAGTCTAATCTCTGAAATACAGAAAGTCCTGAAGGAAACTTCAGCAGGCCCCACACCCTTACCTCAGCAAGGAAGGCAGTGTGAGCTCGCATACAGGGCACGGGATTGGGAGTCTGGGCTCTTCCAGTTCTGTCACTAAATTACTCTGTGATCTTGGGTGAGTCACTTAACTCCTCTGTCCAACGGGGGTAATGACATGCATCTAAGCTTTGAGATCCACATATGGGAGTTGCTACACAAGTTCTAGCATTATTCCAGAGGACCAAGTGTTACCCACAGTGGTTAGCAATGAATCATACCTTCTGCCACTGGTGAGTTGCCATGAGAGACAGGCCTGGTTCATGCGCCCTGTAACTTTGAGGACGTTCAGAGCTGGACCTGTCTGTCTCTAACTGACATGGTGACACTTAGGAGAAAAGTAAGGACAAAATCTTTAACTGCAGTGAATTAAACTGAACATGCTGGGCCAAGTGCTGCTGTTAGGCCCTGAGCCACCAATGCCCTTGAGCAGGCACATATTAAGGAGTAGTCCCATTAAATATATGCTTAGCAGATTTGCTGGTCAGGTTCCTAGTGAGTGCCAAATAAGTCCATCAAGTGAGAGCAGGATGTGGCCCAAAGGAGATTTTGCAAGAGAAATGGCAAAAATATTGCCTAACAAAAATCCATTTGGCATGTGACCCACCTCTTCCCAGCCCCGGGCTTACAAAACATCCCGAGCTGATAGCTACCCCAATAAAAAGGAGAGATTGCAATTAAAATCCCACTTGGCGTGGCTGTTTGTCAACAGCTCCGCTGGCTGTCAAGGAGCCATGCTTAGATGCTCAAGGCCATGGAGTATGTTTGACTGACCTTCCGACTTCCAGCACAGCCATTCAGTACCCATTCAGAGCCTTCAACTCCCAGCGCTGTCATTCCTATGCGGCAATGAGCATTACATCCCTCCCACTCAGTAACCTGGGAACCAGAGCGCAGCTTCCCGATGGGCTGACTTTATCCTCTGTGCTTTTGTCTGGCTTTATCTTTCCAATCAGAGTCCAGATACTAATATAGAGCAGATAGCAACCATGGGAGAGAGTCCCTTTAACACACTTCTCCGGCTGCCCACCTCCACCCACCTTCCCCTTCGTTTGACAGTCTTCTGTGTACCTGTCTGGCCGGCTCCTCAATTAAAAAGGCCCCAATGCTACCTGTGGGGTTCACGAACAACAACAGGATCCTTAATGAGTCTTCCTGTCTGCAGGGTTTCTTAGCACAGTGGCAGTTCTGTGCGTCTCTCTGTGTGCTGCCGCTTTTTATTATAAGCCCGCAAAAGGGTCTTCTGAGGTAACAGCTGGCAGAGAGCAAAGTGCCACTGGGCGAAGCTGTCTGAAGGCTGATATGCCGCTAGCTTGTTAGCTGTCTCCACTCTCTCAGTGCAGCTACACTCTGTGACTTTATGTGGCAGAAAGGAACTCTCTGCAGAACCAGTCTGGTACACTTGGAAACCTGCACTGAGAGAAAGAGCCAGTGAAAATGCCTTGATCGCTTTACACTGATGTAACTGCAGCCACCTCAGTTAATGCTGATTTACACCAGTGTCAGCAAGCAGGCAATCAGGCTCAGCGACCCTACTTCAGCACCTATTGCAGACCGTGAGCCAAATTCTGTCCTCCAGACCTGATCCAGCTGCCACGAAAGTCATTGGAAAGACTCCCATCTGACTTCCAGGGCACTGCTGCCTGTGCGATCTCAGCTGACGTCGGTAAGTGTAACTTTGGCTCATCAGGAGCCACATGGAGCCCTGTGTTAGAGTCAACGAGAGAGATATATCTCAAATTTGGGGGCGGTCAAAATCTGGATCCAGACTCACATTTCTCCGCATGCACTTTTTGTGGGCCTGGTTCTAGCAAGCTTCCTCCAGGAACCAGATGTACTGCAGAACTTCAGGACTCTGAAGATTTTTAAACTATTTAACGGGGTTTCACTACCTGCATCTAAAAGGGGACAAAAAGAGGCAAACCTACTTTGGGGATATTTAAAAACCCAGAGGCCAGATCCTCAGCTGGTATAAAACGATGTAGCTCCATTGGAGTCAATAATAGTAAGCTGATTTACACCAGCTAAGGATCTGGTTCTCAGATATTAGGGAAAACAAAATCCAACCCATTATATCCATCCAAACTAGGCCCTGGAAATGGCACCCTCTTGAAAGTGCAGTCGTGGATATATGTCAAGGGTAACAATCCCCCATTTCTAGGGAAATGGGGCCTTGCGACAATTGCCAGGGAAATGTCAAGACACAATGTCAAAATAAAAATCTGAGATCACAGCGCAACAAACCTGCTACCTTCGTACTTGGTAGTTTCCTTGCACCCCGGCTGAGCTAGAGGGAAAGAATCTAGCAACATTCACCACTCATGTAAGCAACATAAAATTAATCGAAACGTGCGGAGTTGTGACCATTTATGCCAGTGATGAATCTGAGCTCAAATACAATAGGGCCCAATTCTGCCCCTTCAGACCCACAGAGTAGCCCCACTGAAGTCAATGAGACTTTGGGCCTGAGCCAAAGTCCACTGAGGTCGGTGGGAGTCATTTTTCAATGACTTCAGTGGGCTTTCAAACCTGTACCATAAGGTACTACTCAATGGGACAGATTCTGATACCTTGCGCTACAAAGAGCCCAGTGAAATCAACGGGGCTGCCGTTTGAGTGATGTATTATTCAGTGTGGGCAAGGCTATCAGAATCGGACCCAACGTGGGAAAGCATGGCAGGATCAGGCCCTTACATTGTTACCATTGAAAATACTTTTACAAGTCAAACTGCTTTCTATGCCGCTTGTTTCCAAATCTTTCAGCTTGGACAATGAAACTCGACAGCTCGCTTTTGTCCAGAGCTCGTTTCTATTTGTTTTTCTCATGCACAGCACTGTTGCCTTTCCGAGTCTCCCAGGAGACATTAAAATTTAAGAAAAATGAAAATGGGATCTTCTCGGATTTTAATATTAAAAACCCAGGAACATTTGTTTAATATCATTAATGCATCAAATCAACGAGAAACAGAGGAGTGAAGTGACTTTCTTAAGCAAGTCAGCAACTCAGTGGCAGAGCCAGGAATAGATTGCAGCCCTTGGACCACACTATATCTCTGGCCAGTAAGTGTGGCTGCAACAGGTAGATCGTGTGTCCCTTTAAGCCCAGGCAGGCAGGTAGTACTAACAAAGGCTCTCTCCGTTCTCTGGCCCAGCTGTGTTAATCTTGGCTCTAACATGCAGCCTGGGTAACATCATTCCGCCAGCATTTCCCTTTGCTAACTATCTGCCACTGCATACGTACCCACAATGAGCCAGCAGCTCACACCTGACAGTGGCAAACCTGATAGGAAATCCTTACTCTAGGCAAATGGCCACCTAGAAGGAACTAAAGACAAGCTTTAATCGAGCTGAACCTGGAGATAACAAGCATTTCACATAGGGTCTCTAATGCAGCCTTGGAAGTTCCTGATGAACTGACATCTTCCTGCCCAGCAACGGGCTGGTATTTGCCATTAGTGCTCTGCCTCTCAGCCCCATGGGCCAGGTCCAAAGGTAGGAGGAAACTGATCCAAAACCCATTGAAACTTGAGACTTTTCATTGACTTTGATGGGTTTAGATTAGGACACAGGGGAGACAGTGGGTGAGATCCTCCACTGGTGTAAATTGATTTAGCTCCAGTGGAGTCCATGCTGATTTACATCATCGGAGGATTTGGCCCGGTGAGAGCTACCAGAGGAAAACAGGGGAGGCAAAAAAGTAATGGCTGATATCAAAAGAAAGAATCACCACAAAATAGCTCCTAAGTGGCTACCAGATACGATGTAGAGGGACCCTGGCATGGCTTACCCTTCCCAACACAGCATCAGTCAGAGGGGAAGATGGCAGCTACGACAACGAATGGAGCCCACATCTCAAGAATCCAGCGCACCCAGAGAAGCTGCTCAGACCCAGCAAAGACATATTCCTGGCCCCTACACAGCCACCTGCAGTTCACCTCACAAGTCCATTTTAGGCCAAGACCCTTCCTCTCTCTGTGCTACACTTTTTGTGTTAAACGGGAGTAAATAATTACTTACCAGACCTCCTAGGGAGGCTTAACCAACCAACATTTGCAAAGCACTCTGTGGTCCTCAAATGAAAGGCGCTATGGAAAGTGCAGATTGTTGTTATTAGCAATGAGCTGTGGACCTGTGTCGGGAGGACACTGAAATGGACAGCCAAATTTCCTTACTTTACCTATGAGCAGGATCACCCTGGTTCTCTGATATTTATCCTTCCAACACCCAACCCTTGCCACGCAGCATCATTGGGGTTCCTTTCTCCTTGGACATTAGGGTTCCCAGACTTACTTAGCTGGTGACACACGACCATCATCAGAACCTGGGCGGTCTGACTGACAGGACTCCAGCTTCCATTATGGAGCTATTGATGTCTTTAGGGAAGCTTGTAGCATGGAGGCTTTTAAAAGTGACCCCTCTGCCTTCCATTCAGGGAGTAGACAATGATGAACGAGCCTGGAAGAATGGAGGCAAGCACAGCTGAGCCTAATGCTCCTGTTCTTCTTGAAAAGGTAGAAAAAGGATCTTGAAGGAGCAAGGAATAATTAAAAAATAAATTAACTAGCTTTGGTAGCGGTGACAGAAGCCCTGTTTGGTTTGCAAGAGCTGGGCATGCTTCACAGAGCTGTGCTGCCCTTTCTATTCAAGGGAGAAGATCCTTTGGATAAAGCCCTGTGCAGCAGAGAAAATGCAGGGTGCATTAAAAATGTTAAGCCAGAGAATTCTCTTTAGTCAATTGCACAACCCCAGGCCATGTTTGTCAATGTCAGCGTGATGAATTGGGAGCTGTCTGAAATCAGCATGCTCACTTTAATAATGTCACTTTTTCTGAGTCCTAATAAATGTCTTTCTGAACCAGCTGGACAGAATCTATTCCTTACCCAGCAATTACAGATTTCACTGGGTTTTGCTTTTCAACCCTGGCTATTCTTAACAGCCAGGTCAGGCTGATGAAACGGGAAATCTTTATTTTAGCTTAGACCTTCCATACTGTCTTTTCCTCTTCTTCTCAGTTGCACGGCAAAAGACAGTGTAATCTTGTGGTCAGAGTAAACCACTGGGACCTGGGACTTCTAGGCTTAATTCCCAGTTCTGACACTGACTCTCCACATGGTCTTGAGGCAGTCACTTCTCGTGGGGCTTGTCTGCACAGGGGATTGGTGCACCAGGGCAAACCTCTGGGAATGTTGATGCAACATGTCTACACTAGGGGTTTGTATTAGTGCAAACATTGATGGAGCTACACAGGTGCAAAAATCCTCAGTACAGAGAATCCTTTAATCTCCCCATATGTAAAACGGTTAATGTATTTTTAGTTACCTCCCAGAGGTGGTTGTGTGGCTTAATGAACAAAGGTAAAGTGCTGTGAAATCATGTTTAGAGAAGTGCAAAGGCAAAGGCAAAATTCTGATGTGATTTACACTGATTTAAACTCAAAGAAACTCCACTCAAGTCAATCGGCCTGCATCGGTGCTGCCCTGCCCCTTGTGCAGTAATTTATGCCAAGCGTAACATGAGAATAAAAGGCTACCATTGCATTCTGATAACATTTTACACCTACTTTGTAATGATTTAAACAACAAGGCAAGGTGCAGGGTGACAGTGAATTGGGTCTCGAGGAGTTACTATGGGAAGACAATGGTAAAACTGAGGAATAAGGGTGTCCACCTGGGGAGTTATACTGGTACAACTGGTAAAATATTCCCATGTAGACAAGCCTGGAAGTAAAAAGTTGACCCAGGATTTTTATTCTAAGGGTATGTCTACACTACAATAGAAGACGTGTACATTTGTTCCTACTGTTTATTCCTCCCTGGAAGTCATAGGACTCAATTCATCTACCAGTCAACTCTCCTACTGGCAGTTTGGCCAGTCACCTGCATTTTGTGGTATCATGTAGCGTTACTCTTAAAATGGCTACGGTCATATCCACTGGGATCTGCTTTGGGTGAGGAAGAATCAGGCAAACTCTCTTTTCACCTGGCTAAAAGCAGAGTTGCACTGAAAGAGAAGGTTTGTCATGATGTGTCGCCGCCCTTGAATTGTCATGGCAAAGGTTTGCAAAGAAATTCTGAGGTTTCAAGTCATGTGATTTTTATGCTGCTCCAATTCTCCTTGTCTGAGAAGTGTGATCAAATTAGCTTTTTATTCTCCCAGTAGAAAACCAGTCACCTTTGCACTTTGAACTCCAAATTTCAAAGCTGCCTTTTGCCCCAAGCAAGACAATCCTTTTGGGGAAATGGGCTCATTTGCAATGGAAATGGGTCCCGGTTCTTTGCACAAAATTTGTGAGGTAAGGCCAGTGCTCCTGTGAAATGACCTAAAGCTGGAAGGTGCCCAAAGGCCATGGTGATGGGTGCCATAGAAGGATCTGAATAGAATAAAATAGCCTGAAATGAAAGATGGAAACATACCTTCAGATTTCAAGTTGTTTCCCTTTCATCTCTGACCTTAATAGCCACCATTTTCAAATGTGATTAGTGATTCTGGGAACCCCATTTGAGACACCTTAAAGGGGCCGGATCAGTAGACAGTGCTGACCACTCATCCTCTACCAAAGAGGTCCCTCTCCGCTGTCTCATGTGGGGCACCCATAACCTCTGTCACTTTTTAAAACCCTTGGGCTTCCAGTGTCCTGGAGCTGTGAGCAATGCCCCATCAGAGAAACCTATTTTAAGAGATTTATGACATATTTATTTTACACCATAGCTCCGTTCCAAAAGCTACTGAACTCTGGAAAGCACAGGTCTGGATTCAAATTTGCCTGGGTTGCTCTTTACAGTAGTAAACAACTCCAGCCGCCTAGGCCTTTGCTAGTCATGACAACGTACTGTGTTCGGTGGCCTTAAGAACTTAATGAAAATTACAGGGATAGCATCCACAGCCTCCTTCTCCGAAACCTAGCACTTGAAATAATGAAGCATCTATCTCCCTGAGCTGTTAGCAGTACCGGGCCATACTGATTCCATCCAGGAGAGGGCATGGTGCACATGCAAACCAGCCACTTCATTACACTATTCTGTCTGCCACTTGTATCACTGGCTAATTTTACCACCACATCCACATTATTTAATCTGTTTTTTACTTCCATGCCTAAAATTACGGGGGTTTATTTTTCATACACCCGGGGTGCCTACCTCATTATAACCAACCCATGAAACCCAATTAAGAGCAGCAACCTATAATGTACAGCTGGATCCTTTTTTTTTTTAAATAGAAGAGACCAGAAAAGGACTGAATCAAAAAGAAATTCTTTCCCTTTAAGAGGAGATAATGAAGCAGGGCACTGTTTCTTGGGCCCGCATGTTTGCTGAGGATTGCTAATTAAAACATCACTTCTGTAAAGTATGCTGATCCCATTGATTCTTCTCCCCCACACAGTTAATTTGCTGCGAGGAAGGCAAAGTCGCAAGGGTCCTCATTATAAAAATTTCACTGGCTGCAGCTAATGGTTGTAATTAATAGGTGCAATAAATTTCAAATGGCCAGCCCGGGTGTTCATTAGTTTCAGGCTGACTCAGCACCCGTGGGGTAGCCTGTTACTTAATAACCCATTTTCAAGCAGAAGTGGCGAGAGGGGGGAGGCGTCCCATGGTCTACACGGTAGATCCACATCTTTCCATAGATACCAGAGCTGAATGGTTCATAGCCAAAAGAAATTGTTTGTCCCTTTTTGAATTTTCCAAGCAAAACTTAAGGGGCATGAAGACACTTAGCAAATCAACTGGTTTTAAAGAGCTCAGCTCTCAGTTAACCACCAACATGGGGCTTGAGCGCTTTTGAAAAATCTCTCCTTTAATTTCTCTGTGACTTGGTTCCCCATCTGTAAAATGAACATAAAAAAATACTTCCTTTCTCCCATCCTTTGTCTGTCTTATCTATTTAGATTGTAAGGTTTTTGGGTCAGGGACTGCCTTGCTGAGCATATGTACAGCTCCCAGCACAATGGAGCCTTGATTTACGTTAAGGGATGTAGGTGTTACTGTGACACAAACAAACAACCAATAAATAATCATGTGAACCCAAGCATGGATCAAATGCCCGTGAAATGGCTTGTGTGAACCACAGAGCTACACATGTCCAAGTGAAGCCCCAGTTGTAAAGATGTGCCTTTGGGTCTGACTGCCAACGAAAGGGATTTGGGCATGTCTAGCACATCTCCTGGTCCTCACTTCTCTGGTAGTATGAACTGATGGAAGCCTGACATAGAACCTGTCTGGTGTAATCTGTGGGGGGATTTTCTTTTTTCGGGAGGTGCCTAGCCTAAGAAACATTAACAGCTGGCAGCACAGACATCTTGTAACAGAGCGGGCCAAAGAGAGCAGCTCCTCTGCATTCTAGTTCTAGTGTATCTAGTGTGTGCCCTGCCATCAGCCGCAGCAAAACCTACAGGTGAAGATAGGACTGATCCCTCATTACCCAGGAAGCCTTCCTTATTCCTGAGTGCAGGTCCCGAACCGATGAGGTGCTGAGTGTGCTCCGTTCCTAGGGCTGGGCTCTTGCTCGAAATGTCCCTCGTGACTGGAGAGGCAGCATGTCCAGATATATCCTCCACAGCTAGCCCTCGGCCTCCCTCCTGAGCAATTCTATCGGCAAAGGCTTCCCACAGAATCTATTGTCAAGGTGGGCCAGGTGTTATGAGATGCAACATGCTGAGGCCCATCCACTCTGATTGACCCCTCTGGGAGTCGAGGGCAGTTGGCACATCACTGAAGTTGTGCAGCACATTGCAAGGTTAGGCGCTGAGGTTGGATGGAGCTGGTCAAGCAAAAGAAGAACCAACCATTGCAATGGAAGCTTGGAAAATTGGGGTCACTCGGTCCCCATCCAGGAGAGACCCTTACATGAGGCTGAGGCAGGAGGGAAGGAAAAATGAATTGCCCTCTCCTGACCGTTCCCCCCCTTCCTTACCCAGGGAACAGGCAAAGCGCTGGCAAACATCCCTGGCAGTAGCCCACCAATGAATCTCAGCCCTGTCCTGGGAAGAGGGGCCACCCCGCGGGTATAAGAGGGTTCACTCTCCATAGCCCAGACAGTGCTTGACCCCTCCGCGGACACTGCTGATCAGGGGCCAGTTAGCATGAGAGGGGTTCCTGGACACTGCCCCGGAGGAACTGGACTGAGACCCATCGAAGCACAAGATACAATTTAAAAAGGAACTGGAATCCCACAGCGACTTGCCTGGAACTGGGAACCTGCCTAGGATTCGCCACCCAGTTTCTAGGGATTTCCATGGGGAGCAGGTGGCAAAGCAAACCCCGGGTGAATAAACAGGCCGGTTTTATCCCAGAGGCTGCTGCCGGGGCTTCAATGGGATGGATTTGGTTAAGCGTACTTGGGTCCTGGCCTCCAGCCCACAGAAGTCAGTGGAAAGGCTCCCACTGACTTTAATGAGCTTTGGATCAGGCCCGTCATGATACGAAGGGATTTGCTACCATGCGCAGGTGGGAGCGGTCTCTGCAGCCATCGAGACAGAACTCAGCCAGAACAGCCGCGTCTTCTTTGCTCATCCCCCAATGCCCTCAAATTAGAGCAAGTTAAATGAGCTCGGAGTGATTGAGGGGAAAGAGAAGCAGCCTCTTCCTTCATTACCCAGCTGCCGCAGCTTTAATAAAGAACGGCGTTTCGGTTCGTTATTATCTGCCTGTAATTAAAATATTAATAATTACAACTCCCTCCGCTGTGCCATTTATCATGGTCTGCAGGGAGATTGCCCCTGCCTGTAAGACTGTCTTCCAGGGACCAGCTAACCCAGCAAGAAGCCCAGAGCTCCAGCTCTGATTGCAAGCAGGGGGGAAGCGTGTTAACACGGGGCCCAAGTGCGGCTTTGCCCTAAGCCTTGAGCAAGTGCTGCTGTCCCAAGAGCAGAGCAGTGAGCAGACTGCGACTTCACGAGAGTTCCCCCATCGCTCCGGGGCAAGTACCCTGTGCCAGACTTCCTGCACAGCTCTGCACATAGGGGAGGGATATGGCGCTCAAGTTCTGCCCATGCACATGGGGTAGGAGATACATAGGTGCCCTGTACAAGCCGCTCTCACCTATAGGCAGCTCCCTATGCTGGGGTTTATGGGTGTGGCCTACCGCCAAGACACCACCTGGCCCACAACAAACACTAGCTGGGATTTAGGGTGTCAGTAGGCAATGGGTGAGTCACTCCTGTTTAGTTCTCGGTAGGTCTGAAAGGAATTAACAGTATTGTGACAATCTGATTGCTCCAGTCTCTTTCTTTCCAAGGCAAGAGACAGCATGATCGTAACGACAGTAAAGTGCATGGGAAAAACAATGAAGCGCTTAGAACCTTTTTAGAGCTCTTCCTTTTGTTAGGGATGAGATTTCCAAAGCACTCCAGGAGAGTGAGACACGTCTCTCCTGCTAAATGTAATGGCAGGTGTATGTCTGTGTCCTCAAGGCTGCTTTGAAAATCTCACCCTACATTTGTCAGTTCGACTAATTGCTTTATTTTTGTTATAACCACAGTGGCCTGAGAGTCTTTGCTTCCTCCTCTCCTAGAGAGCTGGGTCCCAGAGTCCCAGCTGGAGTCAGAAGTGGAGGGGTGTCTGGAGAAGGGATTTTTACTAAATTACATGGAAATCTTTGGGATTTTCACTTCAAAGGGAAGATGCCAGGGGAAATTCATCATCTCCTCACTGCATTGGGAGGCAGGGATGTTATTAACCTCATTGGCCCTAATTCAAGCACTGGTCGCCCAAAAGTCTGCTACTGGATGTGGTTGGGAAGGGCTTGTCTACACTTGAACATTAGTACGGATTAAGGGAGGGTGTGGATAAAAGCTCAATAACTATTCCTGAACAATTCCAGCTGTGGACAATCTTAGGGCTGGTCTACACAGGGAGTTATTCCTGATTATCTTATTCAGAATTAATTAATTTAGTTTAATTCATTTCGGAAGTGCATTAAAATTAATTCAGAATAAAGAGTTCTGGAAGAAGAGCATCTACACAGGAAGTTATTGAGGAATAGCTATTCTGGTTTAAATTCAAACCCTACTTTCACCCAGATTAACTTTTCTGTGTAGACGAGCCTTAGTAGAGGCACTTAGACCAGCAGGCAAAGGCTGCTTTAACTTCCAGAGCGCATGAGCTACTTTTTAACACAAACAAGCCCATAGCTCACCTGACCCTCAGAGTGTCTTCTCTGTCCTTTGATGATGCTTTGCAACCAGCCTTGCCAGCATCCAGACCTGCAGCCACTTGTTCCAAATCACATTACACCCTTCGTGCCTCCTTTGAGTTACTCTTTCAAATGCCCCTTCTCCTCCTGCTATGGCCCCCAAAACACTCCTCCTGAGAGTTCCCCAAGATCACCCCCATTTCCATTAGCAATGAATTCGAAGCAGAAGCCCAGAACTGAAACAACTCTGATTTTCTGGATTGCTTAAAGTTTGAATTTGGCCAGTGGCAAAGACAGGCACAAATGTGCCCTAGGTAAAAAACATGCTCCATCTCAGCTAGAAGGAACAGGCCTTATGCAGTTACCACAGGCGGAAAGGCGATAGACCTGTGCTTTTCAGGAGGTCAGATTAGATGATGGTAATGGGTTCTCCTGGTCCTAAAGTACATGAATCAAATGAGCCTGTCTTTATAATAGGCCAAACCAAAATCCCAGATCCAAACACTCCTCAAACTTTGGAGTGTTCAAAAATCAGAATCCAGGTCTTGCAGTTTGGGCTATATCTCTGGTTTGGCAAGAAAATACTCCATTTGCAAAAAAATACTAAAGGAGAGAGAGACTTTCTGGGATGTGTTTGGCCCTAGATCTGTTTGCTTTTGGCCAATGGAGGCCATGACAAGTGATCAGACCCAGCTCTTACCCTTCTACCCCATCTGGGTTTCTATCAAGTGCAGTGTTGAAGACATACATGTTCTTGAGCGGTTCTCTCGCTTCTCTTTCTTTTTTAAGCGCCTGCTTTGCTAAAAGAAAAATCAATAGCATAAAGGGTAGTCAAAGCGAGTCTCAGGAGACGAGTATCTAGCCTGCATTCTGCAGACAGGCTGCCAATAATCTTGTTCTGAGCAGCTTTGCCCAACAGCCACCGAAATATTAATGGGGGCTACGGCCGTTTTTGTTTGGGTATTTGAGAGCCTTTGCAATCTCTTGAAGCCTGTTGACAATAAGAAGCAATTACCACTTAAAAATTGTGCCTATAAACAAGTGCCAGCTTCCCGGCATCCTGATTATAAAGGTGGCATGTTGCGCACTCCATATTCATGAAACAAAGATACAAATTAACCCCGCCTGGCTGTTGGATTAGCCGCAGAATGAAGCGTTACAATTACCGGAGATGACTGAGGCTAATCAGGATGAACAGGTACAGTGTAAGAAGAGCTGGGATCCTGGAAGAGCTGTTTCGACATTCCTTTTCAACAACATTCCCCATTTAAATCCCCTATCATTATGAAAGTGTGGGGGGTCCAAGAGCAGCTGCACTGATCATTAGGAATTCATTCAGGAACAGCCCGGCCATCTCCGAGTCCTACATTCCATAGGAGTTTTGCCACAATGCAAGATGGGTTAATGTACCATTAACAAAAAAAGGGGATTTTGCTCGTTACTTTCCCAGCACAACAAAACATTTTGGTTTACGACAAAGAAGATGGTTAAATGGGCTCATTAATTTTGTCCTTTCCTATTATTGCTAGTTAATTATGCAAGCTATGCAGAGCCGAGGAGTAACCATCGGAGCCCCACTCCTTCACTACTAGCTAGCAATAGGAGCAGAGAAATAGGTGTCTAGGTTGAGCCCAGTCGAAATCAGCAAAGATGTCACTGCAGGATTGAGCCCTCATTGACACTAATGATGGGGAAACGGTCGCAATTGGCCATTTTTGCAAATTAGCAAATCCCGCTCCTCCCCCAAAACCTAACCAACCAAAAATATCCTAAAAGCATCACAAAATCTGCTTTGCTCAGTTAATTTTGACTAGCATTGATTAGTTTTAATTATTTATATGGCTCAGTCTTTGCTAACTCTCATGATTTTATCGTGAGTCTCGGGATATTTGGTGCTTTTCTCAAAGCCTCAGCTCCAGGAATCATGTGAGCAGCTCAGCTTTCACTTTATATAAAGGAGAAGTTTCTAGCCCTCATGGGGGCAGAAAAGAGCTTAAAAATGGGACCTCTGAAAGCTCAAAGCCCAGAAAGTAAATACAAAGAATGGCAAAATTATTATTAAAAAGAATCCTCTTGATTTCGAAGGTGTTTGACTCATGATTTTGAAATGCTTGGCTTGGTGATATTGCAAGCATGTCTTCCCACTGCATGCCCAAATACGGTAGATAATATAACTAAGACTGATCAGAATGAGACCTCACCACAGCATTTTCTTCACTGCTCAATCTGAGCCAAGAAGCTGGGTGAGACCCTGCCAGGTTTTGTACTTGAGAATTATTGGGTTTGCAGATTAACAAAGTGCGAATTCGCACAGTTCTGCTGTATGATTATTATTCTCTTTCTCCAGTCACACACACACACACACCCCCATCTCCCTGACACACACACCCATCTCCTTACGGCACTTGCACTGGCTGCAGCCTCATGGAAGACACTAGGACAAATCCTTGGCTGGTGCACATGTGGTGGCTCCATTGAAGACCTATGCCGATTTCCATCAGCTGAGGATTTGACCCTCTGTGTTTGCTGCGCCCATGATGGCCTTGAAGTGCAGAGAGGGTGAGGGAGATTGGAAGTGCAGTGATTGCATGGGCCTGTCCCTTTCTTGGACACCTGTGGGATCCTGTTAGAGAAAGGAGACAATAGAAGAGAAAGGGCTTTTATAATTACCTGGTGGCTATTTTCTGTGGGTCTAGTTAACTGGCACTCTGTCTCCATAGGAAATGGCCTTGGTCTGTGCCTGGATCTTTTGTTCTGACGAGCTGCAGGTGGGGGAGCTTTGAACTGTGTGAGAAAAGCCCGGCACTAAAAAAGAAATTCAAAGCCTCCCTCCCAAAGACTTCTTACAGCAGTCGTGCAGCACTGGACGCACCAAAGCAGCCTTTCAGCTCTGAATGGAGAGGAAGGGCTCTGAAAGGCAGACACCCTCCCCCCGCCCCCTTTGTCTGTCCCTTTGCTAACCACCCTCCACCCCATTTGTCCTGCTAAACCTTCAAGGTTGTGCAAGGCTTCAATGCCCCCTTTCACTTGTTATTTGTTACCAAATAAATATGGGTGATTAAAAAAGGATCAGGAATCCATGCAGACTGTAGAGGTGCCCGAGAAGGTGGCGTTGTCCTCTGTGTAGCCCATGGCTTTTAGCCCTACATGAGTTAGGAAAAGCAATCACATAGGAATAAAAAGCCATAGACCACAGCAGAGGGCTTATCGAGGATAAGCCAGCAGTCTTTAGGGAAATAAAAAGAAAAGGGAAAGGGAAAAAACAAAAATAATGAAACCCCTCTGAGTCCCTCTGAACCAGGGCCACCTGGACTCCATCTCCGACTCACCAGAGTTCACATGTTCCCGAGGAAAATTTAATTTAACTCCAGCTATGCCCCTGAGTAATGTGCTGCACTTCAAAATAAAGTCACTGGCTTGTCATGTGCCCTCCCCGCACTGCCATTCCCTTTACCTTTCTCGGGCCATCCCTGAAATGCGTTTGCTGGCCTCAGCTTACCTGCTTTTACAGAACAGGACATGCTGTCTAACAAAGGCTGTCATGGAGGATTTACCACACCTCACCTCTGCTAATTAACAAAAGCCTATACTGCATCAGGATGGGAGGCCTACAAAGCGCGGGGTCCATCCCATTCCTGTTCCCACTTGAGGGCTAAATCCAACTGAACACTTAGCCTAGGAGTATTGCTCAAGTGAGGCCTACAGGAGCTGGCTTGCGGTGTATATGAACACCCACACGCCCAGATGAAGTACACGAAAGGCGTGAATGACTGGAAGGGCTGTATTCTGATCTTAGCTACACCATGTGAATCCAGAGTAATTGAAGTCTGTGGAGTTACTCCAGATTGACAATGTTGTAACCGAGAGTAGAGTCTGCCCCGAAGCATTGAAAAATACTGTCATTGTCAAAAGAGTGACAGCACAATGGATATCTTGAGGGGGTGTTTATGTCCAGCAGTCCACAGTTTACAAATCAGGAGGTACCTAGCGCTAAAATCCTAGCTTTTCTTCTTCGGCCTCTTATGTCTCTGTCAGCAGGAGAGATTTTGCAGTCAGAGCTTTGCTGGCAAGCCAGCTGATGGTGCAAACACCACACTGGGCTGATCCTCCTCTACCAGCTGTGCAAATTGCGAGTAGCTTCACTGCAGTGTGCGGCACTCCTCGGGTTTAAAGCTAGAGTGAGGGAGGGGAGGGCCAGGTAAATAGCATGCACCAGGCTCTCCCTCTGCCGCTTGGGCTCCTGAAGGGCTAAGGGAGTAACGCTGCGTTTGTGTCTGTAAAGTCAGCCGCAGCTTCATTCCAGGCTCACCCCTGCAAGTCTGCCACACCCAGAGGTCATGGGGCGCTCTGAGCATGGAGGAATTGTACGACCGGCCCCTAACTTCTGCTACAGTTGCTGTGTTACTCCTCGCTTACAAAGACAACTTTAAGGGACAGATCCTGATCCCTTTGGAGCCCTTGGGAATTTTACCGTTGACTTCAAGAGCAGCAGGACTTGGTCCCCAGAGCCCTATCTTGCGAGGTGCTCGGCAGCATCCATATCTTCCATGGACATCAGTGTGGAATGGGGTGCGTTACGTGGCCACTGGTGCTATATACCGAGCTGCTCATGCAGTGGCACATATACTACAGACCTATCTGCTCCTATATAGCCACATGCAGTGTATGCCCACCTGCTCCTATGTGGACATGCATTCTGTATGCTCTGGTGCCCCTCTGCTGGACAGAAAGCACAGCCCTGGTTTTCCAAGGAGCCTGGTGCATGCAGCATCAAAGCCAGGTGCCTCTGTGAAGTCAGCATTATCTGCCCTTGTGGACCTCAGCCTCTGCTCTGGGGCCCAAGCACTTTCCCAGGTGTGTGGGGAGCAGGTGTCAGAGCAGACCAGAGCCCTTCCTCTCCAGCCTGTGCACCGTCCTCTTAAGACAGCAGCACAGGGCTTTGCATTGTCCCCTTGCTCCATTGCCCAAGGAGGGGAGGATAGGGGAGGAATCTGTGGTGAGAAACTGCTCTCCACGGAGAAGGCGAAAGAGGACATCACTTGGGTCACTCAGCTTAACCCTTGGAGAGCTCCATACTGCAGTCAAGAGGGAAAAGGGAGATGCACACACCCCATGGCTGGTTAAATGCCATCCTGGATCTTTCATCAGCATCCTCCACAGCTCTCCCCCCCTTCCTCTCCGCCTCGCCCCTAAGCTGGCCACACTGAGCCCCAAAGCAGACACGCCAGCCCCCAGCAGGGAGAGGATTGAAGCGGTGCATTGTTTTCAAGGTCTCGGAGCCGACCGCTGGACGTGGATGACCTCACCTTTGGCAGAGCGACATCACTTGAGGGTTGCCTCTTCTATTCATTCCCTCTGAAGCATCTGGCATTGACGATGGTCGGAAGACAGGATATGGGGCTGGACGGGCCATTGGTCTGACCGTTCTTATAGCACAGCGGGGCTGGCGCACTGAGCCAGCCGACCCGGATATGGGCCTCGAAAATGGCAACAGCTCCTCCCACCCTGCTGGTTAGGAGAGGTGAGATCTTTGTTCGGCTCCTTACCAGCCGCCTCCCCCACCACCCAACTACCCCACCGATAGCTATTGAATGGCAGGCTTTCCCGGTCACACCAGCCCTCCCGGGCATTCGGCGGTGAGCGCTGCAAGTCCCGACTCCCCGTCCACGCTTCCTACGGCTGGCCTGCTTCAGAGCTCTAGCTGCATTCTGATCCAACTAAACTTGACTCATTATTGAAGCTGCTGACCCCTCCCCTGCCCACCATCCCCTCTCCGCCTCCCCTCCCTGTCCCTCCACCAGTAACCGAGTGGTTTGCTGTTCCATTGCATACTTGAGAGGATTCAACACCAAGAGGCTGGGGCCGAGGAGAGGGGGTATGATCAGGTATTTCTCCATCCCTAATTCTGGAGAGCCTGGGTAACAAAGACTCTATTGAACTCCAGCTTCTCTGGTCTGTGAAGCAGAAACCTCTTGTATCTACTTCACTGCCTTTGATCTAACTCCCCCAGTGGGATGTGTATAACTCATGTCCCAGTGCTGCCAGGATGGGGGGTTGGGGAGGGATGCTTGGAAAGCCGTCCTGGAAAGCACCCTGCCGGTAAGCTTGTATGGCATCACCCAGCCCTATACTCTCACAGCAGCTTTTCCACATTCTCTCTCTCTCACAGCCACAAGCCTTTTTCCTGATCTGGCCGCTTCTCTCCCCCTCGCCCAAAGCAGGCCACCCTCCCAGGCCCAAGATTCCACAGGATGGGCTACGCACATTGAACCCTGCCTTTTATCACTTGCCCAGCCATTGAAATGACAGAGGCTTGGCTCCACAGTCCCCCCCTCATCCTGAAAGCATTGAACTTGGTGGAGCAGGACAAATATTTTGTTTTTCCAAAAGGCTTTTACTGGCTTCTGGACAAGAGGCAAACAATGAAAACATCTGACTAGGCACCCCAGTCTTCCGAGTCTTAAATGCACATGATTTCCTTGTGCAGTTCCCCTGTGGGGTGTGTTGCTCTGGGGGCTTTTTGGAGGAGTGGGATGGAGAGAGGGCATGCAATAAGCAGGTTGTTTGCTTACTGGTTTCCCTAAAAACTCACAGGCTGGTGCTGAGCATGCATTGCTCCTGCTGTCTTCTGCTCAGGGGACAGATTTTCAGACGCACTCAGCACGCAGCCGCTTGCACAGTGACTCCAATGGGCAGCTATTCCTAAAAGCCAGTACCCATCCTGCTGAGCTTTTCTGAGAATCCAGTCACCTGGTTAGCTGCCTGAATGACAGCTGAGCTCTTCTGAATATCTGGCCCCAGTTCTGGGAGTTGGGCCCTTCTGAAAATTCTGGGTACAGTTTTCAAAAGCACTTAAGTTACTTGGGCCACCTCGGGCCAGATTTTCAAAGGCATGCAGGTGCCCAAAGATGAGAAGAGGTACCCAGTGGGAATTTCAAAGCACCTAAGCAGGCTGGGTGCCTAACTCCCATTGACATCAAACTCCCACTGAGAGCTTAATTGCACCTTTAGGCACCCGAATACCTTTGAAAAGCTGGTCAGAAATCACTTGAGAGTCAGTGGGAAAGTCTCTCAGTCACTTAGCTCCTTTTAGAAATTGTACCCTCTTGCCTCAGTGCCTGATTTTCAGAAAGTGTCAGCCCTCAGCTGTTCCCGTTGACTTCAGTTAGCTGAGGGTACTTAGCAATCTCTGAAAAATCAGTCCCTGGGGGTATCTCAAATTAGGTACCCAACTACTAATCTGCAATTTTAGGCCCTAGGATAGCTAAGGGCTTTCATTGCTGCCTCCTTCCCTCTGACCGCTTGTCCCTTCCTTCACTACCCCTCGTCCCCATTTGTCAGGTGCTTTTATTCCACTGCTGCCCCGGCCTCAAAAGCGTCGAGACATTCAAAAGAGACTCTTCCCAGGTGCCACAGAGGCCCCATTCTTCTCCTGCCTCTGCCCCTCTGTGCTCTTATTGTTCACCGTGACTACACACATTCTTGAGCCTCTAATGAGAGCCACGTTAACATTTCCGTCTTACCAGGGGGAGGGAGAGCGAAACCGCACACAGCAAAATAGATAGATAGATATGCAGGAACTGCCAACTGGATCAGACTTGGGGTCCATCTGATCTAGCATCCTATCTCCCACAATGGCCAGCGCTAGCTGCATCAGTGGAAATTGCAAAAACCCTGCAATTATGGCATAACCCGCCCCCAGGCAAAGTTTCCTCCTGACTCCCATCATCTAGCAGCTGGCTCATGCCTTGAAGCAGGAGGGCCCTTCCGGAAGTCTGCTCTATTTTGTAAACTATTCACTGTTATAACTCAGGAGAGCAGCTGAAGTCAGCGAGCTGGGAGATAGTGGGGGCGAAGAAAGCTAACTTGTTTCAAGACTGAGCTGGATCAGTTTTTGGAGGGGATGATCTGACGAAGTTGCCTACAGCGGCATATGGCCCATCTGTGACTGCTAGCAGCACATATCTCCAACGGCCAGAGATAGGACGCTAGAGGCGGGGGGGCTCTGAATTACTACAGAGAATTCTTTCCCGGGTGTCTGGCTGGTGGGTCTTGCCCACATGCTCCGGGTCTAACAAATCTCCATATCTGGCATTGGGAAGGACTTTCCCCCCAGGTCATATTGACAGAGACCCTGAGGATGGGTTTTCTGTTGTATTGTTTTTGCCTTCCTCTGCAACAGAGGCACGGGCCACTTGCTGGTTTGAACTGGAGTGTATCCAGTGTAACCAGAGACACTATCAGTCGAATACGCTTGTATCAGACACCCCTGAGTCCTTTCACCTTTACAAAAAAGACTCCATGGGCCCAACTGCACTCAAAAACGGTCCAGTTTCTTACACACACACGCCATCCTGGCTAGGCAAAGCTCCTGCAGATTGTCAGATCTTTGGGGCAGTGAATGTCTTTTCAGTATATGCATGTACTGCATGTAGCAGAATGGCACCACTAGCACAGCGGGGCCTCTGGGAATGATGACAATCACAACAATAGCAATATTCTGAATAGCAGCCACTATTCTGTTATTACAACACAAACTAGAGAGTTCAAGGAGGCTGCCAGCTTTGCTTACCTTAAGTTAAAGCTCTTTGGAAGCTGTAAGAACATACTGGGCTAGAAGCTCTTCTGGTGCAAATGGGTGTTGCTCCATGGAAAGAGTGACACCAGTTTACATCAGCAGAGAATCTGGCCCACTACATGTGCATTTAGGCTGCTATGGTTAATCAGTCAGCCCCTCCAGGTGTGTTTCTGATCTTGGAAAGCCTGGCGAAGGTACATGTTACTACAGCAAGGTCATGATGAAGCGCGTTGGAGTGTCCTAGTCCGTACAGTCCCTGCTCACCCTCAGATACATCACCTCCAATTTTACTAAACTTCATTGCAAAGCCTAGATACTTCCTCAGCCTGTTTCTCAGGGAGCAGGGATAAGATAATGGCCCAGAACTCTTCCAGCAAAGTGCCCCTCAAATTGCTGCATGGAACATTACAAGACAGAAACCATCCCTCTGGAATCCAGGTAACTCACCAGCTAACAAGATCCCCCAGTGCCATTTTGCACTGCTCCCTGATTCAGATATTTCAGCTCCTGCAGCACCAGTTGTAATTAAGTCTAGGCTATGAGTTAGGAGACGCAGTAGCAGGTGATTTAGCCAGTGGGGAATTTGCCTAGATCTGCAGAAGCACGGGGGGAGCCCTGGTGAGCAATGGGCTGTGTCACTGAGAATGAGACACCAGGTGCAGCCAAAGATATTTCACTCCGTCAGGGGTTCAGAGGAGTCACAGACTCGAATGGGCTTCCTCACCCTAGCACAAGAAGCAAGTAGGTGATGTAAGCTTCCCCTACTGAAGCGTGCTTTGAGCAATCAGCGGGGTAGGCTTCTCCGGGCTGAACTGCATTCAACCCCATGGAGCCCCATGGATTTACATTGGTGAAAAGAGGAGAAGAGAGGAGTCAGTATTAGGAATGAATGGAAATGCTGCCTTCACTCCTGCTTGCCCCTCTCCCCCCGCAATACTCCCTGCTGCTGATGCCATCCAGCACTGGTGACTGAGACGAGTTACTCAGAGAGGTGAAGCGGAAGTTGGCAGGCACCCACGTTGCTGTCGATAGGCTGGACTGCCAAGAGGCGAGGAAGACACGGACGAAGGCTCTTCGGCATAGACCGGCAGAGCTGGGGGGAGGCCGCTCAAGCCATGGACTGCCCACTGTTTGGCCAGGCCAAACCTGAATGGTGCCAGGTTGCAAAGCCAGTCACTCAAATTTGGAGGGGGTGGGTGTGGGGGCTCTGGGCCAGGAAATCAGGCTGCTGGTAGAGCTGAAGAACGGAAGAGGAGGTTCACGCAGGAAGGGGGGCATATCTATGGCTCCCCCACTTTAAATGACATTCTGCAGCCCCGGCTCTTCAGCCTCTGCTGCCTGTTTCCCGCCCCCGCGAGGGTGTTGGTGGGGAGGAGGGAAGGCTGATGATGAGATTGCCACCCAGCCTGCGCAGGAGGCTGTGGGAGAGGGTTGTCGTTTCCAAAGGATTACCACGAAGCTCAGAGAATGAGAGAGCCGGAGAAGCTATTGGAAAAGGGCCCGTGCCCAGGCTGAACTCCGGTCTGTCTGCTGATCTACCAAGTTTGCACCCACACAAAGTCCGGGGGGTTCGGCCCAGCAGCAAAGCTCTGACCTGGGTAGCAAACCCTCGAGGTTCAGGGAGCGGCAGATGTCAGAGCCAGGGTCTGGCACCAGGGAGGCAGCAGAGGGGCACAGAGCGGGAGACAAATTTTAACTCTTCACACGCCTCGTGCAGCTGGGGAGGGGGGGTGTCCCTGCCAAAGGCACTCTCCATGGT
>ML677025.1:10145823-10156105 GCA_007922155.1 Mesoclemmys tuberculata
TAGATAGATAGATAGATAGATAGATAGATAGATAGATAGATAGATAGATAGAAAGGAGGGCTGTGTAACCCCAAACTAGTAGCAACACGAGAGCTGTGCCATCTTCATGTGTCAGTTTAACTTTGACATTGTCTCAGTTGTAGGTTTTATTTAACTGTCTTGATGTCCTTAATTTACATATTCCCCACAGTGCAGCTCGGCAGGATTTTTGCTCTGAGCTAATAAAGCAATGGCAAAAATAAACGTGTCATATAAGATTTGCTTATAGTTTTCCATAAGTGAGTGCCACCAAGAAATGATTTGCTATGAGGGTCACGCTTGTGGGAATAATCAGACTGGTCTGCCATGCACAGAAGGTGTTTGTTTTGCCCATGGCACACAAGATTGCCAGAGCCATGAACAATATAGACTGATGGAGGCTGGCAGAGAGCCTGTGTGGGAAGTAATACCTTTAATGCACACAGGCCTAGCCTGTGAATGCTTCCTGGCTGTTGGGAAGCAGTAACACACGAGAGTGTCCCCATTGGCTTTAACAGGCGAATAACGGGTCACAAAAGTGAGGAGAGGGGTCACAATTCAGCCCAAGGCAGTTTGCAAATTGGCAACCAAGGAGAAAGTAATTGGTCACTCAGGGTTACAGTCTCATTCCACTCACTCCGTTGTGTAGTGCCACAGTCCCAGGGAAATACACGAGGCTACTCCCAGAGTAAAGGAGGCACAATCTTGTCATTATTTAAGAGTTAACTCACAAAGGGTCACATCCTATGCTCGGTATTCAGCTGTGCTCCAGTCCTCTGAAACAGGCAAATTCCTGCTGAATTCAACAGTCTGCCTGAAAAAAGAACCTCTAAAATTGGCCTTCAAACAACTGTCAGCTCAGTGCCGTTCTAGACTAGACACCCCACTGAGAGACTACCATTTAAATTTAAAGAATGATGCTCTGGAAATGCATAGAAGAGCCAGAAAAATATCCTTGCAACTGATTGTGTGCTTTTGAATTATTGTTATTATGTGTGCAATATTTTCCTGCAAGTTTTAAAGATAGTCACTGCTGTGATTACAACACATTTGCATCCAATAATAGCTATCGATGTTACCTGGAATGTCTTATTTTTAGATTTATTTTCTTCCAAACTGTGGGCCGCGTAGGACCTTCTGTCCTCTCAAACCGCTCTCATTAACATCACTGGCAGCTCTCCACGCTGCACGGTGATGGCAGGAGATGGCTCCATTTATGAAATTAGCTCCATTAGCTCAGAAAGAAAGGATATTATTTTGCCATGAAATTCCAAAAGGACATGAGTTCCTTTCTGCTTGGCTGTTGGGAGCTGGGGATTGTGCCACATGCTGTTTGGAAAGCAATTTCCCCTAGATGTTGTAAGATTTAACCAATTATCTCCAAGTCATGAGCTCTTAGTGATCTCAGGATAAGTGATACCCAATGACGCAGGAGTCACTGGAATACATTTTTAACAGCAAGGGTAATTAACCATTGGAACAACTTTCCAAGAGGTGTGGTGGATTCTTCATCATTTTAAAATCTCTCCATCAGAACTGGATGGCTTTCTGAAAGATACACTTTAGCTCGACCACAAGTTATTGGGTTTGGTGCAGGAATTACTGAGTGAAATCCTCTGGCCTGGGTTATACAGATCAGACTGGATGATCACAGTGGTCCCTGCTGAGCTTAACATCTATGAAAGATGGTATGAATGGAGAATCAGTCATTTTGACATGTTAGATTTGATAGGATGTTGTTATTTTGCCAACGCCTGTGACTTTATCTCAAGTCATGTAATATTTGGTGCTTTTCCTAAAGACCCAGATTTATAGTTCTGTGATGATGGGACAGTCTCAGATTTCACATTAAAATAATTTAAAAAGTAAATTTCAAGCCTGCATGATGGTGGAAAAAAGCTTGAAAACCTGATGTCCTAAAGGGTCAAAACCGAAAAGAATCAAACGTGCATTATCGCCTTTTTAAAAATCTTGTGAATTTTAAGAAACCCACCACCCACTGGTTTCTAAATCAGTCAAACTGTCCTATGAAAAGAAACATCAGCTTCCAAATCCTGGATTAGTGGACACTGAACGAGCCCCAGGATATGGCACTGCACTGGAATACATACAGGGCAGCTAGCTCCCTGAAGCTGTTATTCTGAGCAATGATCCTTATTTACTCTGTGTCCCTTGCACATTAGGTTAGCAGATAGGACACGTATTGGCTGCTGTGTTGTCTTTTCATTAGCAGGATACCTGAGGGGCAGAAGAGAAGATGGCTGTCTATAAGCCCCAAGGGGAAAGGAAATGCTTAGTTCAACTCCTGATATTAGGGAACTTAGGAAATAATGTGCCAGGCAAGTGAAGTAGAGCAGAAGGGGAGAGAGTGAATGAGACAAGGGAGTGAGAGGGAGAAGAGAACCAGCTGGAAGTGTGAGATGGTCTGAAGTAAGCTGGCCTAGGAGCCGGCACAGCTCCCACTGACTTCTCTAGGTGTTATGCTCCCTTTTAAGCAGGACTGGCCTTGGTCCCTGGTGTAGAAGGTAGTGAGATCCCATCGGAGAAGGGAGAGACGTGCCCGAATCCTGCAGCACGCATTGGCATGCCTCAACCCATCGGCTTCATTGGGGCTATGCATGTGAGTGAGGGCATCAGAATGGAGCATGTAGGGAAGGCCAAGGAGAGGAATAAAGCAGTGTGAGCTGAGCCCGTTTGCCAGTTTGGAGACTAGACACAGTGGTGAGAGGCCCTGTAGAAAAATCCTGATCTAGGTGAGCCTGTAAGAGGCAGAGAGGGCAAGAAAGGGAAGGGTTTAAGAGGGGAACAAGGGAGAAAGAAAAGAACACCAAAAGAAAAAGAGACAGGGAGTTTGAAGCAGACTAGATGAGGAACGGGGGCAAGACAAGGAGAGCAATGGTGTATATCTCCAGCATCCGATTTATGATTTTCCTCCCTCCCTGAAGCTGAGCAGCGAGGGACTGGGATCATCTGTCTTCATTACATCATCCAAATAGGCTCTGTCAGTTTACACTGTAAAACTAATCAATATCCCCCTGCAGACCTCGCAGACTGCTGGCCTCCCGTCGTGCTTTAGCAGGCAGCCTCTCTACCTCTGGTGGTGCAAGTTGGGAGGGAAGAGGTGGGGTTTCTGCGTTTCTTATACTCACACTCCTCTCTCAGTGTGTCTTCCTCATATACAGAGCCCTCACTTGGTCCTTTGCCACAAGAAGCTCTGTGATGTAGTGGTGGACAGAGCTGGGCAAACTACGGTAAAGCATTGTCTGCAAATGTTCATCTAAGTTTTTTAATGAGTTTGCTTTTTTCTTTCTTGCTTGCTTTCCCTGTACACATTATCCATCTATCTATCTACTTTATACCTCTCCCCCCCACTCCAATCACCAGAGCATCCCGGTATTTTGGTGTTCGCTTTCCACAAACACCCAAAGCAAACTGCATACACAAGTCGCACAGGTTTATCCAGTCAAGAAGCAGAAAGCCACTCCGAATGGCTTGTTTGACTGGTTGCAGCTACACAGCACAGTTCAGAAAAACTAATACTCTCCCACTGAACCATCAGGTAAACACAATCCAATGGGATATTCATTGAATAAATGCAAACAACAAATATATTTGGGAGAATCATGATCTGCTTGTGGACATTCCACTAGCAGAGAAAGAAGCAACGGGCAAGATTATCAGAAGAGTTCAGCTTCCATTTAGGCATCTCCATTATATTCTGCCTGGAATGTCAAAACTGCTCAGTTATTGTCCTTCAAAAGTGAGTTGCTCGGTGCAGCGCTCCTTTAAAAAACCTGGGCCCACATTAATAGAATAAATTCTTTGTTGCCCATTATTTGCTTAGCTCTAGCGCCAGACACACTCCTGCATTAATCCAGTCTGGAATTATTCTTCCATGGCGCAAATTTCAGCTCGCAACAATCCCTGGGTGTGCACTGGAAATTCTCTTTGTCTCCGCTGTGTCTCTACATGCTCAATCCTCACGTATAAGGACAGGGAGTTAATAAACCTGAGCCACAAAGGTCAAGATTCAATCATCCGATGCTGCTGGATGTGAAGCAAAGACACCAAGGCTTTCAATTGCTCTGTAGGCATAGGCTTGGTTGAAAAATGATGGAGGAGCAGGGTGGGGATGCTTTTCTGAGCAACAGCAATAGGCGTTTGCAGGGGTGTGTGGCGCAAAGGGGCTAATTCCTTCACTGCTCCCTGAAAAGGCTTTTGACCTGGTGGCAGGCTTACAAAGGGACACCCATCAAAATGAATGGAGCAGCGGGATAATGCTTTATATCACAGGGATGTCAGGGGGCTTAATTAGTTATAGTTTGTAGAGTGCTTTGAAGATTTAGGGCCTGTTAAAATCAATGGGAATCTTTCCATGGACTGCAACTGGCTTTGGATCAGATCCTGAGTGTGCTAGAGAAGTATGAGAAACCAGATGTTACACTAGTAGAAATCTAGAGTATCTCCACAGAAATCAATGGTGTGACACCGTTATGCTGGTGTAACAGGAGGATTTGATCCTAGGTATTAGATTAGCCTCTCCTTTTTGGTTAATAACCAGGCAGTCTGGAAGAATGCCCCAGGGCCTCTCTGCTGCACTCGCTGGGATGGGGGACCAGCTTGATGATCTCATTAGGTTGGTTCCATCTGGAACTTGCATGGTTATCCGCAGGATAAATGACTCCTCAGTTCAGGCAGATGTTTGAGAGCCACTGAGCCCGGCTCCTCTGGCTAGCTCCTCGTGCAATCCTGTGTGCCTGTGCAAAGGGGGTGTGAAATGACACCACGTCCAAGTTTGCAGGGGTCCACGTGTCCACACAAGGTAGATGTGCTCCGCTCAACCACAAGGTGTGGGCTGCATGCAGAGATCACTGGCTGAGGCTGTCTGGCCTGTGTTCTGCAGCATGGCCAACTAGCTGATCCAAATGATCCCTGCTGCGCCTACCAACAGTGCCGTCCAGCAGAGAACCAGGCCACTGAGGTTTATCCTTCAGCCCCCTCAATGCTTCCGACCCCAGCTCCAGACACAGCCCAAACAGTCAGTGAGTATCCTTCACCCTCTGCTCTAAAGCAAGATCAAGTATGCAGCTCCTTTCAGCCCTGACTCCTTTGCCACTGAATGCGAGACTTTCACTCCTGCATCCACGGCCTTTACCAGCCCGCCTGACATTCATTTCCCATGGGCGGGGGGTGTGAAGATGAATCTCTCGGCTCGGGGGGATTTGGAAGGGCCATGCTGTCCATGCTCTTTGCTCACCCTGCCCCTGCTTGTTGTCTGGGTTGAGCTCTGCTCCCAGCACCTGCCTAGTTCCTTCCTACGCCTCTTGCTGTGGAGCTGAGGGTGGCACTCCTGCCAGCTGGCAAGTCTCCTCCATCCCCCCACGCAGATGGCAGCTCCCAGAATCTCACCGGAGGGGCTCAGCCCCTCTCAGATTAAGGCCCTAGTGCCCGTTGTCACTACATCTGCTTCTCCTCCTCCAGTGCCCTGCATCATGCCGCACCTGTCTAGGGATCACACTAAAACCTGGCGCAAGGTGAACACCCTAAATCCCCCTCGCTCACGCACTGCCTGTCCTAGGGATTTGCCCTGATTCCAGCCACTGACACAGCTGTGCCAGTCTGGAGGTGCAAAGCCGCCATGTGCCTGGGGGCGGGGGGGAAGGGGAACCACCATTGCTTGGAACTGGGGTGATCTGCACTGAGGCACACTGTGGCTGATAGCAGCTTAGCCTGTCTACTCTTGGGCTTTGCACTGGTACCTGGCCGCTGGTGGCTGCAATCCATGACGTCTGCCTAGTTCCTTGGGTCTCACCATGGCGATGCCGTTCGCCATTTCACACCAGTATTCCCTCTGACAAGGAATTTGTATGCTCAGAACCATTAGACTTGATTTAAAGTGACAACTGATAGCAAACTGTATTGGCAGCCTCTCATTGAACGTAATTACTCAACAGCAACCATCCAGAATCAATTCATACCAGCTTAGCACAACTTTAATTCTGCGCTCCCTCATGCCCTGGGAAGTGACTGGTTTTGCTGTTCGTTTACTTCGTTCTTTAAGGGCCTTTTGATTACAGCTGTTGATCTCAGCAGAGTGACCAAGAGGATGTCAGGGGAGAAAAATCCAAGCAAAGAGAAAATGGCCAAGGAAGCGGGTCTTATTTTCACGAGCAAATAAGAGACTTGAAGGGTGATTGAATACAGGGTTAGTTAAAATCAACAGTGTGGGTGATGTTATCGCTCTCAGATTGATTATTAATTACAGTGGAGTCTAGGGTTGCTGTCTGAGATCTGGGCTTTGGTTTTGGTTTATTTATTTATTTCTTCCCCACGGTCCCTTGGCCCAGGCTCATCTGCAAGCTCCCCAAACACCCCCGAGTTATGTCCCTCTTAAAGACTCATTTCTGCGACTTATATTAGCACCTCGAGGCCTCATCTGAGCTTGGGGCCCAGAGGCAGACCACACACAAAGACACTGCCTCCCCTCAGGAGACTATCCGCTAAATGGCCATAGCAGAGAAAGGTGTGGGAGGAGAAACAGAAGCCAGTAAGTTGCTTGCGCAAGGTCATTCAGCAGGTCAGCAGCAGAAATAAAGGAACAGAACTCAGATCTCCTGACTTCCTGGCCTGTGCTCTATCCCATGGACCAAGCCGCCTCTACTGAACTGAGATGACTGTCCATTGCCTTTCTTCCTCCAAGCTCTGTCTTCTTGTCTGTCTGTTCTTGGCGCCATAGCTGATGCAGATCATGGGCCAGGCATTGCCCTCTTTCTGTCAGTCTGAACAGCTTTTTTTTTTGAACAAAAGCTTTCCCTGGGTGTCTCTCTCTCTCCTCTGTGCAGCTGCTAATGTTGCCAGAGGGATCAGATGGAGAACACGTTGGAGTTGGTGTGCCTTGCCCTTTCTCCAACTCCAAAACAGGACGGAGGCCAAACTTAGAGTGTGAGACATCCTCTCCCAACCTATAAGCCTGGCTTCCTATCGCAGGCCAAAGTCTCACCCAAGACAAAACCCATCCATCTGACTCTCAGCCACGCTGCTAAAAATAAGCCAATAAAGCAGCCATCGCCTCGGAGCAGCAGCAGCGCTGTTAAAGCGCCAGGCATCTGTGTCCTGGCTCCTTGGTGCGTGCAGCCCAGGAGCCTGATAAGCTCCCACCTGGCAGGGGCAGCCCTGCCTTTCTGTCATCCTTCTTAATTGAAGCCGCGGGCTGCGGCTTATCAGCTACCAGCTCTTCCCAGATAACGCCTGGTGTTGCTGGGCCTGGCCATCCTTCCAGAGAGCTGCCGTCCCTGGCTGAACTGCACCACCCCACCCCACCCCAGCTCTCAGTACAGACAGAAAGGAGATGCCAGCTTTCTAAAGCACCCCAGCTTCATCTCCCTGCCCAGCCCGGGGGTGGGGGGTGCTGATGGCTAATGCTGAGCATCTGGGAGGGAGGAAGCGAACTTTCCCAGGGTTACCTAGTCATTGGATTATTAATTAATAACATCCAGTTATTAAACACTGGCTATTATGACACCATTTTTAATGATCAATACTAGTTACTGGTTATTCCTTCCTAGTTGCTGGTTGTTATTTTCTATTTGTATTCTAGTAATGCCTTAGAGGCCCTGGCAACGCTGCACTAGGCCCTACACAAACATGAAGCAGGGGACAGCGTCGGAGAGCTTCCAGCCTTAAGAAGGGCTGGGATTAAAAGCCAGTTCTCCAGTTCTCACTGCCTTCCACAAAAACAAACGGAGTTAGTGATCAAAGCCAGGTGAGGAGTTTGTGCAAGATTCAAGGAGCCAGTAGCCAGAAGTCCAGGGAAATGAGTCACACTGGCCTGTTCTAACAGCTAAGAAGCAGAATCTCCTTAGTGCATTCTTGGCTCCCTCCTTGTTTCATCCAGCGATATCTTCCCTACTCTGCCCCATCCCACACGCCTGCACCTGGCATTTCTGGGAAGGGAGGGCTGCTAGGAAGAACTTCTAAACAGGGAGCAGTAGGAACCCAGGAGGAGAACAAGCTAGTCAGAAGGGGAGCAATAAAGGTTCTCACTTCTATTAATGTATTTAATGTGTCAGTGTATGTGTGTGCCTCAGCACCTGAGGGCATACCTGGGTCCCTCACGACCCCCCAGGAAGGGGATAATTATTATTCTATCCCATTATATAGCAGGATAAACTGAGGCACAGAGAGGTTAAGTGACTTGTCCAAGGTCACAGAGCAAGTCGGTGGCAGAGCTGGGAACAGAGCCCAAGACTCTTGACTCCACATCATCTGCTCTTACGACTAGGAAAAATCCTTCCCACAGCCTGGGCTAGAACGAAGGCCTCTTGACTCCTCCTGCTCTGCTCCAACCACTAGAGGACAGTGCCTGGAAAGAGTGATTTAGAGTCAGTTGTCTCTCCCTGTGCAGGTGTTCACTGAAGGGGAGGCCATACCGATGTGATGTGTTAGATGTTTGCATCAGTTTCCATTACAAACACTCATTCATCATGTAGATCTCCGGGCATTTTTTTAAAAGGGAGAGATTAATTTAGGGGAGTTCTCAAATCCAATTTCCTCTGGCAACGGTTCTATTAGGCCATGCACAGTAGAGATACAGTCTCCCGTCCTCATGCTGCGACTGATGGAATTTGATTGGGTGCTGCCAAATTTTCAGGGCTGCAAACACGTTCTCACTCTTGATTAATGTAATTTCTGCTTGAAAGAAGGTTGAAATGAGCAGCCGCGAGCAGTGAGGGTTCCCCTCCCTCCTCTGTCCCTCACTGCTGTTTGCATTTTACCATCCCTGGCATGGACTAACAGATAAACAAAAATGCTGGACTAGTTTCAAGAGCAGCAGAAGGTGCGGGAGGCAGGGGGCATCTCCGAGAATATGGGGATGCTGTTGTGCTCTTTTTTGGTTTATAAAAGGGAAGAGGTATGGTATTTTTATCCATCAGCCTCTGCCTATCCTCTACCCCTCTGAAATTAACCGCTGGACCCATGCATCAAGTCCAGATCATATTTAATCTGTAGCTATCTAGGAACTCCCTGCATTCAGTTGCCCCTCTGACTTTCACAGCAATGGCAGAGATTGAACTCACATCGTTCTGAAGCCTACACCCCCCTGCTCTCAAATAAAGGAGAATTGTCCACACCTCTATAGGGGCTGCGACACACAGGTGAGCAGCCTGTCCCCTAGCAGGCAGAGGTGCACAAATACTCCTGCTGGCACATAGTGCTGGTTTCCATTTCTGTAGCTCCTACCAGCACTCTGCAAGCAATGAATGGAGGCACATAGCATCTGGGAAGCAGAGAAGGGTGGATGGCCCATGTTATGGATGGAAATGCTGAGGCACAGAGGTGAACCGACTTGTCCCACGTCACGCAACAAGTCAATGACAGAATCTGACACTCCTGAACTCAGGCCGCTGCTAACAAATCTCCCTTAGAGAGCAGTTTTGCACCCCAGAATTCAAAGTACCTTACAAAGGCAAGGCAGCAGCATTGTCCCCATTTCACAGAGGGGGAAACTGAGGCCCAGAGAGGCAAAACGAGTTGCAAAGTCACACAACAGGCTAGTGTCAGAGATAGAGCTAGAACCCAACTGTCCAGACTGCCCACCCAGTGCACCATCCCCCGGGCCACCCAGCCCTTGCAAAGGCTGGCCTTCGTGCCGTACAGCATCGAGAAGAGCTTCCCGCCAGAGCCCATTTCCCAGGGGCACAAGGAGAACCGCCTCCGACGTGTCACGTCGTGCCCCAGCCTCCGCTCACACGCCACCCAAGAACAGTGTGAGCCAAAGCGAGGCAAGGTCTCTGGGACCCAATTCACGCAGCAGGCAGGGCTGGCTGATGGGGACGTTGCAATAAGGCCTCAAACCTGCCCCCCCCCACCAGCCCCCGGGCTCGGTCCCCCTGCAGAAGCTCCATGCGGTGGCTGTGCGGCAGAAGGGTGCAGTACCACCTGCTGCCACTGGAGGGGGGGCGCGCGCCTGCTGAGGCTGCCCGTGCGGACAGCGCAGGGCGGTCCCGCCCCAGCCCGGCCGCACGTGGGCTGCGGGGCGCGAGGCGGGGCGGCTGCGAGCGCGGGAAGGGCCGGAGCGAGCGAGCGGGGCCCGCTGCAGGTGTGTGGGCTGGGGGAGGGGCTTTGGGGAGCCAGCCCTGGCAGGGGAGCTGCGGGTCACGGCCCCGTGGGACCTCGTGCAAGGTGGCCTCAGTTTCCCCCTTCTGCGAAATGCCCTTCCCCCGAGCCGCGTGCACCCCTGGGAGCTCTGCTCCGCTCCCCCCCG
>ML677025.1:10156115-10273966 GCA_007922155.1 Mesoclemmys tuberculata
CCCCGAGCCGCGTGCACCCCTGGGAGCTCTGCTCCTCCCCCGGTGCGCGCGGGTAAATTTGCGCACACGCAGCTGTCCCGGGAATGGACAGGCGGGCTCCGCCCTCCTCCCCTCCCCTGGGCGCACGGGCACATTCTGCTCTGCTCCCCCTGACGCGTGTGCACCGCCCCCTGCTGCCGCTGGCTCGCGCGAAACCGTACACCTCCCCCTACAGCCCCGCTCCCCCCCGCCCTAAGGAACACCCCCCACCCAGTCACCCCCCTCCACACCCTACAGCCCAGACGGGGTGCGGGGCGCGTGTGCCTGGCTCTCCGGCTGGCACGCCTGGGGGTGTGGACTGGCTACCAGCACCGGAGCTGCTCTCCGTGAGCTGCACCAAGCCCGGCGGCCCTGGGCCAGGCATGGGGCAGGGTGACAGCAGAGGAGCCATGGGAGGAAGCCTCCTGCTCTGCCTGCTGGGCGTGCCGACGCCTCAGTAGCGCCAGGGCTGGGCTTGGTGGCTCTGGCGGTGAGGTGTGACCCGCCAGAGGGGCTGTCTGTCTGCAGTAGGCTGGGCAGCGCTGGGATGGCTTGGTGAGGGTTTTTCCCCCAGCGGGACCTAAGCTGCACACCAGGGGCACAAGCCATGTAACGGCCGCCTCCCCGTGGCTGTGTCAATGGGGGGTTTGGGGGAGCAAGAGGAGAGCACGAAAGGAGGGGTGAGTGGGTGTGTGTCAGCGTGCAGCTGGCAAGGTGTGCCCGTGGCGGGTGGGGGTGTGAAGGCGACTGCAGAGGTGTGCTGGGGCGCATGGCAAAACGGGGCTGGAGCAGGAATGGAAGGGGGGACATGCAGGTGTGGGTGGGGACCATATTTCCCATGGGGGGCCCTGAAATGTCCTCCCCTTCCTTTCAGGGCTGGGCGGTGCTCATCGCTGCTGGAGGTGTGTCGGATGGCCTGGGCACTCGGCTGGGAGTCCGGAGACCCGTGTTCAATTGTATGACCTCTGGTAAGCTCCCTGGCCTCTCTGTACCTCAGTTTCCCCTCCCACCCTTCCTCTGTCATGTCTGTTTAGACAGCAAGCTCCCTGAGGCATGGAGTGTGTCTCGCTACGTGTCCCTATGGCGCGTTGCACAATGGAACCCCCATCTCGGGGTGGCGGCTAGTGCTACCATAATATAAACAATAATACAATGTGGGGGGGTGCTGCCTACCCCTGCAGTTGTCCCCCCGGACATCCACGCTGCGAGACCACTGAACCCGATGGTCTGTGCAAGTCTTTAGCCCCTGAACTTTCCTAGCAGCTGCTGTAACGACAGGAGCCCTAGTGCAGATGGGCTGCTGGTGTAGTTCTATATAACAGGGTAGTGAAAATGACACTAGCAGCGGTACGGGATTGTAAGGCGCAAGCGTCTAGTGTCTCAGATGACAGGGTGCTCGGGGTCTCCCAGCTGTGGTTTCTAAGGGCAGTACTGAGGTGTGGTCTGATTTGAAATGGATCGCAGCAGAAGGACGTTTCAGGAGCCACTGGCACATCTGCCCCTGCCCTGAATGAGAGCAGCTGGATTTTGTGCTGGACTCACTGTGCTCACCTCACCCCAGGTCTCCGGCTGGAGAGAGGAGGATTGGAAATGGACCTGAGAACAAGGATGGACTGGTTGGGTTTGGATAGGAAAAAAAGTGGGGGGGCATATGGAGGGAGGATAGAGCCCCCGGATCTAAACTGGGCTCTGAACCAGCCACTGAACCAAAACACCTGTGCAATGTGAGCTAGATCAGATCCAGATCCGAGCTGTGGGGCTGGCCCTCTACCTTCTAACAGGCCAAGCCAAAACCCTGGTTCCAAACAGCCCCAAACCTTGAGTCGGAACTTTGCAGCTTGGACCCAGCTCTCTCAGAAACAAACCAACCAGCTAGGGAACGACCTCAGTTCTTCCTTTCGCTCCCAGGTCCAGTATGCTGCTTGGGGAAGCGGCGGGTCAGATAAGGGGAGCGTGCGACTGGCTGGAGGAGAAAGGTTGATGTATGGAGCAGAGGGTGCCAGTTGTTGCTTGTCCAGTGAGTGAATGGCTGCTAGAGAGGTCCTGGCCTGGGCTGCAGTGAAAGCTTTGGTAGGAGTGGGTGGTGGGAACGGCAGGGATGGCCATCGAGCGGGGAACCTCAGCAAGGTAACGATGTGTCCCCTGGGCTGCCAGCCAGCATCTCCCAGACAGTTCTAAGCGAGCAGGATTCCCAGCAGAACAAGGACCCTGCAACGTGTGGGCTGGGGATAGAAGAGGCAGCGTGGTGGTAGGATGCTGCTGGGATCTCCCTGGCAGTCTGGTTATTGCAGCCTGCAGCGAGCCGTCATCTTCCAGGCTCCCTAGTAGGGATAGGCAGGCTACGGGGATGCCACGTGTTGGTTCTTTCCCTTGATACTGGCTAAGGGGGTAGCAAGTGTCTCTTCCCCTCCACTAACAAAGCCCAGGGCCCTGTGCCATCCTCTCCCCCTGGAGTGGTGGTGGCTTTTCATCTTTTCAATGTATTCTTAAAAAGGGAGGGAGCGAAACGCATCCTAATCTGGCAAAATGTCAGGGAATGATTCAGAGAGAAGGCGAGCGGCAGAGAGAGGCAGCCCACACAGGAGAATTGTTTCTAGTTTCCAAATGTCAGCATGTCCTTTAATTAAAGGCTGATTAACTGGGGACATGCTCCCGCGCACTGGAACAGGGTTGCTGCCGCTAACATCACGGTGCTGCAAGAGCCGGGGTGTTGGGCTCTCACGTCCTGGTGCTCTCAGGGGATGGACTGTCTTGTACAAAGCCAGGAGGATAGCATGTGGCCTGGTGGCTAGGGCCTAGACTGAGAGTCGGCGACCTGAGTTCTGCTACTGCCACTGAGCTGCCGTGTGACCTTGCCCAAGTCACTTCCTTCACTGTGCTCTTGTTTCCCCTCCCATGTTCTGTTGTTAGACAATGAGCTCTTCAGGGCTGGGGCTTCCTCTCACTGCAGTCTTGTCTACACACAGAGGTTGCACTGGTTTAATTTAAATTTGTATTAAACCAGTGCAAGCCTTTGTGCGAATGCTCTTCTTTTGGCCTAAGAGCAACTCATTTTGCCTCAGCTTAAACCTGTTCCCAGTCGACTTCAGCAAAACTACAAGCCTGTTGCAGACCAAAACGAATGTCCACACTTCCTCTTGCACTGGCTTAATATTATACCTAAAGTGGTGCTGCTTCCTCAGGCAGATACCAAGTGTGGATGTGCAGTGCCTAGCACAATGGGGCCCTGATTGCTGCCGGGGCCTCTAGGCGCTAGCACCGTACTCTTGATAATAATGGCCAAAACCTCATCAGGTGCTCCTTTGTTCCCAAGAACACCCCTTACCATGGCAAGGCCCTGGGCACCATCATGGAAGGCAAGGGGATTGTTGCCTTGGTTTTACTGGAGTTGGATTACACTCCTCTCGTAATTCCGCGGGAATAGAAACGCTATGTTACGGTTCCCAACTGCACAGGCATGTCAGTTACATAGACCATTGTCAGCACGAGAGGCACTCTAGCTCAACCACGAGATAGGGTCTGGATGCCGGAAGCCCTGGGAGGAGTCTTCTGGTCTTTGCTGTGCAAGAAGTCAGACCTTACCACCTACGGCTGTGACAGAGATTTGACTTCTGTTGGCTGCCTACTTTTATTCATCCTTTGTCCCATGGCATGTGGAAGGGTTCTGCTCCGGGGCTCTCAGGGGAAGAAGACTTCCCAGGAAATGTAAAAGAGGGCGCCACAGCACTCTCTGCTGTGCCATGCCTCAGTAGCCCAATTATATTACAGACAGCTGCTGTGGGGATAGCCTGTCTGCAGAAAACTCACAGGAAATTTCCTGCAGGGTGACAGCACCACAGGGCACCCTGTGGGGCAAGATTTTCAGTGCTGCCTAGGGGATTTTGGCACACTGAAATGAACAGATGTGTCTCAGTCCCCTAGACTGCTTTGAAAACCTCTGCATCCCAGATAGTGTACTATTAAATCTCTTAGTGGTCTCCTTTGAGAGACCACTTCTGTATTATGTCCGGTAAATGACTCACATGAGGAAAAGCTGGGGGATAGGGTGCTGGCCTGGCACAATGGAAGCATGTATCAGACACCGTTGACTCAGAGCCTCCGAAGAAATGTTAAATAGTTCAAGCCCTGTTTTTCAGTGCCAGGGAGTGGGAGGCAGGGTTTATTTTCCCTCTTCCTGAACAGCAACTGTTGCCCTTCGCATTATCTCGTGCTGGCCCCTGCACAAAAAGATCAGGCTTTTTATACCTTCCTTGCATCAGTAAGCTGGCTCTGGTGTGTTGTGGGCAGAGCAAGTGAATTCTAAGTCACTGATCCCACTCACACCCAGGCCCTGTTGCATTATGAGGAGCTGATGTAAAGTGCTGCCGAAAGGAACCATTTGCGCTGGACAGCTACCAATTTTGTTCATCCTACAAAACTCAGCAGCTGTGCTAGGTACCGTGTCCCAAAGTGCCATCGATGTGCACCTTATGTATTAACTCGTTATATGAATATATACAGTTACAGCACACTCCCATGACACACACCACCTTTGCAGCGTGGAAGGGCACTGAGTTGGTTGGAAAATACACCCTATCTCCTTGGTTGCTGTAGAGCTGTCATGTCAGCTTTGTGTCAGCCCTCTTCCCAGCCCCTAGCATAGGGGGCAGATTGAGGGCATGCCTGGGGCACACTGCGCTATGGTTAAGTCTCTTCTTCTCAAGGCCTTTGGGGGGCTGTAGAAAGCAAAATATAAGATAGAGTAGCCTGAGGCTACTCTAACTTACACCAGGGGCCAGACAGGACCCTGGACTATGGGAACGCAAAGGTGGTTTAAAGCAACCTTTCCCCCACTTCCCCTTCCATCCCTGTCTGGGGTAACAGACTCAAACCCTGAGTCTATAGAAATGGCACTGAAAGAGCCACGTGCTCCTAGGGGGAGAGTTATCCATACCCTGAACATCAAGCCATGGGGCTGTCATGCGACCGTAGAAAAGGATCACACACGGCTGGGGAATTTTTGTCAGGGTCCACATTTCTTGGTCAACATATAGTCAAAGTCCAGAATCCAGAGAAAATAATTTAAAAATAATAAAAATAATAATAAGTAAATAAAAAGATTTTGGGATCCATTCAAAAATATCTCACAGCCTGGATTTGACTCATGGTCCACCTATTGACAACTCCTTGCATAGGAAGCCACTTTCTTCTAACACTGAGCAAGGAACTTTGTTATAATTACAGAACAAAGCCCTTTCTCCCTCTACTTCACTCTAGAGCTGCTGCCTACAGGCCCTCTTCTGCCTGGCTTTCCGCTACCGTTCTAAAGAAGCATGATCGGTGCTGGACACTTGTCAGGGCTGTTTGTTCAGCACAGGCCTTAAGGCCGGATGAGCATAGAAGTGGGTCAAAACCCTGTCTTCCAATGGAAATGCCGGGGTGCCCCCCAACCCCTGCTTTTCTGTAACCCTCCCTCCTTATCTGAGCACCGGCAAGCGTAACACTGGGCTAGGAAGTGGGATCCTTTTCAAAGAGCGGTCTGCTCTTCGTTAAATCCCCACACTGAAATTCCAAGCAGCGGAGTGCGTTGCACTCATAGGAGGAGTTCTACCGTCCCCTGACCCCTGCTCAACATCTAGCATTGCCTGCCAGGCTAGCATCTCAGTGCCCGAATTAATAGCCCACCGATCCAACAGGCACCAACCCACTCTGTCCTGCTGCTTTCCCTGCGCCTTGTTCAGCCTCTGCACCCGACTTTTCTGCAAACACGAGAAGACCATTAAAAGACGCAGCTGGAGAGATTGCAGCCAAGGGTTTTGTGCTGGGAGGGATCTGGGGGGGAGTGTGAAGTGTGGGGAGGGGGGATGGGAAACAGGATTAATCATTTTAGAGGAAACCAGATTTCCGTATCCCCCTGCTGGAAATTTAAAATCTGATCTTCGTTTGCATCCCAAATGCAATTGCTCTCAGAAACTTGCCTTGCAGCGCGTTGGAAAGCACGTACCTCTCGGCAGCCAGCCCTGTCGGGATCAGTGTCCATGCTGTCTACCTGGCAGCGGGATCTTCCTTCCTCTCATGCTGAGCATCATCTTTTCTCTGAACACGGAGGTAGTTAAAAGCTGCAACTTAAGGACTTGGCAGACTGGGGAGGGCTGGATGGACCCGTGTGCATGCAAGGCAGCCATTGGCTCAGCTTATCCGTCTGCTGCGCCAGTAGGTTAGGTTACGCGTGTCATCCCTCTTCTCTGTTCCTCTTATTCCCATGTCACTGTCCTTCCCCGCTTGGTGCTAGAAAGGAGGAGGGGGAAGGTAAGTTATTGCTGGGGGGAGGAGGAGAATGAACATGACAGCGTGAGTCAAGCGTGCCCCCTAGCGTGTGCACCAGAACAGATGCAAATGAGGCTAGAGAGAGGAACCGCTTTCGCAAAGCCACCTCTTCTGTCATTGCCAGTTCCTGCCCTGCACAGTGCAGCATATGGTGTATGATTTTTAATTTCCTGGGGACGACTCTTCTTATGGTGACCGGCAGGTTTCTCCTTGCTCTTTATCAGGCCTTTTATTAACCCCCTGCTAGATCCATAGAGGCCAACTGGCCCCGTTGGGTGAGCAAAGCGCTTCCCATTTTACCGCTCTGTGGTTCCTTTGCATTGCTAAGTCCTCCACAGGATTCTTGTCTCCAGGGTTTGATTCCCAGCCAGCGCAATGAAATCTGTGTTACTCCGTTACAGCAGCATTTCCCCATCTTTGGGGAAAATTAAACCAGTCGTACCCCCCCTTCAAGCCTGCCATGTGTTGTTAAATGCAAAGCCCAAGTGAGCTGTCAATGAGTCGATTGTGTAGATCTTCACAACGTGATTTAAATAGTTAACGTTTAAAATTTTGTCACTGGCATCTAAGTTAGCATCCATTGAGGTTGTTGTTTCAGGCTCTCTGCAAACTCATGCATAGATGTTGCATGGGTTACGGCTTTATGTTTTCTTTGCAACCATAACAGCTAGAAGCTTACTCTTTTTTTTAACATGAAAGTGGAGACTCTGAAGAACAATTTGAGAAGACTGCCAGCCTCTCTGGCTAGTTCTTAATCCCCCTCCAGAGGGACATGACCCATACTTTTGTGAAACACTGGTTTAGGGACAGCATGATGGGAACATTTTCAATTGAAATCTCTTTCCGTCCAACATATTTCAATGGCGCTAAAAAGGATTGCTACTTTCCTCCCCAAATGTCCCTATTTATAGTTCTCGAACATAGCAGAGTTCTGATGGCAACTGCTGTGCTGTGTGTAGAGTTAGGTTTGGAAGGATTAGATTTTTATTGGCAAATGCCAGTAAATGTTAATTTCACTGTACAGCCACAAACCAATGAAAAGATCCTTCCATCGATAATAATAAAAATTTACAGATAGGCAAAGTCAGAAAGATATGGCTTGAGAAGTTATTAGAAGTTAATTTATGGATATTTGCTTTGTATCTTTTGACATGTGATGTTGACTGTGTTCTAATGGTTATAAAGCTTTTTGAATCTCTGCATCAACTGTCATTAAATAATTATGGGTTGATCTTTCTATAGTCTGACCCCACACAATTTCCTACAATTATGAACATTTACATTGAAAAAAATGCTTAAAAATAAACACGAATATTATCTGTTAAAATTATTTTAAAAAAAACAAAAACAAATACTATCAAGCCTAGGTAAAGTGGTACAAATCCCTAGTCTAGACATGACCATAGACTGTGTAATAACAGGACCCCATCCTGATTCATTCTGCCAAGTACAGTATTGCAGGGGAAGCACATACTAAATCAGCCGGTACCATAAAACCCCTATTTTATGAATTCATAAAATCGAAACGTTCATAAAATTGAAGCTCTCTAAACCCCACAGTTGCAGGGCCTAGTGCACTTTGTGGCTTGCTTCTTGTCCATCACCCCACTGCAAAGGGATTCCCCATGCACTGAAGACATTGGAATGAGAAGTGATGCCAACCTGTTCTTCACTGACATCACCATTTTTTTTTAAGCTGGGGAGAATGGTTTGTACAACTCGTCATTTGTCAGCCTAGTGTTCATAAAATCAAGGCTCTGGAATATGTGTACAAATTCCCATTTCTGCCTAATCTGTTGCCGCTCCCAAGTGCTGACCACTGTGATATATCAGTGGCGTGCTCGTTCACTGCCTGGCGTTAAAAAGAACAAAGACGATCCAGTTGGTGTGCACGGGGCATAGCAAATGGATTTGCCGTTTCTGCAGACTTTGGGATTTTTTTAACAAAAGCAAAAAAAGGAAAATTAATCACTTCATGCTGCTGCAGTTACAAAGCAATACAAAGGCTTGCAAGCAATTTTAATCATGTACCTATTGTATTGCTCTGCCCAAAGAGTGCTTTGTAAAGATGATTAAGACGACAGATGCAAACAAAGAATTCTTCTCAGCAGTGCCTAGGGTTGTAGCTAAGTTCTCACAAACCCACAGCAATGTAGGATTTTACTGTTGTCCCTATGATATGCATGAAGGCCACTTAGAACTGCGCAGGAATAAAACCCAGATCCTTCTCCTCTGGAATCGAAGGCTTCTACTGCTTGGCCTACAGGAGTCTCTCATTGGCAGTATAGGGCCTCTGATATGCAGCTGGACAGTTCTGATTCTATCCAGTAGAGGGCAGTGGTTTGCATCCACCCAATCCAATTCAGCACAACACTCTGGCTGTGAACGTTCTTGCAAGTCTCTGCACTACTGAAGAGCAAAGAGGAATGCAGGAATTCTCGGCACCAGCTCCAGGTTGCTGCAGGGGGTTATTTTTGTGCAGCAGGCAAAAAGCACAGGGTTTTGTGGGTTATTGTCAGTGAAAATGAGTGTTTGCAGGATCAAACCAAACAGCTGTCAGATGGTAGCAACGTTCAGCTGCTGCCAACATAGTTAAGCTCAGACCAGGCTAGGTAGAGATAGAAAAGCTTTACAGCCAATACTAAGTCCCGGCTTCTCAGAAGTCCCTATTACAATTGCCCTGGCAAGGTGGAGGGGCAGAGCAGACTTCTTTTCCCATAAACTTCTGAACATGAAGTACTGGCAGGGAACGGCTATTTATTTAGCATCCGATTTCCTGAATTCATACACATCCTGCTCTGGGAATAGTTCCAGGTGCATTTTCAGCAGCAAGTCTCCCGTCAGTGTCGATCAGGTCTCTGCATCAGCTGGTTCTCTGCAGAGAAATGTGTGCACTTGGAGTTCCCAACGCTGCAGAAATCATGGAGAAATAATCAGGCCCTGGGATGTGGTTTGAGAGGCAGCAGGGGGAACCAAGCCAGAGATGCAACAGTTGAGGGCTCTCGTGCACACTGTACATGTGCTCCAAGGGGAAAATGATTAACGCCCCAGTGAGTTCACTAGTGAGGAAGAGAAAGGGCCATGTGCACACATATGGACACTCATACACATGTACATACATAAGTGGATATAGATGGACACGCACACAGCTTGTATGCATGGAAACAAACACACACATTTACATACAGACCTACCAGCCCCATCTCAGGGCCTGTTAAATGAGAGGGCTCTGATTCTGACAGTACAGCTGATACAGCGCCTCGCACAATGGGGCACTGTTCCCTGACTGGCACCTCTAAATTTTACCATAATGTAAACAATATCAGTAACTTATTACCATGCCACCAACCAGATTCCCATGTGATAAGCGAATTTTCACCACCAGGCCCCCATCAGAATCTGGCCCCCATAGTGGACAAACATATACAAAACAGCGCCAGGCTCAGAATTTTATGGCCTTGGGTGCTACTGTAGCATAAAAAGGAAATAGTAGCGGAGCAGCAGCTCAGCCATAGTTGAGAGTCACTATTAAAAGAGACTATTCTGAAAATCCACGTGCTGAGGGGTAGAGTTATTGCTCCAAATTTGGTGTCATTTGAGCAAGGGGTCCAATGATATTCAGTACCCCTAAAAATATACGTTTACAAAATCAGCTGGTTATTGAAGTAGTAAGAAAGCTCTTTCATGATTGTAGGTTTTACGTTGGATAGGTGTCTTCCAAAATCCATCCACTAGAGGGAAGTGGAACCAATGACTAATTATTGGATATCAGTGAGGTGTAGAGGCTGGAACTGTGACAGATGGCTCATTTGCCTTGAAAATATTTAATACTAAGCTTAGTAGTTGTGACACAGGGCAAAATCCTGCAAATACGTTCTCCTGACTCTGCAATAAGTAGCATAAACTCCCACTTCCCAGTGTCAAATCCTAATGCAAGCAAAAGATTTTCCTCAACATTTTTAAGAGCCTAGCCTCATCTAGCTGAAATATAAAAAAATGGGCTGAAATATTGAAAAGACTTAAGGCAGTGAGCAGCCAGACAGGCGACCCTCCACTGCCTTTTCCAAACTCTTGTATGATTTCTCTCTGGGCAGATGTATTTTAGTGGCAGATTGGAGATCTGTTTATGGAAGTTATGAGATCTTTCAGGACAAATGATACTGTATGAACATATGAAATTTAGAGATTTGAAAAAGGCTTAATCCTTGTGATGTTTCTAGCCAGGATAATATGATGCCTCTGTTTTGTGTCCTGAACCTTTAAATTTCTAAGAATCTTGCCTGTCTCTAGAAGTGGCAGCCATTTTGTTCTCAAGGTAGCTACAACCTGTTGCGGAGGAGAGAGCACACAGTGTGCTCTCTCCCCTGGGGACTTCATTGATGTTCTTTCTTGTTACGGTTTTCCTTATTCTGAAACTGGCCATTCAGACCAAATGCACTTTGATTGATCCTTTTGTAGGGCAAAAAGCCACGTAATTCCCTTTGTCCAAGGACCTCAAAGGCTAAGTAAAACTGCCTAGCAGCCCTGCAAAGCAGGCAGTGCCCTTCTGGCTGTACTTATGGGGACCTGAGAAGCAGAGACTCCCCCATTGTCTCACTGATTGAGTGACAGAGCCAGGGCTGGAAGGAATGCAAGACCCGAGACTTCCAGTCCCTGACTGCTCTCAGCACTGGACAGTGCTCTTTTCTTTCAGTCAGTGGCAGGCCAGGGCAGGCCAGTTAGAGGAAGCCCAGTAAAGTCTAATTTGCTGTATGGAGTGGGAGTTCATGATGTTTGTTTGTGGTCTCAATGACACTTCTTAACCCCTGTGTCAGGAGCAGCAGTGCAGAGAGATTCCTGGGAGAGAGCTGGAAGCTGTGCGGCTGCCTCCCTGGCAAAACAGGGTTGAGGGCTGGAGCTTGCCCCACGGCTAATTTTTAAAATGTGTGTTTGTTGGGGGGACACACACAGAGCAGAGCTCCTGTGGCAGTGCTGTTCACCTCATTAACCCCTACCCTGCCCCACGGCATCGTCACAGCCCTGTCTTGTGCCCGTATCGGTGCCAGTGCCGCACCAGCTACGGGAGGGCTGCATTAGTTCGGCCTGGATGAGGGAATGCTCTGTAGAACGCAGGGCACCGTGGCATGGGAGGGCAGAGGGCTGGTGGGGCGGATTCACACCACCTTGCGCGTGCACTGCTTTGGCCCAGGCTGGGGTAACGCCGAGCCCGCTGACTTTTTGGCATCCCGTCGTATCCCTGAACTGCCACAAGGTGGCAGCATGTCCAAAAATTACATGCCGCATCCAAGGGGGCCTGAGGGTCTGTGACTTGAGCACGAGTGATGCTGCCGGCCCAGCGACCCTGAGGATCTCAGAGGAGCTGATGTGAGGGGTTGTGCTCTGATGGGGAGAGCTCAGGGAGGGCTCCCCGCGGCTGCCAGCCTGAATCCGGGCTGGGTCAGCGGGCTTCGTGCTGCCCTCTGTGAAACCAGCTGGTGCACACAATCTGAGAGGCTGGCTTTCCATGGCACCATAACTGGCGCTAATTGTCTCCTTTCTTGGCAATCAGAAGCAGAGAGTCCAAGGAGAGAGCTGTCCTTTTTTTTCCCTTCTGCAAGGGGGTCCCTCCAGGGCAGGACAGAGAACGTGTGGGGAAATCCTGCCCTGGTGTTCCCATGCTGTACTGTCCTGTGTTTAAACAGGACGTTGGTCTCCAGGGCTTTGCACCCCGCTGTCTTCCACAAGCCCTTTAAACAGAAAAGCTGCCCTGGTATCAGTGTCTTTGTGCAGGTGCGTCGGGTTCCCCCCAGACATCCTCCACGTGGAGCTGGCAGGTGTGAGCTCTGCCTCACTTTGTCTCTGATCTCTCAGTTAGCCAGGAAGCAGCTATGACAGGAGCAGCAGCAGGGACTGCCCATGGCAACGCTGGCTCACAGGGACGAGAGATTGGATCCAGCCGCGGCAGAAGGCAGGTAAACGGAGCCGGGAGAGGGCACGGGGTGGCACTTAGTTCTCCTTTGCAAGGCGTTGAAGGCAGACAGGAAGTGGCCTGCCCTGCGGCTGAGTCATAGCAGATCAGCTGTACCTTATCTAACCAGGTGACTGATAAAGAACCGGTTCATTCCTGGTTTTTTCTGCACTGGGCAGTGCATCCAGGACTTGCTCTCCTCCTCATTTTTGGCTGCTGTCCCAGCGTGCTGGGTGCCACCACACAGAGCAGCTGCCATGGGACGTGATGGCACAGACTGGAATTTTCAAAAGGCGTCCTTCAAAAACTGGCCCATAAATGTCTTCCTCCTGGTAATGCCGTGTCTAGAGGACAAGTCCCCAGCCAAACCTCCCTGGGAAGTTCAGAACCAGATCCCTATAATAACCCTGTTCCCTTCTCTGGCATCCTGCCCACATGTGAGTGAGTAACGCCTGTCCGTGAAGTATTTTACAGAGGACATTGACATGTAGGGAGCAGAAGTGATCTGCCCAATTTCACCCACCAGCGTAGAGATTAGAACCCAGCTCTCCTAACGCCCAAGCCTGTTCCCTATCCACTAGGCTATACAACCTCCCTGGTGTTGCAGCTGTTTAACTGGAAGTCCACCCTCCATCGGATCCAGATGCAGACTTGGTACATCAGGTCAGTGTCTCGTGAATGTCATCAAGTGTTGATGCTGCGTCTAGAGCCACACATCATGCAGAAGCTTTGGTTCATTTGAGTTTAGACATGTTCTTTCATTCCTTTTGTTTCATGTGGTTTCTTCCTCCTCTTGAGCTTTGCTTTCATGTCAGGGTTCCTGGAAACCTAGAATGGCAAAACTGAACCTCCAAACAGAATTGGCCTCTCCCTTTAAGCTCTATGCATCATGTAACAGTTTGCAAGGGTTCCTGAGAATTTAATGGTTTTAGATCTATTGTGTGAACCATCATGTTGTGCAGGACTAAAGTGAAACCACCAGACTTGGTCCCAGAAAGCCGATCTCCATAACTACCGCAAAGCAGATCCGTGTTACACAGGGGCTTGAGCCCCAGAAATTGAGATCTGGATCCCAAGCACCCTAAACTTTGGGGATGTGGGATTCCAGGAGTCTGGGGAGGCCTGTGATCTAAATGGAACCAGCTGTAGAATTCTGATTAGGATCTGTGCATTCATCTGTTAGCCCCATTCCCACCCCACCCCCCACAAGGTTGGGAGCTGTTTGGATCTGGGGTTTGGTTTGGATCCAGAATCTTGAATGTGACAGAGTAAATATGCAAAGTCTAACAAAATACGCAAAATCATCCTGGCATTTCCCTTATGTTTGCTTAACTAATAAACAGCCAAAAATATGTTGGTTATATCTGGAGACTTGTGAACCAGGAGATTTAAAGCCATAAGCAGTTGTTCTAAGCTCATACACACGGCTCTCAGTTGTACATCAGTGTAGCTTCATTGGCGTTGTAGAGTTACTCCTGATATACAGTGCTAAGAGGAGTATCACATCCAGCTTATGCAAACACAGACCCTCTTACTTGGAGTTTCTGGGTGTAATTTATAAGGCACTAGACAGTAAAGAGAGAGAAGCTTCATGGAGATCAGTCCTCACATAACCTTCAGCCATTGCTTTGGCGGTTTTGCAAGTGCAAGGAAAGCCTCTTCATTATTCAAAACAGCTAGAATTACACCATTTAATAATATGCATTAGGATTTGCTGCTCTGGACTTGAGCTGTGGTTGGTGGGTGTTTGATAGATTACAGGTCTGGCTCGCTGCTGCCTCTCTTGAAGGCACAAGGACAGTGACACTGGTCCTGTGCTGAGCTGGTGCCAAGGGAATTCTCCCCCAGCCTTTGTATGCCACTTGAGCTGTTTATAGGGGCCAGGGTAGTGATAATTCCATGAGCATCTGGAATTCCCTTTTGTGCTGCTTCACCAACCGGGTTTTGAAAAGCTCCTGCTCGGGTTGTTTCATATCCCATGATTAAGGCCCTACTTCATTCACGATATTGTGGAAATTGCTGACCCCACCCTATTAGACTTTCACCACAATTTTTATTTTAATTAGCTTACTTTGCACAGTCCACAGTTCTGCATACAGTTGAGTATGCAGTTAGTACCCAGTGGATGTAAACTGTAAAAGGCTAAAGTGTCTGGACTCGATTTCTACAGCAGTTATATTAAGAGTTTTAGTCTTCTGAATTGTATATTGTACCGGTGACTTTTGTTTTTAAGGATTGTAATATAGTTGCAGCAAGATGTCTGGCTATCAAAAAGAATTAGCATGCCTAACATAATGCTTGTATGTTTATATCGTTGCAACAAATTTTTCTTAAAAATAATAGGTCTACTATGGCTTTTCCAAATTATCACTATTAATTGGTAATTAATTGGTCCATTATTACTTTTCTGTGATTCTCTGTGTCTTGTCCACAACTCAGAGGCAATTATTTGAAGATCATTCCACAATTCAAGTAGGGCCTTACCCATGGTGGATAGCCACATCTAGACACATGTACAATGGAGCAGTCTCAAGATTTGCTCTGGAGCTGTAAAATACTGCATGTTGTGTGTTCCCCCAGCTACGTTGGGGAACAGGTTCCCCTTCAGAGATGATAGGCACAGAATTAATAGTAATAATCATTCTTTGGCACCTCCCTGGAGCCTTTTCATTCCTAGACCTCAAAACTGGATCAGCCCTGTTTAATAGATGGGGGAAAATGAGGCAAGGAGAGGTTGGTTGGGGTTTTTTTAAGACCCTGTTTTTCAGAGGTGCTGAGACAGCAACTCCTGTTGATTTCAGATGGAGTAGTGGGTGCTCAGCACTTCTGGAAATCAAGCCCTAACTTGATTTGCCCAAGTATCATCCGTAATTTAGTGGCAAGGTCAGGGCTCGAATACAGGTGCCTAGAGACCTAGCCTTTTGTGTAGTCCACCGAACCACAGCTACCCCTTCCATTGAGTAGCATCCATCGACCAGAGCTGGGGTTGAACCTTCAGCCCCTACTATCTAAAAGGGAAGCAAGCCTGTCTGAAATCTGGCAGCACAAATGAGTTCAAGATGTATTTATAGCACGTGCATAGAATGTGGGGAATAAAAGGCTCCCAGTACATTAGAGCACTTAATAGCTTGGGAATTACATCGCTAATTAAATAATAGGTGTGCTCAGCTAGGGAAAATATCTGCTGTAGGTTTACCTAGAGGCTGTTGCCCAGGGAGGTGAGAGCTGTGAGCCATTTTACACACGGCCAGGAGCTCCCGCTAACCAGAGCTGTCATTCTCCCCTGGCAGATGGCCAGCTCAAGGGCATCACTGAGGTCCCATCTAAATCAGGTTCTGTGGATCCATCCCAAAATCTGTTTTTCTGCAGTTTAGAAGTCTTGAATCCTTCTCTCGAAACTCTGTTCCCAGGGGCTGAAGTGGGGCCTTGTGCTGGCCCTGTGCACAGGTGGAGTTCACCCATGTGCTCTAGTTAGATGCTGATTTTCCTCGTGAGCAAACTTCTCCTGCGGTTCCCATGCCAGGGTGGCGCTGCCAGGGTTATAACAAGAGGCTCCTACGTCAATTCGCCACCCAAGCCCATTGCCCCAGGTTTACGGAGGGGAAGGGGCGGCGTGACCTTTCATTTTCCCCATGCGAGTCAGCTGAGCGCCTTCACACAGCCAAGGATGGAAGCAGCACATCTTGACGCCTGCATTGACTAATATGGAAGAACTCAGTGGCAGAACTGGGACTAGTACCTGTGTCCTAGCTACTAGACCATGCTGCCTCTCATGCTTATGCCGAGTGGCGCATGCCAGCAGTGTGTCTTTGTGGAGCATGCTGCTAGGCCGGAATTTGAAGTGAGGGGGGAAGTCCTTGCTGGTGTAGGTTCTGCACCGCCTGATCCTGTGCGCGCCGGCAGGTCACCCAGAGCAGCCCCTGAGCTCCTAGGGCTGCTCTCCGAGGGAAGGACTGGGCTGCCATGGTAAAAAGCTTCGTTTGGTTTTCCTTCTTTCAACTACATCGCTTCTGTCTGCTCTGCCTCTCTAATTATAACAGCAGAGGGGAGTGGCTGCCCCCTTTGTTAGCGGGCGATGTATGAAAGGAGGGGAAGGAACTGCCTGGTCCAGAGCGGATCTGGAACACTTGCTGGTGAATGCCCTCCCACAGCTCAGCCCTGCCGTGGGGCCGTGCCCTCTGTACTCCTCTCTGACTCGGTGTGGGGCTTGCTTGCTGCACACTTGCCCAGCCAGTGCTCGGCCTCAGGGCACTCTGCTCTGTGTGCCATCGCACAGGGGCTGTACGTGCTGTGACTAGCTCTGTCACTCAAGCCCCTAGGCTTTCTGTCTCAGGTGTTTTCCTGCTTCCCCCCCTCGGGCCTGTCATTTTGGAGCTTACAAGCCCTTCGGCTGCGCCACTGTTTGGGGAAGCCAGGGCTGGACCGAATCCCTGAAAATAGCCAACAGGCTGAGCCATGAGGAGTGAATCCTGGCCCGGTGTCCGGGTGACGGGAGGCCCGGCAGCAAGTGTGTGAGTGGCCCCTGCCATTCCCCTTTCCGTGCCATCAAATCCCTTCTCCCTGCAGAGTGCCAGCCATCTGAATTGGGATGACCCTTTCTTTCCATAAGGCCCTACATTACATGGCCAGGAGGGGCCTTAGGGAGCCTCTTGTCTGACTCGCTCAATGATACAGGCCACAGGATTCTACCCTGCCCGGAGCCCCTGGCTTTCCTGGCGCTAGAGCATCTCTTAAAGAGACGTTGCCCAGCTCTGCCGAGCGGTTGGGAGCACAGCCCTTGTACCTGTGGCGTCCCCACAGGGGCTTTCCTCCGTTCAGCAGCACAGTGGGCATGCTGATTCCCCCGGGAGGCCCGCCGGTGGTTTTGGTGCCAGCGGAGATGCATTCACCCTGAGTACCCTGGTGCCATCAGCCACGTTCAGGTGTCCTCCACCCAGCCTTACAGGGTCCGGAGGGCCTCGCAGCTGGGCAGCAGTCATGGAGGTGTGACTCATATCATTCGGGCTTCCCTCCACCAGCATTCCCACCTTGCTCCTCCCATTTGTCAGTCTCTGGGACAGTCAATTCCATGCCTCCCCCCGCACTGCACCCCTCCATGAGCTCAGCTGCTAAGCCCCTGCCCTCTAAATTACCCTAAAAGAGCCCCTTCTGCTGCATGACTTGTAGGGATTCCTATTGATCTGGCTAGAAGGTTCTTGTGTTCACCCCCTTCTTTGACCTCCGGCTGTCCTTAGGCTGCGCAGTGTTTGGGGGCAGCCACTGCCCCTTCTCATCTGGCTGGAAAGGACCTAACGCTGTGTCGGGGCTTCTGCAGATACGTGGGCCGCTTGCTTGCTAGTGCTTCCCCCAGGAGCTCTTTAACCCAGCTTCTGGGAAGGCGGCCAAGTCCCAACTCCACGCCCTCCTTCCTCTGTGGCAGGAGAGCGGTCTGCTCTGTGCCTGTGTCTGAGCCAGGGGGACGGATCCTGGGCTTGGAAAAAGGGAAGCTTGTCAGTGAGTCAGCAGGGGAGGGAGATGGATTGTTCCATGAAAGAACAGTTTATCTCACTTGTCAGCTGCATTCGCACGGTGCCACAGAGGGCAAGGTCCACAGCTGGGAGCAAACTTCTTTGGTACTGACATTTGACGGCTCTGCACGTCAAATAGAGAGAGCCCGGGGGGGAGACCCAGAGAGTTGCATGTTACATGTGTGTTGCTTTGGCCACCTGTGGCATTTCCCACATCTGTGTGGAGCTGGACTTTGTTGCCGCCGTCCAAAGAATTAATTATAATAACAAAGACATTAACAGGGTAAGCCTCACAACACTCTTGTGAGCAAGAATAGCAAACACCCCCACTTTTCTGATGAGGATACTGAAGCACAGAGCAATCGGTGACCCTGATTTTCAGCTGGAGCAGTTGGAGCTCCTGTTGATTCAATCAGGAATCGTGGGTTCTCAGCACTTCTGAAGATCACACTGTAAGTGACTTGACCAAGGCTACCCAGCCAGGCAGTTGTAGAGGCAAGAATAAAGCCTAGGAGTTCTGACTTCCAATCTAGTGCCTTCACCACAAGGCTTCCTCCTTCGGAATTAAGGACCAAATGTTCAGAAAAATGGTCTTTGGTTCTGGTGTTTCAGTGTTTAGATGCCCAGCTTGAGACAACTTAAAGGGGCCTGTTTTTCAGAGGTGTTGCAGCTGCAGCTCCCATTACATTGAGGGTGGTCTGAAAAGTCAGACCCCTTTAAAGCCTCTCAAGTCGGCCACCCACAGCGCAAACCAGTGATGGGCATTTTGTCCTTAACATCTAACCCTTTTATAGACAAGGATGTGGACTTTCTGAGTCCGTACATGCTCCGCGATGTTCTTTTTGACTCTGTCTCATGCGGCAGCTGTAACTCCCTGCCATCCCTGGCCTTCTCTGTGGGATGGGTCAGCATACCTTTCAGCCCCTCCTAAGGGAAAGCGCCCACCAAAATCCATAGGCAGTGACCTGCGAACGTGTCTCACCTCTGCTAGTGACCAGAGGGGAGCTAAGTTTCCATGGCCTGTTTGTTAAGGGGGAAGTCCTCCCCTGTGTAGAGGCCCAGGACATAGCCTAGGCACCATGTCTGCTCTCCGAATAGGCCTTGAGTGCTAGGTCTTGTGGTACTGTCCTGCCCAGAAGCGAGCTTCATCCTCAGTCCCTTTTGTCTTATAACTAGGTGCTTTGCTGTGTTCTTCTCAACCTCGCCATCACTGGGGTAGCTGGTTACGGCTCAGAGACTCAGCAGGGAGTTGCCTGCATATCCAAGTCCCTTTGCATTCCTCTTCCCCAGCCATGACGCCATTGGCTTCCACGTTCTTCTCCAAACCCTGAGTGCGGAACTCAGCTAGGCAGCCGGGGTAAAGGGCAGCCGTGACTCCTGGAAATCTCTTCGGTCAGTTAGCATTTGTCAGCCACATCCATATACGAGCCACTTCCCCAATTTGTGGATCGGGGTAAATAATTAGCAGCAAATATGTTGATTATCTGAGCCTCTGTGTCTCTTCTGGGGATCAGAGGGAAAGGGGAGATGGCAGGGCTCAGGAGGAGCGTGGCGAGTTGAATGTGAGTAAAGTCCCACCAGTTTTCCCCTGCGTGGGAGCCCCTTTGCAGCATAGGGTCCAGAGCATCTTCCCAAATTCTGTAATCCCAGAAATTTGGGGCCATGGAGCCTGGCAGGGGAAGCCCATTTGGGGCTCACAGAGCCCTGAAGCTCCTATTTCGTACTTGGAGCGCGGCTGCCAGAGTAGCTAAAATGACTATAATCTATCCCTCTATTGAGCACTACTTCTCCTTTCTGCAAAGCCAGGCCATGCCAGTCTCTCAGCAGCATCTAGCAAATCTTCCCTGAGCAACTTGAACCAAACACTCTTGCTTGCTTCCCTGTGTACCATTGCCCTGTGAAGACCCCCTCGTGCAGAGCGCAAATACAGGACCTGTGCACGACTCAAGTCCTGCTTCATCCCTAGCATTAGCAAGTTCTGGATGCCTGTCTCATCTCTTGGAGGTTTTTAGGTAGGTGATGCCTGCTGTCCTGCGTGCTGGCTGTGTAAGGGGCAGAAAGGAGTCATTCTGAGCAGCACAGCCAAGAGTTAAGCAGTGCAAGCTGATGGCCAAACTCCTCCCTAGGATAACTCCATGCTTTTGTCCAAAGAGCCTCTTGGGTGGAAATTGATCGCAACCTTATTGTTCCTTTTGCATGGCCCTGCGTTTCAGACTAGGACTTTGCAATGTCCAAAGACCTTTTTAATGGATTGACATGAAAAGCTGGGAAGAAATATTTTCTACATAATTTTCATTCCCTTGTAATTCAGCTGCCTCTTGTTGCTACGTGCACGATTCTCTGGCTCTGATTGGTGGAACCGTTGTTATGGGGATGCTGCGAGGGCAAAATTAAGTCTAGTTGCTGCTGGATTCATTGTTTTCTTATTGGTCTGTTGGTTGCTACGGTCAACTGTGTTTTGGCTGACTATGTTTTTAGTGTGTGTGAGGTGTATAGTGCAGCAGACAGTGAATTTAATTGAGTGCAATGAGGTTAGCTGATTGGTGTCTTTTTTTTTCTTTTTTCTTTTTTTATTCCAAGTTGAAATGTGTCTAAGTGTGTGTCCACACTGCATTGCAACTGTGTCTGCAGGCTTGGGGTTTCCAACCCAGGTTTGGGCATCCACACTGCACTTAAACCTGGGTTTATAGTTTCTGGGCCCGGCTCTCACAGTTGTGCTAACACATCCACATTGTGCTACGCAGATCTTCTGACTCAGGTCTGTGGTGTGGCCTGAGTCCACACTGCACAATGACAGGTCACCACAGGACTCAGGTTCTGATGCCCCTCCCACTCCACCCCCTCCCCCCCCCAGCAGGGCCCTAGGACCTGAGTCAGACTGATTTGTGTGTGGACAGAATGGGGGCTTAGGCTCAAACCTGAGTCAGAGCCCCGGATTAGTGTGCAGCGTAGATAGATGCTCAAGTGATTAATCCCCATGTGGGATGGTCTTGTGGCGGGAGCACTGATGGGTGGTAGGACATCTATGTTCATTTCTAGATCCTGCCATAGACTCCCTTTATGAAGGTGGACAAGTCAGTTCTCAACGGGAGCAGGTACTACTCAGTGTAAGAGTATAAGGAACCGACCCACTGTGTCCTGTACTTCAGCGCCTCACCTGTAAAATGAGAACAACAACCCTCCCTTTATCGTCTCGGTAATTTAGACTGTGAGCTCTTTGGGACAGAGACTCTCTCACTCTGTGTATAGCACAGCAGGGCCCTGATATTGATCAGGGCTGCTGGCGGACCTGCGAGACCAGTAATAACAAGCTGCTGCAGCTTTAATGGCTGCAAAAGCAAAGTGACAATTGTGAAATAGCCAGTGGAGGTCAGGCTTGCTTGAATTTTTAGGCACACAGCCTCAAACAATCCGTGGTCTGTTACCTGAATGGTAATCTGCTTTGAGTGGGACAGCTGTACTAGAGTGTGCTAGAACAGAGACATGAAGAATGTCAGGTACAAGCTGTACCTGCGGTGACAGCTGCTTTAATAATAAGTTATTTAGATAAACTGGTGATCAACAAACCCCTCTTAGCACACGTGGGATGGGAAAAAATGACAGGATGATAACAGTTGAACGTTCCCTTCAGCTGAATGTCTCAAAGTGCCTTACACAAGTTAGTTAAGTCGCCAAACAGGGGGAACTGTTGGGATGTCACGGCCGGTCCAAGGTCCCGCACAGTCAGGAGCAGATCTCAGGTCCCGTACAGTCAGGAATGGAACCCTGATATCCAGCTGCCTGCACTAAGTCAAGGCAACAGCTAATATCATCTGTCTCGGGCCCAAATTTTGCAAAAGTGAAAACTGATTTTGGGGGCCTGCCTTGAGACCAAAGATTTCAGAGGGTGCCAAGCACTAACAGCTACGAAAACCAGGTCACAGGTGTCTCCAATTGGGCACCCAAAATCAGTGACCAGTTGTGAGCTTTGCAATTGAAGTTGCCCATCTTTAAGGAAAAGATCTGACTGAGCACTTCAGTGATTGGCCTCCTGGCAGTGAGTTTCGTGTGTGTGTGTATGCTAGAGACGGACATGATGCGGGCAGCAGAGGATGAACATGTTTTATTTCCAGGAGTCGGGGCTTTCATAGCTCCTGAGTGACAAGGCATTGGGGAAGGGAAATGCTCACTGGAAGGAGAGTGTCTAAAATACGCTGTATGTCCCGCTCCCCAAAGACCCATCTGGCTGCTTCTGTCTGAGTGGAGCGTGTGTGTGCGTGAGCTATCTCGGGATAATAGAGGAAAAAATGTGCACATGAGCATCTGTAACTGCTTCACTGTGAATCCTCTGGGATCTGGGATGGCTCTGCCATTCCACTGTTGCTCTTACTTGAAAAAGAGGTGAAGGCAAAGGGATTGCAGAAAGGAAAGAGGTGATGTCTCCTTGTGCTGACACTTGTTTTATAGACTAGCAGAGAATATTATCTGAGTATGTACAAAATGCTGCAAATTCTTTACCTCTCCAGCCTAGACTGTCAGATGCGCCAGTGTTAAAGGGTGCCTTACGTTGCGTTTATTAAGATCACCATGACTTTTTATTAATGTCTGTGCCTAGTGGTTCAAGCAGTGGACTGAGAACCAGGCCTCCTGGGTTTTAGTCCTGCCTCTGAGAGAAAGCGGGGTCTAGTGGTTAGAGCACCGGACTGGGAGCCAGGGCTTTATTGCAGCTCATTCCGTCACCCTTGATGAGTTACTCAGTCTCCCTGTACCTTATTTTCCATATAAGCCCAGCGAGGAGAATGTTTCCCTGCTTCACAGGATGCTGTGCGGCCTGACTACTGAATGTTTGTACCAAATGCGTTGAGCTCTCCCGATGGGGGTCGTTCTAGGTGGGTGCAGAATTAGGGAGAGCGTGGTGCTGTTGCCCATGACCTATCAGGGATGCTTGTAGCCTGCAGCCTCAGAATTGTCCGCATGGAATGCACAGCTCTTTTACTGCACCTTGGCCAGGCTGTGTTTCTAGGCTCGAAGGGAGAGATCAGTGTTAGAGGAGACCGGGGGGGGGGGGCAAATGGTAATTGAAAATGAAAGATCTCTGGGGTGGATGGTTCAGGGGTTTGGCTAGATTGCCAGCAGGTGGCATCCAGCTATACCCGTATAGTTAAAAAGGTTTTCCTAATATCTAACCTAAATTTCCCATGCTGCAGAGGAACCCTATTATTTCTTGTCATATCTTCAATGGACAGGAAGAACAATGGATCACTGTCATCTTTGTAACGGTCCTTAACATATTTGAAGGCTGTTTGCAGGTCTGCCCTCAGGCTTCTTTTTTGAAGACTAACCATGCCCAGGTTTTTTTACACCAATGTTTCTAAACCTTTTAATTAGCAAGTACCCCCTAACTTCTGAAAATTTTAATGAGTACCCCAGCATTCAGTTTTCCACTCTGAGAAATACAATCTTTGCCCCCTTTACTGCTGGACAACTGCCTTTCTCGTAAAGCAGGAGAGTTCTGAGTTCTGCAGTGCTGTCTGGCTGTGGCAGATCACAAAACCCCCTGATGTTTCTTCCTTCCTTCCTCCATATAGGAGCAAAGGTCAACACCAGCCAGTGACTTTGGCCTGATGGCAAGATCAGGTGATGTTCTCCTCACACAGCTGGGAACTTGTGAGGCATGAGCAGGCACTAGCTGCCCCCCAGAGTGGCTAGCAGCGCTCCCCATGGCCATCCCTAGAGGGGTGCGGGCCTGGGGCAAATCTCACTGTGTGTGCCCCTCTTAAGATTTTTACACTGGTAAAATCTGGGGCTGTCATAGTCGTCAATTTCACTGCTCAGCAAGAGCAGTGAAATTGACAAGTAAGCCTGAGGGTAGAGCCCAGCTCCAGGACTGGGCAAGCCGCTGGGCTCTCCGCCTGGCTTTCTGGGCACCGGGCTTTGAGCTGGGGAGGGGAGCTGCCACCTGGGCAAGTTGCAGGTGGCTGCCGCCTGGCTTCCAGCCCAGGAGGCTGAAATGACACCTACAGGCCCCATCGTGCAAGGCGTTGCACATAAAGATGTTAAGAGATCATCCCTGCCCAAAGAGTTTACCGTCTTAAATAGACAAGACAGACAAAGGAAGGGTTATGATCACCTTGCGTCAAACGGGGAGCTGAAGCACACAGAGACTAAGTGACAGTCCCGAGGTCACACAGGGAGTCTGTGGCAGAGCTGGGCTTGAACCAGGAACACTCACATCTTAGTCTGCTGCCTTAACGACAGGCCATCAGATCTCACCAGCAAGCTTGTCTACACGCCCTACCTGCCTAGTGTACCTCAAACCTGAACTGGAAGGATTGCTTCTAAAGATGAGTGGGGAGATCAGCCTCCAAAGCCTGGTCAACCCTTGGTCTGTCTTTTGGGATGTGCAACAAGGTCTTTACTTTTTGTTTTGGCTGGAGGACCCTCTAGAAGACTAGAGAGTTGGTGTGGGAAGTTTCTCAGCCCCCAGTTATACAGGCAGGGATGCTGAATCTTTCCCAAAGGCCACGTCCCTCCCAAATCTTGGTTGGGTGTTAGAGTTATAAAGGTGTTCAGATGAACTAACAAAACAGCCTGACTAAAAATCCCTTCCTCTCTCACTCTTCTAATGTCCTCATTTCTCCAGTCCTCCAGCAAAAAATCTTGTAATTCTGTATAAAAACAAACAGGAAAATCCCCCAGGACTTTCTCCAGCATAAAAAAGAAGAGGGGGGAAAAGAGGCAGGGTGAGGGAATGGAGCCTGTGTCCCTTCCTGGTTTGGGGTCACTTTCTGTCCACTTCCCCTTTCCCATCACCTTCTTCTGGCCTCTTGTTCGCTATGTTCCTAAGGGTGCCATGCCACGCAGAAGTGTGCTATTAGCATCCTCATCTTATTCTAAACCCCCATCTCTCCCATCCACATCATTGTTCCTAAATCCTCTTGAATGGCAGGGAAATTTTGACCCAATATTCCATTCGTTATTGAAATTCTGGTGGCAGCCAGACAGTGTTGGGGAGGGGGTGGACTGATATAGCAAATTATGTGAGAAATTAATTAGTCACAGACAGATGATGTTAATTCTTTCAGTAAGCCTGGTTTATTTCCATGGGTGTCTATTTTTGGAAAACTGAATATGTTTGGCTAAATATAATACAGCAAATAGTTACTGGAGAAGAGGATCTTGCTGCAAACACATAACCTAATTGAAACGAATTAGGCTCATACGTGGAAATTTAAAAGATTTGGGCAACCTATTCTCCAGCCTTATGTTTCCATGCCACAGGTTGGTTGTTGTTTTCATGCTGGGCATCAGAGTCGTCCCACATGAGCTAGATGCTGGGATCAGGGAGGAGAAGATGAGCAGCAGTGGCTTAATGTTGAGGCTGCTAGGATCCTGTTCATCTCCTACAGGATCTGCAGTCTACGGCTTCCCTGATTTGATCATACTTCCCACCCCTCAGGAAATGCTCCTGCGTCTTTGCCAGGAACTCCTGCTGGTTAAGCTTGCAGGGTTTTCCCTGGTAGGTGAGAAAAAGTCTGCAGGGGGCCCTTGAAGCTGTAGCGACTTGGCCCAGAATGCTTAGCGTGGTGCAGAGGAAGTGGATTGTCAAATGCTCTGAGATCCTTGGGATGGAACAGCTCTGAGGGGTTGTATTAGCAAGGATCAGTTTCAGGGGAAGATGAGACTCGGGGGTCGGAGGACTCGGCGTCAGGGTCTGGACAGAATTGTGCAGCTGTGTCCCTGTCCGGCTGAATGGCTGGAACTCTGAACTTTGGCACCAGCAGACCAAATCCTCAGCTGGTGGAAATCAGCATTATCCCATTGAAGTCAATTGTTCCACTCCTGTTTCCAACCGCTGGGGATCGCTCCCATGGGGCCGGAGCAGTTCTAAAACCTCACTTCCCCACCAGCCACTCTCACCGCCATGGGCCGAATCAAACGTCAGATCCATAAACTCTGAGGCACGAAGGGGAGGATTTTGCTGCTTGGGACCATGATGACTGACAGTATCAAGCCTGCTGCACGGCTTGTTGGACTCTTTGCCGGTGTCCATGCTGCTGAATTGGGTGAGTTCTCAGTCCAGTGGAAATGGCTTCCGGGTCCGAGCTGGGCTTGAAAACACCCGCACACCAGGGTGAGAGGGCTTTGTGTGTGGACAGGAGAGGAACAGGGGTAGTCCCTAGCAAGAGCCTGAGTTAACTTGGGTGGCAAGCAGGATCAGAGGCCAGATTTTTTTTTCCCCAAGCGAGCAGCAGCAAGTGGCCGCAGCCATCCAGAAGCGCATTGTGCACCCATCCTTGTAAGCCTGGGACAGCTAGTGGAAAGACAACTGAGCCGAAGCCAAGCTCTGTACCCCAGGATTGGCAGTTGCCCGGCAGGGATGTCAGCTTTGGGGAGGAGCCAGTGTCACACATGAAATACTCCAGCCGTACTGGGAGGATTTCTCTCCCTCTCTCCTCCCTTTACTCAGTGCCTCTTGGATCTCCAGCCTCAGGTTGCTGCGGGAAGGATCTTTCCTTACCTTTTCTGGGAGCGAAGTGCGCAAGGCAGACGAGCCCGGCTGGTGTGGGGGAGAGATCGGAGACGGGAGAGACTTGAGGAAACAAAAGTGGACTAGACTGGAAAGAAAGAGTGAGTCTCCTCTTTCTCGGAGCCGTGTAAGTACTGGCTCTTCCCCCTTGTGCAGTTACATTTCAGCAACATCGCAATATAAACAGAGCAAAGGTATGGCCGGGGGTGGGGGGGTTGCTTTTAAAGGAGCAGTTCCCCTTTTAATCCCTCTTGCTTCCCAGAAGAGCTTCCTCGTTGGGGGTTATTGATCCCTGTGTGTGCTGTATTTTGTGGGAGAGGGCATGAGGATAGATGGGGGCCGTGGGGGGTGAGGGGGAGTCGGAAACTGAGGCTGATCAGCTGTACTCCAATGTAACAGCAAGATATTCTGGTGTCCTTGGCAGAAGATATTCCTATGTGTGTTTTGGTTTTGGTGGGGATATTTTGGAAGCCTTGTTCCTCCTTCCCCACCATCACCCCTTTGTCCAAAACCCTGAAGAGTTTGCTAGCAGGGCAGTATCTTGGCCATCGTTGAAGGAAGCCTGCAGGCTGGGAGAGAAGGGGAAAAGTCGTTGCCTCTAGTATGTAACTTTCCAAGGCTTCTGTTAGGAGAAGACCCTGAAGTCTCAGTGTGACGTCTGTTCATGTGCTGAGGCTAGGGCCATTCTCCCTGCCTGTGTGCATTCCCCTCACACTGCACTTTTGGTGGCTCTCAGTGTCCTTGGCATCTCCCTGTAGTTCTGCCACATTCATGTGCCTCCAAAGTGTGGCTTCCTTCCGCTCTCTAATCGGTATTGCCTTCATTGCTGGTGTGGAGCAGTTATCTAGAACCGGCGGGTAATGTCTGCAGCCCAGATCCCTGCCGTGCCAGGACGAGAATTGGTGCCAAGGATGCTTTAACAGACTGGCCCTTTTCTGTATGTTATCAGACCAGAATGAGCATTGCAGGCAGATTGGCACAATGGTGGCATTAACTCTGAGAAGGAAGAAACATCAGCCTCAAGTCTGAGGCCCTGGCATTGTATTTTTTTTTTTTTGCCCTCTGTGCCAGCCAGGTGAATGGCGCAGAGAGAGAGAGTGTGTGTGTGTGTGTGTGTGTGTGTGTGTGAGAGAGAGAGAGACAGAGACAGAGAGAGAGACAGAGAAGGGATGGGGATGGCACTGCGCACTGGCAGCAGGCAAAGGGTTAATGTAATGGCAACGGAGTGGTGCATATAATTTGGGCAGAGCAGAAAAACAAACCACAAACCAAATGTGTGATATATGCAAGATGGGACTGCTTTCCATCTTTGGGTGGCTGTGGAAAGGCCCCTGTGGAAAGTCACCTCTTTGGAGAGGCCACCCTAAAAACCCTGTTCACCTGAAAACATTTACCTGCTGCTAATGCAGAGTGTTCAGATTTACTAATGGTAATCGTCCCTTTCCTCCCTTAGGGTCTCTAAGCCCTTTTAGAAGCTGGGTAAGTAGCACTATTCCCTAAGTATAGGAAACTGAGGCACATAGAGAGGAAATGACATGCCCAAGGGCTTGCAGCAAATGTGTGGCAGAGTTGGGAACAGAGTCCTGTTCTCTTGACTCCCAAGCTGGGGCTCTATCCGCTGGGCAATACTGCCTCCCTGCTGCATGGCTAGAGATCAGCACCATCCCCTCTCGCTATAGGTCATTCTCTGCTAACTGGCACTCTTTGGCTCTGGTCCTGTCTCCTGTGCTGGAGAGGTTTGCCAGTGGTGGGTGACAGCTCACCTGGCCAGCAAGGGAAGAGAAATACTTCCCAGGGACTGCAGCCCCGGGTTTAGAGGTTTCGCGGATGTGTCTCCACAGATTCACTTGTCACATAGGGTTTGTCTTCTGCGGGAGACGTGCTAGCAGCTGTAGGCCTGTGTCAGCCCTGGCGTGCCACATTGCCACTTCTGACTGCCCAGCTCCAGCGTCACAGGCCTGGTGACAGGAGAGGAGGAAACTGGCGGGGTCTCTAGACATCTTACTCGACATAGAGCCTTTCAGACCCTACAGCCAACCCCACAGAGGCGTGCGTGCGTGGGAAGGGGTAGCGTTTGTTATGAATCATGTAGGGCGGCTTATGGGGCACAACAGAGAATAACAGGATGGAATTTGGCATAGGAAAATGTAAGCACTGTATCAGGGAGAATTTCCTAGGGATGAAATCAGTTAGATAGAGGAATAATCTTCCCATTGAAGATTGGAAGTCCCCTCATTAGAAAAGAAAGGGAGGTCTTGTGGCTAAAGAACGGGAGTCAAAAGATCTGGATTCAATTCTTGGTTCTGCCATGTATTCCCTGTGGGGCCTTGGGCCACTTACCCTCTGTGCCTCAGTTTCTCCATCAATGAAATGCGACCTTGCATCGCTCCGGGAGGTTTGCTCATTCAGGTCTGCATTGAGCGCTGAGAGGCCGGCATGGAATGTGTTTTGGAAGCACAGAGTGTTATTTTCAGTGTTGTCTTTTTTGCGAAGGCCACTTTCACTAATCGGCCACTCTTTTGTTGGCCCCTTGAGTGGACGCTAAAGACAGGTTTCGCTGGATAGAGTGCATAGTTATTGTGTCACATGTTCATACATCCTGGGGTGGCTATGATGCATTAGCCATGCACCCTGGCTTCTGAATTGGCTGTTTTAAATCTGGCTAATGTATTCCAGATGTATTTATTATGGTGGTCGTTAGACTCCCTCTGAGATGGGGCCCCATTGTGCCAGGCACTTGCACAGGGAGAGAGTCTTTGCCTGACGTTGTTTATAGTCTACGCAGACAAAAGAAGGATTATTAGAGCCCCATAGAGAAGAGAGTGGTGGTGACTTGCCCAAAGTCACTCAGGGAGTCTGTGGCGGAGCTGAGAATTCACCCTAATCTTCTGAGTCCCAGACCATCCTTCCACGCTCTGTGTCACATACAGTACCGTGGCCACCTGCTGAAAACAAAAGTTACAGGTTTATGTACACATTTGACACTGGGTGGACAGCCGTCATTTCACAGACATCATGTTTGCATTAACATTTTCACTTCTGAGCCCATCAGTCCCCACTCTGGCCTTTTGAATCATGCATTGCAAACCCTGAAACGCTCGCCTGGCTTCGTTACACATTTGAAACTTGGGCCAGGTTGTCTGAGAATCTCTAGTGTTCAGATAATCGTTTGAGCTTCCATGGTGCTTTATGAGCAGTAACATCCTCACAACCTCGCTTTGAGGAAGGTTGCCGTTTCACAGAAGGGGAAACTGAGGTAAGAGGGGAAGTGGAATCGATGGGAGAACCCTAGGGACCTGACTCCCAGCCCTGTGCTAAACCCTCCAAGCCACAGGAAACTCACAAAAGGGTCTGAAATGCAGTCTGGAGTGAGTTTTGCTCTGAGTTATTGGTGCATCAGCTCCACCTCCCCAGAAGTCAGCCCAACCCTGCAAATTGACATTGCCTTGATTTGCATCCAAGCATCTAATGTTTTATAGGCATCTAATTCTGGAGGTCACTTGGTTCCTTTCAGCAGATGGTATCCAGGAGGGGGATCTACCCACAGAATTTGTCTTCTTCTCCCTTTCTGATTAACTCACTGCTGCTGTCTGAAAAGAGAAACAGAAAACAAAACACAACCTGTTGTTTGCTGTAGGTGCAAAGGCCCGGACTGCAATCTTGCAGGCAGCTGGCTTTGCAGAGACAACCTCTTACCAAATATAGCGTTCCGGCTGCACTCTTTCGTTTCCAATCAATGTTATTTTGAAGGTAGCATTTTCCCTGCAGCCAAAGTTGCTCCTCTGCTACCCTTGCTTAGCCAGCCACCGCCCTAGCCCATGCCATTGGCCTGCCAGCCTTGCTGGAACAGAAGCTGGAGTGAAAATTACTTTCAGACAGTGGTGAAAAGCCACCAAGCTTTCATAAACTGGAGAGCAAACCTGCACTGTTGCCTCCTTGCTGCTGCAGTCGCTGCTGTCTCTTGCTTTTTTCCTCTGTCTCCCTCTCCTTTCTTGCAGTCCAGTCTTCTGATCGCAGTTTGAGATCAATATTCTGCTACCTTCTGCATTTCCTAGGTATTTTAAGAGACCGGCTCAGACCCAGATCCTCAAGCTCACAGCGACCACAATCAGGGCCAGATTGTCGATAGAACTCAGCTCCCTTTCAAGCACCTAAGCAAAAGCCAGGTTTTCAAAAGCGCTTGGCACCCAGCCACACCCACTGGGACACTTCTGTGACCAGATTTTCAAAAGAACCCAGCACCCAGTGAGCTGAGCTCTCCTGACAACCTTATGGAGGTGCCTGAACGGCATCTGAGCTCTCTTGGAAGTTCTGGCCTGCGTGCATAGTGCATAATGGTCCATGTTTTTAAAAAAGTGGCTAGTGTTTTTGGCTGCAGCCTTCCTAGTGAGGAAGGATGGTCCAGTGGTTAGGACACTAGCCTAGGATGTGTGTTCAAGTCCCTGCACTGTCACAGTCACCGAGTACATCACCGAGCCTTTCTACGTCTGCTCCCCCTCTGTACAGTGGGAATGATAGCACTTTCCTCCTCACATGGGTGTTGTGCAGATAAATACATGTAAAGGACTGTGTGACATGCAGATACTATGGAAATGGGGACCTATGAGTACATGGAATAGTGAGAGATGCTGTGTAGAGGGCTGATTTTCAGAGCGCGGGTGCTCAGCACTTTCTGTCCATCAAGCCCCTTTAAAGTACCTTGGGCACCGGCAATTGAGACAGCCCAAATCACTAGGATGATGACCTACATTTAAAAACTCTTAGCTCGCCACTGCTTAGAGGGATGTGTGGGTGGGGAATGCAATAGCCCGAGAGTCGAGGCAAGACAGACGCCAACTGCCCTCTTCTGCCACTGTCACACGACTGTCTTTATCTGCTGCTGCGAGTGACATATGTGAGCGTATCTGCGTTTCCTGGTCTCCGTGCCAACTTCCAGTGAGTCCAGGAGGCAGCGAATGCTTTATTTGTAAAATCTAATATGAGGAACAATAATTGGGGGGGTGCAAAAACAAACCTGCAACAATTGTTACGTATCTTTGCCACCTGCCCTCTTCACAACTGTGCATCTGGCGTGAGTGACTGATAGGGTTCCTTGAGCCAGATGGGCTAAGGCAGGGAGGTGCTTGGGACCGAGACATGAGCTGCTTGCTTTTGGATGAGCAAAGGTGTCTACGTGAACTCTTAGCTGACGGCAAGCTGGGGTGGGAATCTAGCCTGAACTAGCCTATCACGCACTAACTGTCCATGCGGACCCTGCCGACACACATTAAAAGTTTGTTAACAGGCTCTAAACTGCTGCTGTTTCAAAGAGGACTAGCGCAAAGCCTGATAACGCCCACTGGCAGCATCCACACGGACAGTCATTGTAGTGAAGGGTAGATTCCCACCCCAGCTTGCAGCAAACTAAAGTGAGGCCTGCATTATAAACTGACATTGGTATAACTGAGATGCTCAAGGGTGTGAAAAATCCACATCCCTGAGCCACACGGTTATACCGACCTAACCCCTCGTGTAGACAATGCTATGTTGACAGAAGGGCTTCTCCTGTCAACCTAGCCACTGATTCTTGTGCAGCTGGATTAATGATGCTGACGGGAGTAGCTCTCCCATCAGAAGAGTGGCATCTTCAGTGAAGCATCATGATAGCGCAGCTGCAGCATTTTAAGTGTAGACCTGCCCTAAATGTTTGTAGAGAAGCCAATACGTAGGGTGGCAGAAAATGATTTGTAGGGCGGGTGCAGGGGAAGGCATGTGCCATGCGCTAGCCATCAGGGGAGAGATGCTATAGAAAAACCCTTTAGTGTAGAGCGATTCGATTGGTTAGATGAGATAAAGGGGGCTATGGTGGGTAGGGAGGAAGGATCAATGTAGCACCCACGCTCTGAATGCTAACAACAAATATCACGTTATCCCAGCGCAACTGAAGTGGCATAAGAAGCAACGGTATTGCCGGAGACTGTTTAAGTGTAGCATTACAGCTGCAGTCAAGTAACTTGGGTCCTGGCTCTGCACTGCCTTTCCAGCTAAGCTAACAGGAGAAAGCGCCGTAGTTCTGACTTTCATTTTACCTAGGAAGCTGGCTGGGTGAGAGAAATCACCACTCTGATCCTAGGATGGTGGGAAACAAGAGGGTCAGCATGGGGTAATGAATTGTGTACTGGACTGGAAGCCAGGAGATCTGGACTCTAGTCTTGGTATTGCCACTGACCAGCTAAGAGACCTTGGGCCTGTCACTTCATCACTCTACGCGTCTTCTTCCTTTGCATCTGTCTTGCCTAATTTGTCTGTAAGCTCTTTGAAGCAGGAACGATCTCTTACTGAGTGTGTGTGCAGTGCCGTGCATAATGGGGCCTTGATTTTGGTTGGGGCATGTTGGCATTAGTGTAACATTAATAATCATATTTTAATTGCTGCTCTTTTGTGTAATGTTGTCAGCATGCACTGCTGCCTCTGCACGACATTTCAGGAACACGCGGGGTTGCCAGAGCAGAGGTATCGCTGCTGTTGATGCACAAAGAAGGAAATAAACAGGATGAAGTGACGTTAATTTTAAAAATGTGCATGGCAGGGGAGAGCTGAGAGTCTGCATGAGCCACATAGAAAAGGGTGGCCTTGCTAATGGAGATACTTAATTAGTAATAATTAGTATGTTCTAATGATCCCAGAGTGCCTTCCAAACATTAACTCTCACAGCAGCCTTGAGCTAGGAGTTATTTTTTCTGTTTTACAAACGGGTAAACCAAGGTACAGAGAGGCTAAATGAGTTGCCCAAGGTCACCCGGGGCTTGTCTAGATGAACAGTTTGTGCCTTGCAAGCTGGGGTGTGAATCTACAGCACGCTAGCTTGCAGAGCACTTACTGTCTATATGGGCCCTGCTGCTGTGCACAAAAAGTTCCCTTCTGCAGACTGACCTATTCCTCTTTCAAAGAGAGTTGTAGACTGAGCTGGGCATAGAACCCAGGAGTCCTGGCTCCCAACTCCCTATGTGACTTTTCAATTTATTTTTTTCCTGCTTTTAGAAGAGCAAGCTGGGGTTGAGAGTAAAATCAATCAATCCATGAGATTAACCTTTAAAAACAAAGCCGGTGACTGTTAGTGTCCCTTTAATGCAGCTGCTTTTTTAGCGCCAGGGCAATGGGCTCCCTTGGGAAATAGAAGATGCTGGTTCTGTTACCAGCAGAAACATCAAACAGATGGTGGAATTTTTTTTTAGGAGACTAAAGGACTTAGGGGCAGTTTTGTTAAGGTATTTAGGTGCCTAACTCCTATTGATTTCAGTGAGAGTTAGGTTCTCAAATACCTTTACGAATTAGAGTCTTTTGGCGTGAAGATCCAGTTCATGCAGCATGTTTCCTGTCAGGATGCCTTTGCCTAGAGACCAGGCACCCAGATGGTGCCTAAGAAGCACATTGCTCCGTGTTTCTAGGTGATGTTCTAGGGCATAACATGGGCAGAGTGGGCAAAGGGGGAATTATCTCTGGAAGGGTTAAGGTCAGACTGGGAGATGTTCACAGTCAAACAAGCTCCTGTTATTCTTGCCTGCCTGGTCAATGTTCCTCCAGCCACCACACTGACTATTTAGAGCCTGGCTTCTTATTTCAACGTGTTAATGTGAATTTAAATTGGCCGAAGGTCAAGAGTGAATTTTTAATGCACAGAACACCTGGAAGGAAATTAATCTATATCTGCAAGATCAGGTGTCTGGGAAGAAATACACAGGTCGTGTTCTATTCTGTTCTATTCTATGCTAGAGTTTTATACAATGCCCATCATGGTGGTCTCTGAGCATCTGCCAGAGGTGCATTAATTGGCTTAACTGGCATCTGACACATGTGGGTCTCTCTTTTCCCTTTTCATATCCCCTGGGCAAGAATTATATGAGGTTCATTTTTTGAAATTACTATTCAGTGTCTGCCGTGATATGTTTATTATTGAGGGCAATGTTCATCCTGAGCATGGGACGAGATATGGATGTATATAGATCGATCTCGCTCTCTCACTCAAGCCTTCAGGTACTGTGTGGGGTTTAGGATTCTCAAGGAGGTAACTGAGCCATACCTGATTTCCATTCCCTTCTTTTGAAAAGAAATCTTGAGGCTACTGCTGCTACAAATGGTTTAGAGCACTTGTTTGCAAACTCTCATCCACAGATCTGCAGATTGCTGCAAGAGGTTGGCTCTCTTTATTTTTCCACTGCTAAATTGTATTAATAGTTATGTTAAAAGTATCTTAAGTATGTTATTTTCCATGAGTTACTCTGGCAATTGCTGAAGCTGTCACAGGGAAGTTTTGTGATCCTAAACGGAAAGGAGGGATGAAGGGGTGTGATCTCCCACTTCTCAGCTTCTTGTCTTCAGTTCAGATGTACTGATGGGACTGGATTACACTGTCAAACCATGATAATGTCCCTTCCACAGTCCTAAAACCTGATATTTCTATCACAGCTCTCATATCTTGCTTAGACCTCTCTGTGGAGTCTGAAACAGACAGCTGGCATTTGAAACTCCTAACAAATACTTCTAGTTTTGGAGCTTGGAGTGGGGCTGTGTGAATTTGGTCAGTTTCCCCAGCAGACCAGAGAGCTGCAATTATTGGATTATTTTTTTAAAATTGAATTTCTGAATCCAAAAGAATTGACTTTCTGGGCTGATCTTAAACTCTGCAGTAGTAAAACAGATTTAAATATGTGCTTCCTGCAAAACGGGAAAATTCCCACATCCCATTTATTTATATTATTTATTCTGAATGAAATAATCATTTTAAAAGACGCCTATCCAAGGCTCTAGGCTCTCTAACGCACCGTTAACAATACAATTAAATCTCAGCAACATTAAAATGAGCCAGTCCAAGATATATTGCTGTGCTTCCCCCTGAAATGTCAGCCTGGACCCTGACTTTGTACCGTCTAGTGTGTCGCTGATTGCTCAGTGGCCGGGTATATGTAGGAAAGTGTCATTTGACTAATGGCGGGTGATGTGGAGTCGTGGTGCACCCTATGCTGCTGAGCTTCCTCCAGACAGACCTCAAAAGTGGTCACATTTTCAGAGGTATTTAGGGGCCTAATTCCCACTGATTTCAGTGAGAGTTATAGCCTTTGTGAGCCTAGCTGCTTCTGTAGGCATCTAAATAGTTTAAAAATTCTGGCCCAAAGTTCTCTATTTAGAAATCCAGAGATAGGAGTGTCTTCCCACCAATGCAATATAAGTGCCTAGCTGGGGGGAGCCAGTACTTTTACAGACCAAATAGGAAAGGCAGTGAAGAGTGTTGGTCCCAGATCCTCGGCAGGTGTAAACCAGCCTAGCTCCACTGGAGTCAGTTGACCTACGCTGACTTACACCAGTGGGAGAGCTGGCCCTTTTGTCTCCAGTCGAGACGGCGATGGAAGTGGAATGTAACTGCTCCACTGGAATCTGACGGAAAGGCCTGTTTGCACGTGTGCTTGTGTCAGCTGGGCCATCGCCCGGCAAACATTGAAGGCTGGTGCTGTGGGTCTCATTTCAGGATTGCCAGCCTCATCAGAGCCCTCGTTGAAAGCATAAGTAAGTCATGCTGCCAGGATTTCTTCAAAGCGCAATAAGGCATGGGCAGAAACAGCACAGATGGTCTTAAAAAAGAGAGGACCGAAGACTTGGGACGCTAAGCCAGGAGGTTGTGGTGGAGGAGGGATGTTAAACTAATGCCGATTGGGTCATCTGTACGCCGAGGATAATACTTACCCATTTCACAGCGGGGCTGAGGCTTTATTAATGTCAGTAGAACAGCTGGAGATCCTTGAGTGAAAGGCTCTATAGAAGGGCTATTATTAAAGGGACCGGCTGGCTGGGTACAGTCACCTTTCCTTGCATAACATCCTTCGTTCCTCAAGTTGAAAGGGTAAATTCACATACAAAGGGAAAGCAGCAAAGTGTTTTCTAGGGAAGTTTTCACCCACCTTGAGACATTTAATGCTCCTAGCATTGCAAAAATCCCATATAAGCAAGCAGCTCATAATTATCTCAGAAATGTTAGGTGGTAACTGCGTAAGTGGCCAATTCCTGCTCCTGACCATTTAGAAATCTGCCCTACCTTTAGCACAGACAGAATCTTTTGTCTAGGCCCATCAGAAAGATCGTCCGTCCAGCATCGAATGATTGTTTGAGTGGTCTTTCTGATAATTGCAGAACCCTCCAAATACCATCGAGAGAAGGAACACATCTCAGGGGTTGGACTAGATGACTTCCTGGGGTCCCTTCTGACCCTAATCTTCTATGATTCTCTAAAACCTCCACTTACCAGATATTCTTTAATAAGGGTCAAGGTCCACTTCTCAGTTGGTGCAAATCGGCATGGCTGCCCTGGAATTATTTGGAGTCTCTGCTGGAATTACACCCACTTACAACAGCAGTGGATCTATATTGTTAGTATTATTTGTATAGCAGCAGCACCTCGCGGCAGCTGGAGCAAAGCTGAGATCAGGGCTCCGTCATACTAGAGACCACACACACATGCACGGGCTAATGACAGTCCTGGCCCCACAGGCATTGCAGTTTGAACAGACGTGACAGACTAAGATCGGGAGCAAGGAAGATCATGATCTGCCTTCTGCAAATGGGAACCAAAGCACAGAGAGATTAAGTGACTTGCCAAAGATGACGCAGGAAGTACGTGGCAGAGTGAGAAATTGGACCCAGTCTTTTAAACAAGTTCTTACGTTTTGCCTGTCACAGTGGTATCTGGCCCACTGTGTTGTCTGACAGACGCTTAGGCCTGGTCTGAGCTACACACTGCCACACTGCAGACTGAGGCCCTGTGTTAGTCCAGTCCACATAACAGGTACAGGCTGCGGGGTGGCTGTGAGACAGCCGTATCATGCCGTCCTGCCAGCGTTCCCTGTGCCCTGCACTAAGGAGACCACGTCTAGGGGAGAGCTCACCATCTCTGCAGCCCTCTGCGTTTGTCTCTACAGTAAATACATGGATACGTTTTCAGTGCATTCAGCACTGGGGAAATGAACAGCCCTGGAGATTCAAGGCCTCTCTTTACCTGGAAAATGATAAGATAGAGAGAACCTCTGCGATGCACATATAATGAGGATGGCAGCAAGGCAGTTTTGACAGACCGTCTGAAAAATTTAATCAGAATGGAGAGGCTCTCCTAATCCCGATCCTTTAGCCAAGAGGGAGAGTGGAGACACAGCAAATTAAAGCTGCGGGGCTGGGAGGCTGAGTTCTGACAGGCCTACAGCTCTGAAGACGTTCTTCAGGCCATATGCCTCTGCTCTGCTGAGTGTGCAATTACAGCTCCTTGGAAGAGTCTCAAAGGGTCGTAGGTGAGTCTGACGGACACCTGAGCTGGCTTGCATAGTACTGTGTTTAAGACAAGAATTTAAGCCGTGTGTGCCTACATACGTACGTTACGTACTGTTGCCATGCCACCTTTAATCATCTTTTTGGTTTTTTAGGTCTTTTCCAAAAGATTGTTAAATGGAAAAAATATCTCCACTTCCCAGTACTGTTCGCTCTACCAAGTAAACAAAGCCCTCACCCAACGAATACCACCTTAGCATCACTCCTGTTTCTACCAGGCCCCTCCCCTTTATCACTAAATCTCCAGGTCCCCAGCAAAGAACAACCACAGCACTTTCACTGCTAGGAGGAGAATTCCTGGTACCATCAAGCGCCCTGATTGTTGCACCATTTCTAAAGAGCTGTGAAAGTGACATTTCAAAGGCTTTGACTGCATAAGCAAATTCATGGCATTGAATTGCTGTCAAAGAGATCCAAGGTGCAGTTCTGCCAGGAAGGAAGGAATCAAAGTAGATTGCAAACAAAGCCCCTTTAACTTCAATTTTTTCAGCAGAGGGGCTGGGGAAAGGAATCCCTGGGAGTCATTTTAAATCCATGAAAACATAATTCGGTGTCTGAGGAAGAGGGAATGCTTTAATAAATTAACGTTAGCAGCATGTGTCCAAGTTAAGCATGTAATCCATCCCAATCCACTCTTATTAACAGTTCATTGTATAATTAGTGGCAGTGTGATAATGATGTGGTGAGTGCAGCTAATTACCACATGCACAACTGATTCAGTGGCTTTTGAACCAGAAGGGAGTGTCCTATAGTGGTTGGAGCAGAACAGTTAGGATACCTGTGGCTCCTGGCACCTGACGTGCTGAGTGAACTTGGGTAAGTCACTTCACCTTGTTGTACCCAGGGTGAAATCGGTATAACACTCCCCCGTCTTTCAGGGATTCTGTGAGGCATAAAGGTGATCTTCAAAGGAGCATTTAGAATTGCCCTTTTTTGCTTCTTGATGTACAAAAAAAGTCCTCCAAGTTGTCTTACCTGCTTGGTTTTGTAGGGTATCAGGAATGTCTTGTCTGGTCTTAACTGATTTTGCTGAAGGACCTCTTTTGCGTCTCAGGTGTTTATTGTGAACGCTCATTCCCAGACTGAAAGGTTGTGCAGTCTTTACCACAGACGTAATCTCTCCAAAGTGTTTGTTGGCAATTGGAATAAAATAGGTCTTAAAACAAAACGGACATTTTAAATAGTCTGGCAGAAAATCCCTTCTCCTCTCACTTGCTCATTTCTGTCATCCTGACGTAATGTCACAATTACAGCTCTTCTCCAGCCATCCATAGAGTCTCCTAGCACATACCAGACCTGAATAAGTTCTACAAAAACAGACAATGAGATAGAGCATGGAAAAAAAAATTGACACAAGCCTTTCAGGCTATCTTTATAATGAAGCAAAAAGAGAGCATCAAACCCAGTCATTTCTTTCTATTGCAGCTCACCCTCCCTTTAAGATGATCAGGGCAGGGCCCAATTCTCCCAGTCAAGTGCCTTAACCACCAGACGATCTTTCCTCCCTGGAGCTGGTATCAAATTCTTTCCCATCATCCAAGGCTTTCTAATGTCATCCAACCCTGCCGTGTGGTCTCCTCTACAGATCTCTCTTGCCTTTCTGTGTTTATCTCATGCTGAGCTCCGTTATCATCCTTGCTTTTCCAAGGCCCAGGCATAAATGCTTCTAATGCGTCAAGGGCACCAGAGATGTGGCTGCATGTTGAAAGGTTGTAACCCGTGTGGGAGACTGAACTACCAGATGACAACAAAAGACTTCACCGCTTCAAAGAGAGGAGGGGGGCTGGGCGGGAAAAGGGTGGGTGGATGGGATTGAAATGGACTACAACAACAGGGATAGAGTGGGAGTGCACCTGAGAGGTGGCTTCTTTTCTGTAGACCCACCCCTGTTTTGTCTACCGTTGTTATAAGCAGCACAGATCCTCTGAGGCAAGCTTACTGCTTAGCTTACTGCAAGCTTAGAAAGCTGTTCCATCCTGTCATGTGGATAGGATCTAACCGTATCCACAAACCGATGGCCTTGAATAGTGCAGCTCGGTCCAGAGACATGGATCTTGTCTACATTTTCAGGTGGAACAAAGCAACCCTCCATTGGGAGGCTGGAGGACACTTCCCAGTTGCTAAAGGCATGTTGGGTGCTTTTTATGCTCACACCCCATTTTGGTGGGGTTATCTTCATTCCTCCAGGCACGATAGAGCAGGATGCCCGCATGGAGCATGCGGTCTGGGAGCAGTTTATTTTGGATCCATCGTTATCATTAACTGAAGGCAGTGTGCCATAATCAGCTGGCGTTTACATTCCTGTGTGAGCTTCTCTGGCTGGTACACACCCTCCTGGTAGCATTCCACTCCTAAGGAGAGTTGCATTGCGGGTGAAAGGTTCCAGATAGACTGCTCTGTGCGTAGAACAAGTAGAGCCTGGACAGCTGCAGGGCAAGCTTTCCTGCCTCACTGCTGACCTGGCAGGTGAGGGAACTCACCTCTAGGCATCCCAAATTCATTCAGTCTCCATGGCCATTCGGTTCCTGCCAAGAGAGGGGCTGGTGATGTGTGTGTTGGGGATGGGGGAAGGTTGCCATATTGTTGGCAATTTGGGCATTTGTCCACTAAACTGCAGCCCACAAGACTCATTGCACAAAGGGCTGCGTCATATCTGCCAGGTCACCACTGAGCTGGGCCGGATTGGAACCAGAAATGAGAGCCCCTGGGCTAGCTGCTCAGCTAGTATAAATTGGCATAGCCCCACTGAAAGTCAGCGATGGAGCTAGCCTAGCCGAGAATCTGGTTCATATAAAGGGCCTGTTGATCCTTGGTTTTGCAACACCTCTTCCTGGCCATTAGCCAAAACCATATCTGTTCTTCACGCAGTTGATCAGCCCCTGGCCCTTTACAAGGCGGAAATGCTTTCTGCGTGAGCAGGTGCATGTGGAGGAAAGTGTAGTAATATCGGTGGCCGGTACAAAGGCATCCAACAGTACTTGGCTCCCTGCAATAGACGGGGAAAGGTCACTAGCTCGGCAGAGCACTGCGGAGGTTGGTGACATCTGAAAGTGGGAAGATGAAACTGACGCTTAAAGGAACCACTGGGAACCCGTTTATAACGGTGGGCACAGATAATGCATCTGACCTGATCCAGGGTAAGCGCTGCCAAAGCCTGCCAGACCTGTGGAATGTCCAGTGGCCAAGGGCAAAGGGGAACACTTGGAGTTCACCTGAGGAAGCTGTTTATTCTGCAGCAATAATGTTTTAAACAGCCTGGCATCAAGGTAACAAATCTGAGCTGTTGCCAAGCTTGCAGCCTCGAAATAATAACCCTATCACGGGGGATCCTTGGCAGCTGCCTCTTGGCCTAGGAGGTTTTTATTTCCCTCATTGTCTTCCAGTTTTTACAGGACTTCAATAGATTTAAGCTTCCTGCTGCCTGACAGCTGGGAGTGTATCCTCAAGCAATCTCCCACCTCCTCCTGCCGCCAATCAGCACAAGTGCAGCAAAAGGGAGAGTGCACCAGGAGGGCAAAATACCTGCCTCAGATCCTGGAATGCAGCCCTACCAGCAAAGCCTGAAAGATCCCACCAGGCTGGGTTCAGAGAAGGCCACTTAGATGGCCACTCTTATCGAAACATCGACGTACTGTTACAACAGCAATTAATTTGATACGTAGTGCAGGCTTGTACAGTCCGTCAGAGGTGAATCCCTATGCCTGAGCCGCGGATTGGCCATATAGAGATGGAATTGTTAAGGCATCAGGCTAGGAGTTAGGACACTTGGCTTCCGTTCCCAGGCTCTGCCACAGACTCCCTCTGTGACCTTGGACAAGTCACTTGATGTCTCTCCGTGCCTCAGTTCCCTATCTGGAAAATGGAGATGACAGCCTTATCTTTCACCTGTCTTTTCTGTTTAGACTGCAAACTCTGCGGGGCAGGGCTCCCTCTTCCTATGTTTATGCACAGCATTTAGAATAACAGGGCCCCAAATCTCCTGTGGCCTCCAAGCGCTCCTGTAATAAAAAGACTGATGATAGTGTTGGGAGGTAGGAGCTGCTGGGTCTAATCCCAGGTCCTACTCCCTGTCTCCCCCTGAGAGGAGACTGAATCACAAAGCCTCGTCGTTCACGTCACAGAAAGCCAGTTTTACACCCTCACTGAAATTCAAAAGCCTGTGGCATGGGAGTTCAGAATAGATGATCCTAATGATATTTTGTGGCCTCAAAAATCCGTGACCCTCTGGTGGCTTCGTTGAGAACTGTGTGGTCCCAATGACCTCTTCCTGCTCACACACCCTTCCTTTGGAGGCTGCTCCTGGAGAGCACGACTCTTGTTTCTCCTGCAGTCACCTGAAGGACTACAGGCTGTTCCTTCCACCATGATACCCTTCACTTTGGACTCGTCGTCTCTATCCTACCGAAGGTCTTGTAAGCCATTCTGTCTTCCCATGACTGTCTTTCAGCTCAGGGCTGGCCATGGAGGGCACAGACTCCTTCTCCCCTCAGCTTTGCCCAGGAAAGGTTTCTGCCTACGAATTGCCATTTTCACCCCTTCCCCCTGCCTGTTGGTGTTTCTGTTTTCATACCGCTTCCTCATGGCTACTTTCCCAACGTTGGGTTGCAGGTCTCTAGGGGTAAGGTCGCCCGGATTTAAACGATGCCATTTTGACTTTGTATAGCGCCTGGGTAATATTATGTTGTTCTGGATGGGGAATATCGCTCCACACATACACATGCACCCAGATGTGGATGGGCAGCAGTCAGGCCAGCAGGGCTAGGAATTGGGAGAGCTGGATGCTGTTCCCAGCTCGACCTCTGTATTGCTTGGTCTCTTTAAGCATGTCTCTTAGAGCCAGCTTTTTAAAGGTATTTAGGCCCATAAAGATCCAGACACACTTAACACCTATTGAAATCAATGGGAGTTAGGCACTCCTGTGCTTCTGAAAATCCCACTAGGCACCTCTCTGCATCTTTAGATGCTTAAATGCCTTTAAAAAGCTGGCCCTTAACTTCTGTGCACCTCAGACAATGCCTACCTGTGTGTCTAACAAGGGGCACTGGTTCCTTATGGGTGACTCTAGGCATTTCTGTAATACAAATGGTAATGTGCCTTGGGATCCACAGATCAAGATAGGACGTTATTGTTTTTATTAGTGGGGGGAGCTGCCAAGCGTAATGATTGTTTGGGCTGTGCTTTGAGATCCCGGGAGGAAATTGTTGAATAGTTATATTTATTCCCATGCAGCTTTCAGACATCTCCAAGCCGCTGCACTTCCCCCACCACTCAGCAAAACACACATGTATGCATGCACATCCAGAGCCAGCCCAGAATGGGTGCACAACTGTTTTACGGTTAAATGCCAGATTAGCTCAATCCTTGGCACGGAGGCAGAATTGTGAGGTTTGCTCATTCGCTTGCCATCATGTGACTCCCGGAGCTTTAAATAAAACAGATTTGGAATCCCGCTGCAAAGGGCTTTAACGCCTGACGCTAAACAGCAGTGCCGCTGCCCCAGCACATGGCCTCAGACAGAAAGGCTAGCCAGTACGGCTTCTGTAAATTGTCCTGAAGGGGGGGAAATAGGTCAGGAACTGTATCTTCTTTCATTAGTTTCTTCTCGTGCTGCTGCAGAAAGATTTGGCTGAGTTCTCGGTTTTTAGACTCAGTTCAGCCCCGAGGAGGCCTGCCTCCTGGGTGTGAGCTGAAGTCTGGAGGGGATTTTAGTCTTGTGCGTATCCATTTGGATTGAATCTCTCCTACTCCGCCCCCGTTTCCTGAGAGTGGTGTGCAAGATGATGGCATTTCAGGTAATCTGTGAAATGCTTAAGGGCTGACCTGGCGTGGCAGCCTTATTTGGAGAGATGAATAGCATCGAAATCCAGGTGTCAGAGGGTTTGGTGGAGCAGAAACTGGCAGTGATTCTCCCACTGTGATGGGGGCTTGGATCAATGTGACACAAGACAAGTTGGGTGCTGTTTGGAGTATTTCCACTCCCCTAGAGAGGATGCGGAGAGCGTACCAGCCCTTCATACTTTTGGGGGGTTTGGTTTAGGTTTATAAAATGTATGGCTGTCTTTACTGGGGGATGGGGGCAAAACACCTTCATTGTGCCCTAAAATGTTCTTTTCTATACCATGCATATTGGGAGAGCAAAGGGGGTGGAAACAGCCTGAAGTACTAGCCAGGGTGGGTGGAAGGTCCCTTAATCTGCTTGCAAATCTATGGTGAGGGTCTGGCTCGCTCCTGTAGCACCCATATGTTTGTTCGCATAAATCATACTCCTTCCACCCGTAACACGCTGCCTTTACTTGCGGGTCACTGTCCTCCAAAGCCCCGCACAGACCCTAGGTGTCACAGCCTCTCCCTCTGACATGTCACCTTCATTTTACTACAGGGGAAACTGAGTCCCAACCCAGTGCCAGAATGAGAGCTCAGGGTGCTGAGAACCCTGGGTCCCTTTGGGCCTGAGACTCATCCTAAAGCCCTTTTGCATTGCCAGAGTAGTGTAAAGGGGGCTTGGTGTAAATGAGAATCGGGCCCTTTGACGTCAGTGGGAGTTGTGAGCACTCAGCACCTCTGAAAATGAGGCCATGGGTGACTTGCTTAAACCCACATCGTGAGTCCGTGACAGAGCTGGGAATAGACACAGTAATCCTGGACACATATCTCCGGGGCTAACCACTAAACCCGCCCATCTATGAATAGAATCAGTGCCCCTCCTTCTATTTCTTCCCCATCATCAGCACCTGCTAGACAAACAAACAAACTCCCTTCTAGAGCTGGGGCCAGAACCCAAGCATCCTGACGCCTGCGAGAGCCGGGAGTAGCACCTAGGTGTCAGAGCTCCCAGACCTGTTCTCAGATCTCTAAACTCTCAGTGGAAAAAATTAAGGGAAACAAAACTCCAGTGTTTTCTGTTAAAGGCAGAGTTTCTGCATCTGAAGAGAGAGGATTTCTCCTCCTCCCACAAACTCAGCAGCCCCCTCCTAACAGAGGCAAGGAAAGGAAAGCCTGACTCTTCCAAGCTGCTGTCTGAGCTGAAATTGCTGAGCCGTTTATAAACTGGGGACCCTGGGAGCTCCACGTGGGCTGGAGAGAGAGAGAATGAAAGCTCTAATTAAAAACAAAGGAAAATAGCAATTAAATGCAAGCAGGCTATGCTGCACGCACTCAGGCCCCCACATGGGGAAAAGGGTGCACTTTACCGGGGCCTGGAGACCCTCGGGAACCCGACCCAGGCTGCAACCCCCATTACCATGAGGAAAAGGTTTTTCATGGCTCATGAGATTGTATGTGTGTGGGAGGGGACCCATGTTACAAGTTTGTACTGGGCCTGAAAATGTGCTTGGGACCTGCATGCATTGCACACAGGGAATAACCCCAGACCGCGCAGATATATCCAGGGGGATGCTCTGTGGAAGACCTTTTCCCTTCCAGGACCCCGGGTCGATCCTCCACTCTTCTAGCCAGAATCTCTCCCCCATCTAGCGATATGGGAGGGGCAGAGTGGTTATGACCCCACGCCAGATTAGGAATGCCTGGGATAGATAATCACAGGGGGCTTTGTGTTGTTGAAAATAACCTTTCCTTTGGTGTTCTGGATTTAGCATCCTTTCTTTCTCTTTTTTTAACCACCTGGGAAGGTTGGTTGCCAGAAGCGTCCTTCTCCTCCAGGAGGTAACAATATTTAATTTGCATTTCTGAAACATCTTTCTTTCAGAAGAGTCCCTAAGCATTTTCTAATCTATGCAGGAGCCACTTCACCCACCAGTGATATGCAGCCACCATGGGTGTGTCTACACTGTACACGAAGCCCGGGCTCTGACACAGGTTTGAGCCTAAACCGCTCTTCCGTCTACACACAGATCATCCTGACTTGGGTCAGCAAGCACTCGGGACCCGTGACCCAGGACCTTGCTGAGTGGAGTGGGTCAGAGCGTGAGTCCCGCTGTGACTTGAGTCCAAGACCTGTTGTTTTGCAATGTGGATGCAGCTGAAGCCGCAGACCTGAGTCAGAAGGGCCGTGGAGGTAAATGAGGATCTGTAGACGTGGGTCCAGCAATTGTAAGCCTGGGCTTGCAGGGCAGTGTGGAAGTTCAGGTACAGTCATGGGAACCTGAGTCCACAGACTGGGTTTGCAGTGCAGTGCAGATCGTGACAGCCGTTTAATAGCACACAGCTGGTGAGGGCTGGGGGCGAGGCATTGCCGAATCTAGTTGAAGAGTTGGGGGAATTGAAGGTGTCAGAGTGCACCTGAATGAGTTGTTTTTGGGCCAGGACATCGACTCTCAACAAGTTTTGCAAAGGATGGATAAGCATCATGAACCGCTTTTTGCAGTTGGAGAAACCGAGGCACAGGGAGAGGAAATGACTTGCCCAGGATAACAGAGTTTGGAATATCTTCTGGGGTTTTTCAGTGAGGCACTGTAGAAATGTCAGGTGATTGTCGTAAGTCGACATGGGCTTTGATCAGTGTAAAGCTGAACTTTGGGTTTGCAGTACCTGGTCTGTGTGTATGGGCCCCTGATTCTGACCTCCTCTGTGTCCCATTATCACTCGTGTTATTTGTGTTATGGTAGCACTTCAAAACCCCAACTGAGATCGGAACCTCATTGTACCAGGCGCTGTCCATACAGGTAGCAAGAGACAATCCCTGCCCTAAAGAACTTGCAATATAAATAGACAAAGGGTAAGGGGGGAAACTGAGTCACAGAGCTGGGCAGAGACTTGCCAAAGGTCACGCAGCAGGTCGGTGACAGGGCCAGGTCACACAGTGGTTGACTCCTGCCCCCATAGACGTCCAGAGCAAAACTCCTCTTGACTTCCGGGGTGCCAGGATTTCACCTCAGCTCTCCTGAGTCCCAGTCGAGAGCTATCTCCGCTCGATCACACTGCCACCACTATGAGAGCTAACAGCCCACGACCCATAATCCTCTACTGAGTGGCAGCAAATTAAATTCGTAGTTTAAACAGTTCCAAGAAAGGAATGAGTACAAAGTAGAAAGTGCCCCTCTCTCTCTCTCTCTCAAACGCCAAATGCATTTGTTTGGACCTTGGGTAAGGTCAGTATATTCCCGTAGCTGAGGTTCCCATATTATTATAACCACATCACAGGCCAGACCCTCAGTGGTCGGTGTGAATAGCGCTATGCTGATTTCCATCCACTGATAATCTGGCCCAGTAATCCTCTGACAGTACGGAGTGTGCCATGGACACGCTGGCACAACCACCTTCGCCACCGCTGAGTGAGAGCCCTGGTAGACCAGCAGACAATATGGGTATTCAGCCATTAATGGTCTTTTGTCCAGCCAGCCAAACGAGAGAGAGAGTCTCTCAGGTTAACCCCAGGCAAAGAATAAGCCCCTAGCATTTTTTGGTTGCCAGAATAATGGCCGTCATTTTATTGCCTTCCTTAAAAGCTGCCGTGATCCCGCCAAGCGCTGTAAGGCGGTGACAGAGGGCCCTAGTGTGAAGAGCTGACTCCACCGCACGGGGCTGCGGGCCATGGAGAGGCAAAGATACAAAGGAAATACAAGCCCCCTTTGTGTGATCCTGTTACTGGGCTCATTGTCAGGGCTTAGGGGAACCAGGGTGGAACGGCCTGTCAGGCAAAACAGCTCTTCTGCCTGTGTATAGCAATGTGCTGAGTGCTTGTTTTGGCAGCCGGAGGCTGGACCCGGAGGAAGCTTTCCATAAAGGTTGACTCATGGGTACCGGCAGGGTCTCCCTCCCGGTGCCCTGGACCCCAGGTTTCGATATGGCTCTCTTCACTTCCAACCATCACTTGGCTTAGGGTGCAACACGATCTCTACTTCATCTGAATCCCACCAGGTTACCACGCCACCTTCCTGGGTCCTGGGACTGAGGAGTGTTGTCAGGGGTGGGTTGAGCAAAGGCGTGGGATCCACACCACAGCGTGATCAGTGCTGTGGGTGCGCAGAGCGATTGAGAGTCCCTGCCCCACTGAATTTACCATCAAAAAAAAGGCTGATGGAAGTTGGGAGAAGGGAAGCTTTTTCCTCCCAGGTTTACAGATGGGGAAACTGAGGCTCAGCTAGAGTAAGTGTGAGGTGGGAATTGAACCCAGTCCTGTGCCTTTAATGCAAGATAATCTTTCTCTCTAAGTAGCTTGAGCTAAAAGGCAAGGAAGGAAGGAAGGACAGCGCTCTGCCGCTGTTCCAGACACAGGGCCTGCGGGCTCGGAAGCTCAGAGAGTTCCCCATGCCAGAAACAGGCGGATAGTCATCGCAACGAGTGCTGCTGCTGTTGTGGTTGCTGAAGCCAATGTGAGGGACAGGCTGCAGCCCAGCAGACTAAGTCAGTCCCTCAAGGAGCAAGGCTCCGCTTTCAAGCAAGTAATGGGTGCAGCCAGCCTGCCCTGGGATCAGGGTCCTGCTCTTTGCTGCTGGACTTGTGCAGATTAATAGGAGTTGATTGCACTCCCCTCTCTGCAGGAGCATGATCTCCTGGCAGGGGTCTTTGTTTCCTGCGTAGGAGTGAAATGTCAGGTCCTCTGAAAAGCAAAGCTCAGCAGCAGGAGACCCACATGCGAGGCAGGGCCGTGGCCGTGTTCTCTCCCCTCATCACTCACGCTTCCTGGAGATTAGTCGGCACAGACAGCTGCATGGGGAGGGGAGTGGAGTTCCTGGCTTGAATGCGTTTTCTGCGAGAACTGGGTGACAGCACCGGGCCATGGGGAACCGGGGAGCTGGGGGGAGTTTAGCAAGGAGGACAAGACCCTTATAGCTCTGTCAATGTGGCGCCACCGATTCCGTTGTGGAAACAGCCGTGCAGTGTGCATGCCTCATCACCAGTGGGCGTGCTTACTAATTAAGGTCCAAGGCTGGTGTCTTACATGGCACGAGCTGGCTAAATAATAATGCCTATTTCTTACCTAGAGCTTTTCATCAGTAGGCCTCAAAGTGCGTCACAATCCATGCCCCTGTGAGGTAGGGCAGAGCGATTAGCCCCATTTTTTATAGATGGGGAACTAAGGCATATATAAGCTAGGTGACTTGCCCAAGGTCACACAAGAATTCCATGGCAGTAGCAGGGAATTGCACGTGGGTCTCCCTGTCTTCAGCCAGTGCCCTACCCACAGGACCATCCTTCCCCTTAATTCTCTGCCTCAGGTGGGACTTGAACTGCTGTTAGCAGAGTCGGGTTCAAAGGACCCCTGACTTATCCCCCAGGCCTGTCAATCTGGTGCCTTTTACCAGCACTGAGGTTCCCATGTGTTTGTATGAGCACACTGGAAATCCCCTGGAACACTTATTCTTCATCACGGGATGTTCAGGTTATTGGACTCCCGCCAGCTAACTAGATCTAACCTCTCTTCCACGCCCATTCCTCTGCCACACCCACTTCCTCTGCCCCGGGAGTCATCAGTCATTCACCCCATCTGCAAATGTAGCCTTTCCAGCTCGGCAGGCTAGTGGTGACCTTCAAAGTGGCCTCTGAGCTGAGCAACCTCAGCTTTGGAAAAGTCCTGGCTCAGTCTCTTTCACCAAGTCCCTCTCTAGTGAGTGCATAGCAGTGCGTTGGGTTCCCACTCACTTTCAGGGTGCTGTTCCAGGGGCCTGGCTTCCTGCTGCCTTACATCTTGTGCGGTCATTTACACTCATGCCAAGGGGGGTAAAACTCCATGTTTTCACACTCTCTTTGCACTGATGTGAATGACGGCGTGTAGAGCATGCCCAAGACGTTCATGACCAGCCGTAATGCATTGACTGTTCTAGAGCCTGGGCCCTCTTCAAACCTCATCTCTTCCTCTCTGCCCCATCCTGGCAGTTGTGTTCAGAGGAATGTGCTAGCAGTCTGTCCCTAGGGTTGGATTCTGGAGGGCGCGAGGAACGGCACAGCCAATAGAGGGACCACCGCTCTGCAGCCCTCTTGCTTTTGCTTAGAGCCTGCCTGCCTCTGTCAATCTAAACTAATCTATCCAGGCATGAGATCATGCGTGTCACTGTGGTTTCTGAGCACGTTATTGGAACGCGGGCATCCTTTAGGATACTGTGCAAGATGTGTCTGTTCTGCCCGGCCTTTTGGCTGGCAGGAGAGGTATCGTTGGCTCGGGGAAGAAGAAGGGTCTCTTTAATTGGCAGATTTTTTTGTTGGTCTGGGTGGGTGTGAAAAGCAGAGCGTGGTCTAGCTAATGGTAATGGGTTGAGATTTTGTGCCGCCTCTCGTGGAGCCAAGGGGAGTTGCGGTCTTTGCTCCTTCAGGATTCTCAGGCTCTGCAGCGAGCAAAACGGCCTCTAGTGTAAATCAGAGCAGCCACCGGGGTGCTCTGATTTATGTCAGCCTCCCAAGAACATGCCAGAATCTCTGCAGTGGTGTGCGCCAACTCCTCCCCCCTTACCCATCCTGACAGACTTCCTGTAAGGGGGCCAGTATAGGGCTGTGCTGGGGGAATTGAGAGCTGCACCTGCTTTGAAGGAATTCTCTCCCTTGACCGCTCGCATTGCTGCAATGCCAGAGTGACAGATAGGCGGGGACGAAGGATGAATCTGTCCCATAATGGCTATGTGACAACTTCTGCTGCCGCTTATCAGCAAGGATAGAACTCTAGACCTCCATCTCTAAGGTACAGCCTTCTCGTACTTGAGCTAAAGGAGTAACTTTGTCAGCGAGTAGCAGTAGTAGGCTGTTCTCCTGTGTATTGTCCAGTCATTAGAAGGGGACACTACCACTTAGCCAGTATGATACATTGATTAGCTTTTGTTCAGTCTGATGCCCATGTCCACGTAGGAATAGGCACATTATCAACCAGTGCCTTGTTTCATTATTTACTTAGCCGCATAAGCGCATGCACTTCTGCGCATGTTTGCCAAGCAAATACCAGGTTCTACTCTGAAAAGTCTCCAACACCAACAATAACGAGTCAATGCTATCTAATAACTATGAGCATAAAAAATAATACTGAACCACCAAGACGTGCTAGAATGGAAAGGTGACAGTTGCACGTATTGATGGCAAGTTACTTATTGACAGTTCTCTAGAATATTTGTCTCTTGAATTCCACAGAAGATACCTCAGAGTTTTTCTGGGTTGAATACAAGAGAGATTCGTCTGACTAACAACAGCCCAAATGTCTGTTGAAGTAATTTATGATTTGACGGTTACAATAAATGCCGATCATTCCCATCACTGGTTTAGATCCTGGTTTCTTTGCCAACTTTCTACCAGAGTCCTTTCATTTTGTCTGTTGGTGCTTAAATTTCCCATTGCCGTTTCAGCTGGATTCTTCACTTCCTGTACTAAAGTGCTGTGTGATGATAATCAGCTGACTCTTTCCATTCCAGCGGTGGCTGCCTTTCAGTGGTGTCTGTCATCATTCGCTTTGTGCTTTGGGATCCTATGGGCTCAAAGGCTTAATCATATTAAATAATATCATGCCTAGCTTTTATATAGCCCTTTTCATCAGTAGATCTCAGAATGCCTTACAGAGGAGACGAATTATTATCATCTACATTTTTCACTGTTGGGAAAACTGAGGCACAGGGAGGTGACGTGACTTGCCCAGGGTCACCCAACCGGTCAGTGGCAGAGCTAGAAATAGAGCCCAGGTCTTCCAAGTTCCAGTCTAGTCCTCTACCACTAGACCGCAGTGTATACAAATTGTATGAATGCAAGTGTTTTGCTTCTGTGAAGACAGCATTGAAAGATTTACCTTGCTGGTATAGCCAATAAATGCTTCTCTTTCCTTTCTTAACAGCAGCCAAAACTCTTTTAATACAAGAGAAGGCCACAACTGGTCATTATTTTGTAATCTGTTCAGTGGGAGACTCTCTCTGGTTCATTGGTGGAGTGTGCTCCATGGACAGCCATATGCCACAGCCCAGAAAAAACACAAATGAAAATCCCCCCTCCCCAATCCAAGAGGCCAGAGATGCTATTGCATCCAGTGGCATATTGTCAGTCATCTGCAGGAGACCAGGTGCCAGTGAGAATGCAACCCCAGTGACTTCTTCCTGAGCTGATCCCAAAATGCCTTCATAGCTTGTGCTGGGTGAGGCATCCATGGTGCCCTTAGGCTAGTCTGTCTTGTGCAGTGGTTCTGTTGTCCCAATAGCAATAACTCATTCCTGACGCTGACCTCTTGCACCCGCTGTTCCCAAAGGTTTCAGGGAGCGTCTCCACGTTCTTGATGAAAGCCACCTGCGGTACAGAATTGGATGAATTCTTGTTCTGGCGAACTGGGAAGAACAATAACAGCCCCATAAATTTCAGCCCATGGACATTTTAATTTGAGCCCCTTCACCACATGTCAGATCTTTGTCTAGCTGGAGGAAGCAGGCAGTGTCTCATAGTGCACAAAGCCATAAAGATAATGAACACCGAATAGTCCAGGCACAGAGCAAGAGAGGTAACTAACAATATCCTTGTGATTTCTTTGCAGCTATTTTTACCCCCATCCCACTTCCTCTCTGAACAGGTTTATACTGAGTAGTTTATAGCCCCTAACGCTCTGGTAGGTGGCGCTGAGAGGCACCGATTCTCATTGCAATTTATACAACTCAGGAATTTTTCAGTACTGAGATTGGTTTCTGTTAAGTCAATTGATCACTTGCATTGATTTTGGATATGAGTGGGGGGAAGGCACAGACCTTTTCTCCATCCTCATTTTCACTGCATCAGATTTAATATCTTTTTATTCCCTGACTCTTCCTTGGTTATCCATCTTGAGGATCCGGGCTGCTGCATTGTGCCCTCTTCTGACAATGACAATCATAATAGCGAAGGAAAAAGGAAAAGGCTCAGAAGGGATAGAAACTGTCATGCTTCAGGGTACAAACCAGCCTCTATCTCATGACGGTCAGGAAGAAATTTTCCCTTGTGTGCAGATTAACTGCAGGGTTTCTTGCACCTTCATCTGAGCTCGTGAGAATGAGTGTATGGCACGTTCCTTTGAATACCTGATGCTGGGCTAGGTGGGCCGATGGCCTGATCCAGCCTACTACTTCTACTGTCCCTTTGTCAGGCCAGGTCTGATGGCAGTTGAGCAGTGATGCAACAGCCTGTGTGGTTCTTCAGCCTCCAGGAGAAACAGGCACTCACCCAGGGCAAGGCACCCTTTTCCATGGAAGGGGTCAGGTGCCACAGACAGTACATATTGAGTTTGCAGTGCCTCCATGAGGTGTGGAAGGCGGGACCGCTCAAATGTGCCCATTGACTGACCACCCCCCACCCCCCAGTCATGGCTCTGCAACACTCTGCATTCTACCATGGACCCCTTTTGCCTCCGAACAACTAACGCTCTGACTGCAGCGTTCACAGATCCTTAGTCACTTTTGATGCTCTTGGCCAGTGTCTCCAGGGCTGGGCTAAGGCATCTTGAGATACGTCTGCACTGCAGCTGGGAGCAAGTCTCCCAGCCTGGGTAGATAGACGGGTGCCTGCGTTCTATCAATAACAACGTGGACGTTCTACCTCAGGTACGTACTGGGTGCTGCTACCCCACCCCCACCCCTGCTCCCACCACTTATGATGCCCTGGCTACACTTCTATTTGTAGGGCACTAGCTTGGTCCGAGCTAGCACGGGTATGTCTGAATGAGCTGAAAGCTACGCCTGCCGCTCGTAGGGTTCCAAAGAGTGCCAGGCTCTCAAGTGGTAAGGAACCCTGCTTGCAGCCTTTGTTGAAAGACAGCACCTCGTGCTGGGGTGTGGATAAACATTGCTTTGGAGAGATTGCCCTCTATTAAAGCATTGATGCAAGTATGGATTTTCCCTAGCGTTCTCCCATCTGCTGTCTCTGCTGGAGCCCCAGCCATGGCAGCGCAGAGTGGGCACATGGCACAAAGGCTTGGTAGTTTCCCCCTGTGCCGCTGCAGCAGCCTCAGTGTGCAAACATTGTTGGTGTGAGATACGTCAGGTCAGTTCAGCACCATTAATGCACATGACATCAGTGGCATTGTCTAATGTGCTTAGGTTAGACCTTGCTTAGCTTGTGCAATGGAGCACGATCTCAGCCTGACTCATGTCACTCAGACCTTTAGGGGATTGTAAATATTGGTCACCATGCTGGGGCTTTTTAGATAGTGGGGTCAAGAGAAACTCCATGCACACAAACCCTGCTTACGCTGTTCCCAGTCCCTTGAACCACCCAGTTTTCTGCTGGTTCCAAAGGCGCTCGTGCTGTGGTTACCCCTTTGTCTTTAGATGGAGAGGTTTGCTAAGCTGGGGGACGGGGAGAAGTGGATTTGTAGAAAATCTGGGTGAGTGCAGCCTTGGACTGCGTCAGCGCTGGGAGGCTGGGTCTGGGATGCATGCGGCGGCAGCAGCTGATGACCCTGCAGCATGTTTATCTTACTGACAGATGATCTTATAAGGTTTGGGATGCAGGCATTTCAACCCAAGTGTGCTGGTTGCCATAGTGACACGATGCATGAGTTCCCGGATGTGGTGTCTGATCCCATCAGTCTGGAATGTGATCCCCATTCATTTGTGCTGATATCCCTCGGGGCCAGCGGCCTTCCCATCACAGAGGGGCGGCCAAGGGGAGGAATGAGCTACCAGCAGACAGCAACGCAGCAGACCCCTGCCCTTTCTGAGGGGCCAAATGGGGCTGAGGCGTGTGGACAGCACTGGGTCCGGCTGTTTAAAATTCCTTCTGTGCTGCAGGATGAGTGACTGCAAAGGAGTTCAGTGTTCCTGAATGGCAGTCCCCAGGTTCAGGGGTCTGGTGGAGCCCAGATAATCTCCCTTCCCGTCATGGGATGGGGGGGCGTTCTCCCCTCAGGCTCCCCCCTGCCCTCAGTGTAGCCACCACCCTTCCAATCAGCCTCAGGGCCAAGATGCGGCACAAGGCAATCTCTGCTCCTGGCATGTGGAGGATCTGACTTCAGCCTCATGTCCCACAGCCCACTAAGGCAATGGGGCTGTGGTATCGACTTGAGGGAGGTGCTAAGGTGGCAGGACCCTGACATGGTTCCCCTGCATCCCCCCCCACGGACCAGCAATGGCATTGTCTGGAAAGACACAGGGCTGAAGCAGTGAGTCCCAGAGCTGCTATGGTGCTACCCTGCGCTAGGGAACGTGTACTGGGGGGGGGATCAATGGCTTTGCCTACCAGTGCCTTGTGGCTAGCAGGGGGCAACTACCGAGTGCTGCCGGGCCATTGATTATTTCCCCCCTTGTTAACCAACGCATTTACTCTGCTGCTGTTGCAGAAAGAAACAAAAAGAAAGCAGGAAAGCCTCTCTCCCAGTTGGAGGGTGGGTGGATGTGAGCACGGCCAGCTCCGCCTGGAGATGGGCTGTTCCGGATCAGTGGGGTTCCGGTCTGTCATTATGGCGAAGGGGCTTATTGTGTGGGGAGCAGCTTTTCCCCTCCTGCCGTTGCACCTCAGCGCTCCGGCGCTGTCATGGCTCGTAGTAAAGCAAAGTACCTACTCAGGGCTGGAGGAATTGGGATGCTGCCCATGGGGACTGGCAGAGCAGGAAGGGTGTGGCAGTACTGGATGATTAGGGGGCTGCACATCACCACTGATGGCTTTCGGCTGATTTCTGTGTGGGGAGAACCCCGAACCGGAATGGCGCGGGGAAGGGGCAAGCTGTGGGTCAGATTCGAAGGGCATCAGTCGATCTCTGAGGATAGGGAACCCAGAGCTGGGATAGCTGCGAGCTGTCCAGGATGGCGGGGCAGTGGCAGAGCTGTGTGAGGAGTTCAGGACGGAAATGGCAACAGGGGCGGCAGGGCAGAACTGAGGGGCCTTGACATAGCTGTGCAGGGAGTCTTTCCTAGTGCAGACTTTACTACCTTTGGCTTAGGTCACTGGTGTTATCCCGTCAGTTTCAGGAGCATCAACCTTTCCCTCAAACTATCCCCCCGAACAACTCCTGAATCCAGAGTGCATCCAGCCTGTTTTTAAGCAACAAGCGCAGCGTGTGAACGGCTCCTGTCTGCGTTGCTGAGCTAGGGACAGAAGCAGCAGCAGCCTGTGCAGTGGCTTGTAGCACTGCGAATTAACATGAACAGCACTGCCGCCATGGCTGGCATGTGTTCCTTCAGCCAGCCAGGCAAACAGTGAACTTCGCTCTTTGTCCCTGGGGGTTTTTCTTCATTTAAGGGTTTTATTCTTTAATCAGATCTTTGGCTAAGAGGATTCCAGCGTCTGTACAGGATTTGAATCAATCAAGAGACTGTAAATGAACTGTGAGCTCTCAACGCCTCACTTCTTCCCTTATGTCTCAGGGGTTCACTTCCCAGTCAGAACTCTTGTCCTGTCTCCCCTTGGGAATTTGCTGGTGCCGAAGAAAGTCTCTTGGGCAAAAGCAGAGCACAGAAACTGGAGAGGGACAGGGCTGGAAGCTTAGAGGATTTTCCTTCTGGGTGGGGGTTGAATCTTCTTTCTCTTTATTTGTTCAGTCTTTCTTTCCTATTCTCCCCCACTCCATAGCCCTCACCCTTTCCAGCCAGGGCTGGAGTCCAAGCATGTTGTAGACCAGAGTGAGACTGTGTATTTATTTATGTATTCGTGTATTTAGGTGGCTAGAATGCAGCCCCCAGGCACACGAGATAATGAACTCAGAAAAGGCATGCACCGAGTGCCTCTTAGACCACAGTTAAGTAATGAAAATGCACGGGGCCTGATTCTCGGACGTACAATAAGGTCCCGTATGCTGGGGCCTTGAAGCAGATGGAAAGAATGACCTGAGAATCCCCCCTGCTCTGGGGGCCTCCCCATCTGGTTTAGCTCTGGCCTCAAGGCTCTCACAGTACTAGACGGGTTCCACAATCCATCCTCATTACCCTGCTCAGTGACTATCGGCTTTGCAGCACATCTCGGCGGAGCTAAGCAGAAGGGGGGATCATTATTTTAGGCATCTGCTCTGCACCGCTGTGGGGGAGAGGAGAGAAGGGAGGCAGAGACGATCATTCCTTGGGCTTAGAGGTGAGGATTCACACTTAGGCCCCGATCCTGCAATCGAGCTGTCTCTCAGCCAGGCTGAGTCCCATCGAAGTCAGACAGGATCGGGTCTCTTGTTTGTAAGCTCCTCAGGAGCACAGACTGTATCTCGGGCCTGATTTTCACTGAGCACTGATTTTCACTGAGCACTCCCAAGGCCAGTCAGCCGGAGCTGCAAGTGCACCTATGCATCTGGCTTCAGCCCCAAGTGGGTGATGGTGCATGCAATCCAAACCCTTCAGCGTTCTCTCCTTGCTTTCCTCTTCCCTCCAGGGCCCTGCAGTCCCACCACAGCACAGAATAAAATGAACAAGATGAAAAATTTCAAGCGGCGGTTTTCCCTCTCTGTTCCCCGGACAGAGACCATCGAGGAGTCGCTGGTCGAGTTCACCGAGCAATTCAACCAGCTCAACAACAGGAAGAATGAAGGTGAGAGGCCGGTGGGTTCATGGTGCCAGAGGGGAAACGGATCCATGCTCAGCCAGAGTCCCCTCTGGGCACAGCCAGTAGGTGCAGGGTCAGGTTTTCTCTCCACTTGACTTAACTCTCTCAGACGGGCCAGAGAAGCAGCATAAATAGTGACTCCGTGTGTGACCATGGACGAGTCCCTGGCCTCTCTGTGCGTCAGTTTCCCCATCTGTGGAACAGGGATAGCATCTCCCTGACATTCATTCATCCGTAGGGAACACAATGGGTAGAAGATGTTTAAAAAGGACAGTGTTTTATTATTGTATATTATGTATATTATTCCATATTATTACATACTGCAGACCAGAGCAAAAGATGGGAGAGGAAGGAAGCTTTTCTGCTTAAAGCCTGAGCTTTGTTAAAGTGTGGGGCCCCCTTCTCCCTGGCTAGAAAAAGTAGGAATTGGGTCAGGTTCAGGCCTTCTTTACATGCGAGACAGTCCCTGCCTGCCCCCACAGCAGTTGGCCCAGACTCTCTGCACACCCAGGCACACGTCACTGCCCATGACACTCGGGTTGCGTTTACGTTTTCCTCGGCAACCGCAACAGCTAGAAACATACTTAAAAAAAAATAAAAATCAAGGTTGAGACCTTGGCTCCTCAGTGTGGCCCTCTGCTCCCTCCCTCGAGGGAAGAAAAGAGCCAGCAGCCCGTTCTAGAGAGAGCTTTCCTCATTGCCACAGCCCCACTCCCTGCTCCTCTGCAATGCCGCGGCTGCTAACAAATTACATTCCTTTGCTGGCGGCACCTGCGCGGCTTCCCCCTCCCCCAGCAAGCAGCCTGGCACTCGATGCTCAGAAGCAGACACGGTGCCTGTCTGTTCCTGCCACCCTGGCAAGCTGATGGGGCTATAATTAGACACGAGCCCTTAATTACAGGCATGGAGGCTGCTGGGATGAAAGGAGGTGAGGCTAACCAAGTGCCTGGTGCTGACAGGAGCAGTTGGCTGAGGCTTCCTCAGGGGACTTCAGCCCTGGGCTGTGTGGCTCATGGCTCATTATCTGTGTGCACCAGTCCCAGGTTCTGTCATGGAATAGGGCAGCTTCCCCATTCTCTCACTTTAATGAGTCCTCTGTCCTGCCGGTGCCTGGCCCGCTCCCCGTCACTTTTCAAACCCCCTTGCTCAGCCCACCCCAGCCGTTGGGTGTCTCTCCCCCAGGTGACCTGGATGGAACAGGAGCGAGTACGCAGCTGTCTCCCTTTCACGGGCCATGAGTCTGTTCCCTGAACTAGGCCTAGCAGGGTGTGTGTGCCCCCTGTGTGGCAGGAGAACCTAGTTCCAGGCCCAGGGGTGGTCTCTGCCCCCTTAGGAAACAGAAGCCACCGGGCAATACCAGGCCCTGTGTATGGTCTGTACTTCCATCCCCACCTTGGAACCAGGCTGTAGTTTGTGTCCCAGGATACATGGCAAATTTCTCACCCTGCTGCCTGTGTCCTTCCCATGCTGTACAGCCCAGACGTGGTGCCCATCTCCCCCGTCCCCAGTTCTGCCCGGCTCTGTCAGTTTCATTCCCTCGTTCCCATACAGCCCTCTCCTGCCGGCCAGAGATCTCGCTTGATTAAGTTTCTCACAGATTGTAAACAAGCCTGTGAAGTCACCTCTGTGCTGCCCTTAATCTCTTTCCCCTGAAAGCTGCGGCTGTTATTTATTAAAAGCCATGACAGCTGCATTTGTCTGACGTGTCTCTTCAACCCTGTGTGGCTGGCATTTAATAAACCCCTTGCTGCTGGGAGCTCCCTGTCCATAGTACTGCACCTTCCGGCCCTGGCAGGGGCTGGGCTCGGCAGGGGAATGATGAGTACAGATGTCCCCGACTCGCTAGCTGTGTGTGGGCTTGATCATTGATGGCAGAGGGCATTGATGGCAGAGGGCATTTTTCTATGGATTCCACTGGCCTTTGGCTCAGGGAGGGGACAGTGGTTACTGCAGGTTGTGGTTAGCAGGGAAGAGATCAGCTAGTGTTTATCTTGAAGGGAAAAGCTTTTGGTTAGCTCCCAAAGTTCATCTCTCTAGGAGGTGACAGGTAAGCTCCTTGGTACTAATAGAGCTGGCGGTGTGCCACTGCACTATTGGCAAATGCCTGGGTCTGACGCTGTTTTACAAACAAGGATGCATTAAGCCTCCTGGGATGTCAGTCTCATTACCCCGATTCTACAGATGGAGAAGTTGCAGCACCGAGCAGAGGAGCGACTTGCCTACGGTTGGTGGCAGAGCTGGGATTAGAGCCCAGAAGTCCTGATGTTTAGGCCTTGTGCTTCAGCCACTCATCCAAGCTTCCCCTGGGCGGGCCTGGCACAACATCACTGTATGCGTCGTTTCGATACTATCGCGGACAGTGCCGTTTAACTATTCTTGCTGCCCGTGTTTCCGAACCTGCCTCTTGGACTATCTCCGCCTGTTCTGCACGGCAGACCCCAAAGCAGGCATCTCCTCGAGTGAATGTATGCCCAGGAATCATCCATGCAGGGAATCCGATTTCAAGCGCCGTGGACAGAGCTAGTCATTGCAGGGATCAGGAAATAATTTTCCCTGCCTCGCACCGCGGTGCTGGCCGAGGGATTAGTTAATTATTTTCCCCAGCGTCGGCCGCTGCTGATGGCAAGTTGTTGGTCTCTTAGTCAGAGGTGGAATGGCAACCCCTGCGTGTAAGTGAAAGGGAGGCCCCCGGTAGCCTGTCCCTTCACCAAGGAATGCTGCAGCCTAAGGTGGGGGGTGTTACCTGCCCAATGCTGACGTCTCCCTTTATTATTAGTCATGTCTTATCAGTCAGCCTGGGCTCTGAGACTTGGCACTGCAGGTCTTGTATTGCAGCGTAGACACGCCCACAGAGTTTAAGGCCAGAAAGCTCGTCGGTTCTGACGTCCTTTTTACAGGCCCCGAGCACCCGCCCACTAGCTCAACAGCCGAAGTGAGACCTGAGCATTGCAGCCTGCAGGAGACTAGGGCTTACGGTCCATCTCCCACTGTGGGAGCAGTAATGTAGACAGGCCAACAGCTTTGCCTCCCTATTGCCTGGGCCGGCTCTGAGCAAAGTTTGGCTCTCTTGGCCTGCTTTTCAAAAGGACCCGGCCCGCTTGGTGCGAGTTGGATGCTGAGCACTTGGGAAAATCCAGCTGTGAGCATCATAGTGAGAGCCATGGGTTGCTGAGCCCATGGAACACGAGCCTTGATTTAGGTGCCTAAATGAGTGCTGGGTTCTTTGAAAAACGCAGCCCCAGCTGTAGGTGCTCAGTCCTGGGAAGTCTGGCCTGGGCTCTTTGGAAAACCTGGCCCTACAGTGGTTAAGAAAACCCCACTGCTCTGAGCACGTGAGCATTTCTAATGGCTAATCCCAGCGGGGCTAGAGCAAAGCAAAGTCACAGTGATGTACAAAGTCCCCGGAGTCTGTTGCATCGTCACACTGCAGTGCCCTCTCACACTGATATAAACAGGAGTTGGACTGGTCCTGGTCACTGCCAGCTTGTGCTCAGAATCTAAGCCTTCAATTAAAAAAAATAGCCTGTGGTCCCTTACGGTCGTACTGACAATCTTCAACTGGTGGCTGGAGAGTCGGCCGAGAAGGTGATGCCTGAGCGAGTCTGCGGACAGCCTGGAACGATAGCTGGGGCGAGGTTTGAAATGGTCCTGTTCACTTCCGTGTGGTGTTAACTCAGAAGCCTAATGATGGAGGTTTACATGTCAGCCTTGCTGACTGTATCACTTCATGCCAGGAAAGTGGGGGTGAGAGTTCGGCGCAGTCTGCAGGGAGCAGCATTTTGTTCAGGTGTCCCTGGTACCTGGAAATTGGGTCCTGAGTGGCCATGCAAGGGTATCACCACTTATTTTTCCCTCCCTGTCTGATGCAACATCACAACGTGGCGTTGTGAAAACCTCATGCCCCCTCTTCTCTTGTTGGATGCTGGGCTGGAGTGAAGGGAGGTTACCTGCTCGCTCCTTGCTTCTTGTGGACGGCCTTTTTTTCCATGGGGCAGGAATATATGATGGGGAATGGATCCAGCTAGCTCCTGAACCATGGATGGATTTCAGTGCCTGGCCGGAGCTGCACTGGAGGCCTGATTCCACCATGTGTGGTCAGTTACATCAGTGCGAAGTGGGTGTAACAAGCTACCAGGCTTTACCCTGCATTGCACAAGAGTAAACAGCGACACAAGGTATAAGGCAGGACAGCACCAGGCCCTGGGTTTTCACGGGGCGCAAATCATGACTCACTGGTGTACGTCATAACCATGGTTAGCACAGGGCAGCTCCCCTCATGGCTTAAAGCCTTGTCACTCTGGTTCCAAATCCAGAGTCGCTTCTGATTTGCAGTGGCATAAATCAGAGGCAAACTTGGCCTTTGCTTTGCCTTGTCTCGCCTCCCAAGAAGCCATGAAGAGAGGGAGGAAAGAGGCTGAAGGATCCAAGATCTGAGTATGGCTCAGCCTTGCAAATTTAATGGGGATTTAAGAGGAGAGTTCACACTCAGCGAAATAATTAAAAGTTGTAACTCAAGCAAGAAGCAGAGGGTTTTGGCCCCTTTCCCTGGGAGATCAAAGCTTGTTTTGGCAGAAGCAGTGTTTAAATGTATTTATACAAAGAGAGACTCGTCTAAGGCAGCTGCAGTGTCTGCGGTCTTGCTTTAATTTGCTTTGATATTGTATGCAGCCTCATTATTCTCCGGATGTCGGGGCCCGCTGTAATCCACATGAAAAGCGGAGCGGAATCAAACAGGCCCTGGCATTGCTTCGCCCAGCAAACACCCAGGCAGGGCCGCGAGCGTGACAATACCCAGCAGGCAAACTCTGCCCCGTGTTGGAGCATCCCTCTTCCCTGTGTCTGCAGTTCGCTTCCAAGTGGTACATGCACCTCGCAGTGGAGCTGCGAGGGAATGGCTTAGTGCACGCGACCCGCTTTATCTTGCACAGGGGCATCACGCTCATTCGGTGGAGAGGGACAGATCCCACCCTTCGTTGCGGGATCTGTGGGCTGAGACCGGGGCCCCTAGGCATTACCTCAATTATAACAGCAGAGTTGCTATGGTTACTAGAAACACTTTGCACTTACATTCACTTTGCAAAGATGCATGAGCTCCTGCCAGCTCCCCTGGGGGCGTAGGAGAGTTGGTCTTGTGTTTCCGAAGTTAAACCTGAGGTGCAGAGAGGTGAAGGGACTTGTCCAAGGCCACCGAGGGGGTTGGTGTCAGGGCAGGGATCAGTGTCAATGGGTCCCCTTGCTCCCCATCCTTGCCCAGACTCAGCAGTGGAATGGGATTGTCCCGTGCATTGATTAATGCTGGTGCTGTCCAGTCTATCCTCTCAGTCTCTCTTTCTTCTCTCATCAGACCTGGCACAAGAGCACCTGCAGCTGGGCCACCTGGGTAGGCGCTTCCGGGCAGAGCCAGCCTCCATTTCCCCCTCGGAGGTGGAAGGCCAGTCCCCAGCAGCTGTGCGCTACCGAAGGAACAACCAGCGCCGCTTCTCCATGGAGGCAAGTGTTGCGCAGGGTTGCCCCTGGTGGAGTGAGTAAGAAGTGCATGGAGGGGGAGCTCCTGCTGTTCCCAGAGGGGGGAAGTGCCTGCCTAGGACTGGGGTGGTGGGCCCGGGAGTACGTAGGCGGAGATGAGTGGCTGTCAGGCACTGTTCCCTGCATGCCTAAGGTTCTCAGCTGCGTAGGGTGCCTTAGACACTAACCGTGCTTGCCCTGTCTGCAGGATGTCAGCAAGCGGCTCTCCCTGCCCATGGACATCCGCCTGCCCCCGGAGTTTGTGCAGAAGCTGCAGATGGACAGCTCAGAGTTCCCCAAGACCTTCAGCAGGATATCTCGACGGGCTTCCCTTGTGAGTGCCACAGCTCAAGGGTCTTGGGGGAATTGTGTCAGGCCCACCACGTCATGCCACTGCTTGCAGCCATGTGTATCAATCCCCTTGCACTCGCGTGCAAATTCCCATGTGTGTGCCCGTCCTCCACACCTACACATGCAAATTTCCACCTGCCCACATGTACACACTGGTGCATGTAAATCTTTATTGCCTATACCCGTGAGTGTAAACCATCACACACTCATGTGCCTACACTTGTGTAAATTCTCACCATGCGCATGCTTGCACCTTTGTGTGCAAATCCCATGCCCATGTGCACACCCCTCTAAGTGCAAATCCTCATCTGTCCACATGCTCATTCCTATGTGTGCAAATCCCCACCTGTCCGAACGCATACGCCTATGGGCGCAAAACCCCTGCTACACACGTCCCGGCATCCAGCCGTGGAACTCCACACACCTGCCCGTCACACTCAGACACCCACACGTGCGTACACTAAGGTTTGATTCTTTGAAAGTGATGGGGACTGAAAGTCACTTGACATTTAACAAACGCTGCTGCTCCCACTTAAAATGCGAACGCCGATAAATCCTGAATTAGTCTTGGCACTCATTTTGGGGATTCGCTTTCTTTATAGCACAGCATCCGTCTGCACAAGGGTGACAGCACAGTGCCTTATTTATAAATATGCCAGCACGCCTCCTACTCTCCAGAAACACCCAGCGGTGCCCAGTCGCTGGGTCAGAGTACTGGACAAGCCTTTGACATACACCTAGCCCAAAGTGGGATTAAGGGCATAAGCTGAGGTTCTGACAGCACACATCTACCTGTCCAGCCTCCTGTGTCTATTGGATAAAATACACCTGGGTAAAGTGAATGTTCCCTAAATATTAATAAGCTTGTAAATGACTAATGCATGCCTCTGCAAAACTCTTCACGTGGCATGGTGATGTTGATAGGCCATCAGATCCTGTCCAGCCTCTCTCTCATGCCAGCAGTCACGTTATTATCTCGACCAACTGTGCAAAAGATACTGATGTAGCTGCTCTGGGGAGGGCTGAGAGACCATCCTGCGTTCTGTAGTTGGTTGGTTCCTCCAGGATCCTATTTGTAAAGGGGATGGGTACAGTACGCTTTCCCTGCTGCAGCCTGTGGCATTCCTGTCCTGAAGATGAATAGACTCCAGGACTTGCCAGCAGTTTGAAATTCATACACCATTTTCCTGTTCATCTCCAATCGGACGACCGTAGTTGTTCTGAGAGAACGCGACAAAAAATTTCTCAGCACCGGTGCTCCATGGACAGGGACTGCACTGTTCCAAAGGTCGCAGTCGAGCAATACCATCTCTCTAGCACCGCCTGCTGATGGAGAAATGTATATGGCATGGGTTATATCAATTATGTGGCATATCAACATGAACTTCCCTGAGATAAGATTTGTATTTGTAACTGTCCTGTATGTCAATATATGTGTGAGAATGAGAGAGACATATTAGTTATATCACACAAACACCCACCCACGGAATTCTTCTGTCGACCTAGCGGTGCGTATGCTGGGGCTTAGATTGGCTTGACTGCATCGCACTGGGAGTGACATTTTTCATTGCTTTGAGCGATGTAGTTCGGTCGAGCTAACATTACAGCATAGACCAGGACTAGGAGATAATCCCTGCCCCAGAGTGTTTAAAATCTAAATAGACAAAGGCAGTGTCATCTTCCCATTGGGAAACTGAGGCACAGAGTGGTTAATGGAGTTGCTGGCGGTCCCACTGTGAGTCTGTGGTAGGAACTCAACCCAGATCTCCTGAACCTCCATCTAGTGCTTTAACTACAATCTGTGTCTATGATAGCGTGTCTCTTTCAGTGTTACTTGAAAGAGTGACCTTTGCAAACAGGAAATGTATCTTGCCTGGTTGATATGAAAAGCTCCTGGGGGATCAGCGTTCTATTAAAGATCGACGTGTGGGAAATGACTTTTAGCACAAGGAAGGGGCTGAATACCTGAAGTGTGATCCCAGGGTAGGTTTCTTTGATGAAAGGGGCATCACTGCATTTAAAGGAGGGGGAAAAAGGTCATTTTTAAATTCAGACTAATACCAGGATGATGGGTGAGGGAGGGACAGATGCGCAGAATGATAATGGAATCGTAGAGATAGGCAAAATGGAAGGCAGTGTTTCAAGCCACAGCCACATTGCAGAAGAAGATGCTTTGTGCAGGGATGAAGTTAATAGCTTGTGTCACAGTTCTGTGGAGGGAGGAAGCAGGTATCATTTGTTTCCTTTAAGCAACCAGTCAGTTGTGGTTTCCCTGTGACTGGCTGGCTGGCTGCTCTCCCCTGCAGATAGTAATAGACATTGTGCATCTAGGCCGGTTGGCCTCTGCATGCAAATTCATGTCCCCCAAAAGCCTCCATGACGTGACCTTCAGCTAAAGGGGCTAAACCTTTCCCAGGGAAGGATATCTCCTGCTGACGTTCTTCCCTTTTCTTTGCAGTCAGACATCGGATTTGGGAAGCTGGAGACCTACGTTAAATTGGAAAAACTGGGGGAGGTAAGGAGAATGTGAAATCACTTCAAGGTTGTAGATGTTGTTAAGAGCAGAGCCTTAGCTGCAAAGGGCAGTCCCAAAGCCAAACTTCCTCTGCGAATGGGCATGATTGGACCTGGGGGTTTGGTCTTGGCCCAGCATAATTATGGTTAACGAGAAATACTCAAACGTAGCACTTACATCATTCGTTTGGGCCTAATCCAAAGACCCCAGACGCTGACAGGAATCTGGAAGTTGACTTGCATGGGCTTTGGATCAGACTTTTTTATCTTCAAAGCAAGTCACAAAACTCTGTACAACCCGCCTTCCTTCTGAGGTAGCTAAACGTTATTCCCATTTTACAGCAGCAAAGAGGCTAAACGATTTACCCAAGGCTACAGAGGGAATCGGTGGAGGAGCCTGGAGTAGAACTCGGATGTTCCCAGTACCCAGGCTTTTTCTCATGCCAGTAAACCATCCCCACTCTCTCAAACTAAACCCTGAAAGGACCATTTTCAAAGAACGGTGCCTGAACTGCACCCCCAAAGCCTTAGGTCATGCTTGCAAAAGATTACTTGGCTGCTCAGGTGGCTACTTTACAGGCGGGATTGTCTGTTCCACACTGACAGATTTTGAGGATGCCATCTGAGCTCCAGTCTTTGAAAAATCTGGCCTTCAGTGTGTAAGCCCAAAACTTAGGGTAAATCTGCACTGCAGTTTACGTGGGTCCAGCTTACGTCACTGTGGGGTGTGAAAAAGATACCCACCGAGCGAGCGACGCAAATTACAGCGACCTAAGCACTGTCCACGCCAGTGCTGTGTTGGTAGGAGAACATCTGCCGCCGACATCACTTCCGCTTCTCTCAGGGGTGGAATAATTATGCCGACGGAAGAGTGTCTCTCATCAGTGCCTTCCAGTGTACAGCCTAAGTCCCTCTCTAGTGGCTGGTTCACGTATAGCACAGTAACCCGCTACTGCTACCATCTAATGGAGTTGCTCCTTTAACTCAAGTGGGAGAGAGCCAGGATTCTTCCCTGCTGATGAAATGTTGTTGGGATCATTACCGAAGTTAAGATATTAATAGGAATCCATGTCATGCTTCAATAACTCAGGGGGGCAGGTGGCAGTTTCCCCTCCTGTATTACCAATGTCACCCATGGTCGTAAAAGTATCCTGCCCTTGTTTTTCAATCCCATCCATCCAGTGACAAAATGCTCGTGTGAATGTTGATTTGTAGTACAAGCAGGGGGTCCGATCTCTGCTCTCCATAGCAGCTGTCTGTGCCATGAGTGAATGAGCTGCATTTTTCTGTCTCTTTCCCACAGGGGACCTATGCCACTGTCTTTAAGGGGCGCAGCAAGCTAACTGGGAACCTGGTCGCTCTGAAGGAGATCCGTCTGGAGCACGAAGAAGGGGCACCTTGCACAGCTATAAGGGAGGGTAAGGAGCAGGAGGTATATTTTGTGCTGAAAGGCATCGCACAGAGGGATGGACCACAAATCTGGGAATCATGATTGTAATTGTAATGGCAGCAGTTTATATACGCTTACCAGCCTCAGGGGGCTGCACTTGGTGACTTCTCATGGTCCCTTCTGCCCAACATGTCTATGATCCAAATCAGCCCGTAGTTACTGTAAGGCCAGTGATCTGCTCTGTCCGTTCTCTGGGGCAGTCTGTTGCATTCCTATCCAAGACGTAAAATGCCTCCCGCTCCCCTTCTCTGTGAGGATAGGCCTTGGAGGCCCCTTCTTGTGGGACTAAGGACAACTGGATATAATTATTTATGGAGCCCATCAGCTCTTTAATCCATTGTAGGGGTTGCTGTTGAACATTGCTGAGCATGGCCCTTCCCCAGGGGAATGCTGCCTCTGTGGTGATGTCTCACACTGCGAGCCGAGGGCAGGGCGGGACGAGGCTCTGGGAACAAAGAATCCATACTGGTCTCTCGCCTCGCTGCCACCATCAGGCTAGTGACTGAGCTGGAGTGAAATAGCAGCAGCGCATTCCCCTTCGCTTACATCCTTCAGTGCTTTGCCACTGTTAGTGGAGGGTCACAACCACCCCTTGGAGGTTGGGAAATCTCATCCTCCTCTTTATCCAGCTGGGGAACCAAGGGAGAGAGCTGAAATGACTTGCCCAAAGCCACACAGGAAGTCAGTGGAGGATCCAGCAATAGAGCAGAGGCTTCCTGACGCCTATGCCAGAGCTTTGACGACAAGGAATCACTCACAGTGGAATGAATAATTGCCTAGGCCACCTAGAGATGCGTTTGGGCACAGTACCATTCATCAGGTGACTGCGTGAAAAGGGGGATGTTTCCAGCCAGTCCAAACCCACTCAGCCTTGAAGGACTGACTCTTCCATTTGCAAAACACTGACCCGGTCCATGAGGACCAAGTTTTAGGACCAGCCAGCCCTGCCCGTGCAAGTTACCACTCCTCCTGCCACGGTCTGCCACCACTGGCTCCTAGTAACTAACGCTGCCTTCTCCTTGCATTGCAGTCTCCCTGCTGAAGAACCTCAAGCATGCAAACATTGTGACCCTCCATGATCTAATCCACACCGAGCGCTCCCTCACCCTTGTCTTCGAGTACCTGGTGAGTCCAAGGGCTGCTTGTCTTGGCCGGGGGCAACCCGGACAGCCAGCCTTTCCTTCCCTGCTGGAGATGATGGGGGCTTATTCCTGGAAAGAGTTCATAGGAGTGATGATTAGTTTTGGGTGCAAAAAAAAAAAAAAAAAAGGCAGGGGGAATCTTCTTGGGGAACAAAATCTTTGTGTTTTTCAAAATGCTGAAAAATTTCCAAATGCTGAGCATTCCTGAGTAGCTTTGTAACAGGCCAAAAAAGGGAACACTTCTCAATAATTTCATCAAATATTTTCCTGATTTTGTTTTTGGTTACTCTCTGTTTATTTAGGAAGTATGGACAGGTTTATAAATCCTTGCCATGTAAGTATCAGAAACAAGCCAATCACCATTACAACAGCGAGCTTTTGTTTAAAGAGATTTTAGGCAGAAATAATGACATTAGATCTCCCTGTGTACTGGTGTGAGTGTCGTTACATCACCCGCCGCACGATATTAATATGTGGTAGACAGGCCTGGTTTGTTTAATATGTGTAATCGGAGATTTCACTCCTTTTTTTTTTCAGTTAACAAAATATTTACTCGCCTCTAATAACAATGATCTGCTCTGAGCTCTTGTGTGACATGGGCCTTTGAGGGAGGCAAAGTTTTCCTAGCCCTCCGTCTCCACCCATTCCCCCGAGCACCAGCCCCTTCAGGGAGGGTTTGGGATTATCATAATGGTCCTTTCTGACCTTAAATTCTATAAATCTGTGAAAAAAGCCTCAGGGTACGTGAAAGTTAGCAGGGGGATTTCCCCCCACCCTTGTTAAACCTCACTTCCAGCAGCCTGGCCATCACCAGGTGTTGTCAAGTCACTTGCTGGGGACGCGGCTGAACGTGGCCGGTTATTCGTGCTCACTTAGAAGGTTGCTACGGGATGTGCTTGCTGTTGCAGGACAATGATCTGAAGCAGTATTTGGATAACTGCGGGAACCTGATGAGCATGCACAACGTGAAGGTACGAGACCACTCAGACGTCCACACTCCGATTGTCCCAGCCAGAGTGCCTCGTCTTGGACTCGTCATCCGTGAATGCCACCTGCCATCGCACAGCCCATTCACTGAGCATTGTTAGGCCATTTCCTCTGGCCTTGACTAGCCTGAATATTGTGGGGCCATCTGCCACCCCTGCTCACCCCCTTTCCTCAGCCATCGATGGATACCTTAAATATTTGTATTACTGTTCGTCCGGGGGCGACTTCATGGCCTTCATGGCATCTGGTTGTGGGATCTTGTCACCCGTGTGTACAGTGTCCCCGCGAGAGAGACTCCGCTGCTAGCGAGGCGGGGTGTTCGGTGAGGAAACTGACGTTGTTAAGGACTAAATGCAGCTACACCGAGGGGCACGCGTAACTCTTCGTAACTTCTGGGGAGCAGGCTCACTGCACACCTCAGGAGCTTCTTGCACCCCTCCCAGTCCCCCCCAAGCGCCCTTCCACCCCCCTCTATTTCACGGCTTCCCCGCGACTGTTCCTCAATCTCCCCCCCGCCAGGAGTTCTGTGTGCCCCCCTTCCTCCTCCACCAAACCAGAGTTCCCCATTCTCCCGCCAGCCCATGCCAGGGATTGTCTGCTCCCCATCCTCACATTCCCATTCCTCTCCCATGCCTGGGGCTCGGTGTCCCCGTCCACAACGTCAGGTCCCCCTAGCTTCCCTCCCTCTGCCAGGAATTGTGTGCGCTCGCATTCCTATCTGCACTTCCATTCCCCCCTACTCAGCACCATTCATTTTTGCCTAGGGGAGACGTTATTCAAGGTGTCAACATGTTAGACTGTTGGGAGGGTGAGCACAGGGTATTGTTATGCTGGATGCCAGTAGTGGGTATCAGCTCAGGCACTTGAAGCTGTGGCTGTGCTAAACAGAAGGCAGGGGCATCATGTGTCCCACATTTCTCCCCTTGCAGTTTTCCGATTTGCCCTAAAATCGGTAAGGTTCTGCCCACTGATGCCTAGAACATTCCTTGAGAATCTGGAATCGATTGGATGTGGCATTCAGCAGTTACAGACGAACACAGAAATCCCAGCAGTAATGTTGATAATAACTGGACCCAGCTCTTCCAAGGCGCTTAGCATCAGTAATTTCAGAAACACGTTTCGTCGCATGGCGTGTAAGGCCTTCACGCGCTCTGCCAATGAGTTAAAAAAGGAGAGTGAGAAAATCTAATGGTTGATCTACCTTGCAAAAAAAAAACAAAAAACCAAACCTGTGGCAGTGAGTGTCAGAGCTTGGGTCTGCAGACTAGAGTTCGCGGGGCTCATGCAACAGTGTTAAAAGCCTCCGTGTAGATCTGGTTCAATCTGAAGTTCCAGCTCTGAAGCCGTAGGAGGGCGGAGGCCATGCCCCAGCCTGAGCCGGAATATCTCTATGGCCATTTTTAGCATTGTAGCTCAAGCCTGAATTGACCGCCCCAGGCTCTGAGACAGGCTACCGCACAGTGTAGACATATTCTTAGGGTCAGGCGTGCATTGACACACTGAAGGCTGGCTATGGAAAGATGCCCCGGCTGTGGAAAGGGATCTTAAAGTGGATGTAAATGTAACTGAGAGGTCAGTGTAATGTGCAGTTATGTTATGGCCCATGTATGCTGCCGGAATAGTGTAAAGGGGCCTTCGTGTGGGTGTGAATTTGGCCTCTATTCTTGTGCTCCAAGCTGGAGACGCAGCGGTGCTGGCTTTGTACATTGCTCTATCCAGAGCTGCCACCTGTAGATAGTATGGAATTGAGCCAGAGCTGTCCAATGTGATCTTTATTCCCCTTTATGTCTGTTGCAGCTCAGATTTATATTCACCCTGAAGGGTCCTGAGCCCATTGCAGGCTCTGCTCGTCCCTGGTCTCTGCCAGAAAACGTGCCAAGCCCTGTTCTCACTCTGTTCTGAACGTGCCCTCTCACCTTTTCTCCTCCCCTCCCCAAGATCTTCCTGTTCCAGCTGCTCCGCGGCCTGTCCTACTGCCACCAGAACAAGATCCTGCACCGAGACCTCAAACCGCAGAACCTACTCATCAATGAAAGGGGGGAGCTAAAGCTGGCTGACTTCGGTGAGCAGGGCAGGGCAGGGAGGGAGCAGCCCTGGCCTGCATTGGGCCACATGCAGTGAGTGCAGACAGCAGCGGGAATGCAAACCCTGGAGCTGCAGAGCCGCATGGGGCTGGGGTCCCCGTAGCAGCACAGGACACAATCCCCCCTGCTGCAACCTTGCATGCGCTTCTCAAGCTGGTGCGTTAGTCCCCTCTCCATGGAAACTGCCTGCTCCACGTAGCTGGGTTCCAGTTTGATGCCTGTTCCTCTGAGGCACAAACTAGGAAGCGGGGCTTGGTGTGAGAATGCTTGCCGGGGGGGAGAGATTCCTCTGCGGGCAGGGCTTCAGCGCCTAACAGCTCCCGTTTAAACACCTAATGCAGTGGGCCGGATTGCCAAAGCGGCAGCATTTAGCTGCCTAAACACTTTTGCACATTGGTCCTCATGCAGACTCGTTGCAGCAAAACACAATAGGAGCATTCTTGCTAATGTCCCCTTCCTGGCCAGGTCTAGCCAGATCCAAATCGATCCCTACGAAAACATACTCCAACGAGGTGGTCACGCTGTGGTATCGGCCCCCGGACGTCCTGCTGGGGTCTACGGAGTACTCCACGCCCCTCGATATGTGGTGAGCCAGCATTAGCATGCAGGGCGGGTGGCAGGGCGCAGTTGGAGTCCCAAGTTAAGATTGCAAGCTCTCCGAGGCATGGCCCCAGGCACTCTGCTGCCCAGTTAAATAATGTGTCTGTGCCGTGTCCTGTGTCTCGGAGGGCACAAACACCTTGCAGCAGAGGACGGGTCTTATTTGAACATGTTGTGTGGTTCCGTGTGCATGGTTATCAGTAATAATAGTGTGGGTGCTCTGACTGTTGATTCCTCTTCTAAGAGAACTAGTGGGAGCCCCAACCAAAGGGCTGGGACTGGAAGGAGCCATGCAGTCTTGCACTGGACATCGGGCAGGGATAGACTTTCTCATCTCTAATTCCAATGGTTCTGCTGCTCGTTTAGGGGTGTGGGCTGCATACACTACGAAATGGTCACCGGACGGTCCATGTTCCCTGGCTCCACTGTGAAAGAAGAACTTCATCTAATCTTCAGGCTGCTCGGTGAGTCTTCTGCATTCTCCCTTATCTCCACAAGAGGGAGGTAGCTGACCGAGAAATCCTTAATCTTCCTGGTGCTTCTGGACTGGTCTTGAACTCCCATTCTGTAAACCCGATAGGATTTACTAGAGAATCAGCTCCCTTCTATAGAGTTGTATAACCTTCCTGTAGAATACAATAGCAGGGAGAGAATTCTCTGTTCAATTCCAGGGGAGGGTTCAAACAGCTATAGAACATCTCTTGTTTTTCACTAGATTCAATGGGGCTTTTCTGTTAGGGGCTGTTCTCTCTAGTGTCATCTAGTGTAGAAACTCACAGCTTTCTACAGCCCACGCACAGGGTGATGTGTCTAAACCTGCCTTTCTTTCCCAGGCACCCCTACAGAAGACTCCTGGCCCGGAATCACATCCAACGTGGAATTTAAGGCTTATAATTTTCCCCAGTACCACGCCCAGCCCTTGATAAATCATGCACCCAGGTACCTTTCTTGAGCAGAGACCCACACATGCACTGTAGTTTTGGGCTCTTCATACATGGGAGACTGGGGCGACGAGGGCTGGGGAGAAGGGCCGGACTGGCAGCTCTGGATCTCTGCTAATCTACAGAGCAGATGCAGCCAGCGCCAGAGCAGGCCTCCTCCACCATGCCCTGCTAAAGTGCATACATCTTGCTCTGGAAGGACCCCCCTCCAAGGGCTCGCAGATAAGTACCCAGCTCCAGAGCTTATTCCGTCCTCCTGTCTGCTGAGACTGCCAGCTGGGGTTAGGCTGAACAGATAGCAAGTGTGAAATATTGGGACAGAGTGGGCAGAATTAGGATCTTATATAAGACAAAGCCCCTAATGGGACAATCCTGATAATATTGGGACGTCTGGTTACCTTACCGGGGGGCCAATAAATACGCTGCCACCCTGCCCACCAGCTGTGCAAAAGGCAAGTGCACTATCCCCTATTGTGCCACCACTGCCCTGCAGCGAGAAATCCTGAGCTCCAGCTTGGACCAGCGTAGAGTCTCTGGGGCATGGTCACTGTCTCCTTTTTCTTCAGGCTGGACACAGAAGGCATCAGCTTGCTGACGAACCTCCTCCTGGTAAGTGGCCTGTCTTGCTGGCCAGATTGCAGGGGTTTAGGTTGGGTACAGTTGCCACCGTTCAGCATCCTCCACCCTAAGGCTCTGTGGCTGCTGCCTTCCTTCGTGGCTTAACATTAGTTCTACCTGTCCTTCTCACCTGGAGTTGGGATGGGGGCCTGGCTGGCTGCAGCGGGGAACCTTCCAGCCGTGACACCGGTTCTGAGACATGTTCCAGCGAGATGCTAACTTGGGATCGAGGCTTTTCTTGGACCAGCACACAGGGAGGGGCTTGCACTGGAAGAGGCAGCGGGGGTGTGTACTGCTACCGTCCGCCTTCACAAAGGTGTTGTAGGGTCTGATCCTGCTGTCATTGGAGTCCTCTACAGAGCTTCGTTGGGCACTGGATCAGGCCCTTGATGCTGTATAGCAATGGCTGGGGGTTATGGACCCAAATAAGCCATTTCTCTGACCCTATAGCCAAGGTCTGAGTGGGCCTTATAAGCACCCACCCCCATTACGCCAACCCATTAATTGCCCTGAATTCACTCATAAACTCTCTGAAGGCCCCTTGGTGTATGGACATGCCCTTCTGCTGCCTTCTCCTGGTTTATATCTTCCTTGATCAGAACCCTTGTCATGACTCCGGGGGAAGCATCTTCCCGCCAGTTTTCTGAGACAACCCTGTTTGGCCCTGTATTTAAAACCAGTGGAACTCCAGAACTCCGACCCAGCGTCTCATCAGCATTACCTGGTCGCTCCCCTTCCGCTTTCCTGGATTTACCCAGAAACACAATCCTGCCTTACAGCCGCAGAGTGTCTTAATCCAGCTAACCAGAAACAAATGCCATTTGGCAACGCTCGAGTGCCTGCATTGGTGACTCAGTGAAGGATTTGGATGCCTTACTGAGGGGCCCTGATTGAAAATCCCCCCCTTCCTTTCACTGTGTTCTTCTCTCCCACCGAAGAAGAGTTGAACACACACACTCACCATGTAGTGATGCACGCAGAGCATAGGTAAACACATGCACGCACACACTCAGCGTACGTCACCACACACAATACGTATTGACACAGACACACCTTTTTCTGTGTTTTTTGCAGTATGAAGCCAAACGCCGGATCTCCGCCGAAGAGGCCCTGCGACACCCTTACTTCAAGGCTCTGGGGGACCGAGTGCTACTCCTCCCGGACAGTGAGCACGCAGACTACCCGATTGGGATGTCCCAGGGCAGGATGCAGCTCTTTAGGGGCTGTCTGTCTGTCTAGCTGTTACTTATGTAAAGTAGCACAGCCTCTTCCCCTGTTGCTGGAAAACAAATTGGGGTCAGACCCCTTGTGTGAGTCATGCACTTTTGTGACGTCCCCCATGACTATTAAGGGAGAACAGTAATAATACTTAGCTCAATAGATTTCTGAGCACTTTACAAAGAAGGTCAGGATCATTAGCCCCTTTGTATTGATGGGGAAACCGAGGCACAGAGAGGGGACGTGTCTCGTCCAAGCCGGCCAGTAGCAGAGCCCAGCCTAGGACTGAGATCAAATAGTTCCAGGGCAGTGTTTAGGCTATACTGCACTGCACGTGCACAGAGCCCAGCCAGGCTGTGTCTCTAGGTCTCCTGCTTCGTCTCCTGGAGCTCCGCATTCTGGCTCAGTCCTGTGCAGGGTGGACAGGGAGGGCTGCTTATGTCAGGGCCAGGGGAAGGTGCTGAGGGGAGCTGTTAAATAAGGAGGTTTCATCCAAAATATTTTGTGTGTGTGAAAAAAATCTCCGTGTTTTTTGAAATGTTTCTAAATGGGATTTTTCAGGTTGGGAAAGAGATTTTTTTTTTTCAGTGGTCTTTTAGGAATTTTTCATGTTGAGAGTGTGAGGAAACGCCCGTCTTCTCTCTGCTTTTTCCCCCTACAAAGGTGAAGGTGAAGAAAAGTGTTACATTCTGAGTGATAGAGACACTTTCAACCCTTTCTTACTGTTTTCCAATTGGCAGTAGTTGGAAGACAGTCAGAAAGTGGGAGTAAGTAGGTTTTCCCACACTTCCTTTATTTCTGACATTTTTCCCATGGGAAAACCGTTGTTTCCTGTGGGAAAACTCTGGTTTCCTATGGGAAAACGTCAAATGAGCATTTTTCCTGTGAAAATTCCCACAGGAAACGTTTCCATGAGCTGCCCAGTCCTAGAGAGGAACAGGACAGAGAGCACAAGGGCCCCGCTCCTGCGGGAACAAGAAGCTGCTGAATCAGTCCTGCAGGGGGTAGGCCTAACAGACAAATGCAGAGCCTCATTAACAGCCTTACGCACATGTCTCTAGAGACCTCCAGCGCTTTCTGGAGCAAGGGAGCCAGGTACTCATGAGGTTTAAGCTGTGGCATAATGGGGAGGGGAATTCTGGAACCAGGGGCACCACAGTGTGAGTGATCCTGGGACTGTGGGCATGACAAGGTGGGGAATTCTGGGACCATGGGAGCCTGAGCATGAGCACATGGGTGAAGCTCTGAGGGTGCATAGGTCTTTGGCTTCCTCTGGAGGCTCAAATCCCTGCTCACCCTGCCAGCCAGTCAGGTTAACTCTCAAATTCTTCTCTCTCTCTTCACCCCAGATATCTCCATCTTCTCTCTGAAGGAAATGCAGCTTCAGAAGGACCCCGGCTACCGAGGTTCGGTCTTTCAGCAGTCAGGTAGGACACTGGAGCAGGGTACAGAGCGTAATCTGGGCCCTGTGGGACGAGTGGCGCTCTGGAAATGAGCAGTGCTGGAGGGACTGTGCTCCCATGCAGCACCTTCCATCTGAAGATCCCAGAACAAACACACGTGCAATTAGCCTCCGATCCCTGCTTTACAAATGGGGGAAACTGAGGCATAGAGAAGGGACTTGTCCAGGGTCACACCGTGAGCCTGATTTGCCACTGCCTTGCATCATGAGGTGTCATTCCCCTCCTCCCCCGAGAGTAAAACACTGCCCCGTCAGAACTCACTGCTCTCACCAGTGTCTGTGTTTCACAGCCGCCTCCCTCCAGTGTGGTCAACAACACGAGATGTCAGGCAGGGGGTGCCCAGGCCCTGTGAGTCCATGGGAATAGAATTTAAGGGGCTTGTTCTTGTTCTCGCTTACACGAGTTTCACACCACTGTCGGCTGCAGTTACTCCAGGTTGACACCAGCATGAGTGAGAGCAGAATCAGGCCCCACCTCTACTGAGTCAGTCCTGTGTTTTCACCACGAGAGCGCGCACCCCCCCCCCCCACGTTTATGTGCACACGAGATGACTACGGGTCTGTCTGCGCTGGAGTGGGAGGTACGGTTCCCAGCTCGGGCAGACATACCCCTGCTGCTCTGGTGGAGCTAGCATGCTGAAAATAGCAGGACGGCTGCAGCCACACAGGCTGCAGGAGGGGCTGCAGCCCCGAGCCCAGTCCTGTTGAAACCCTAGGTCTGTAGTGGAGTGGCTAGCCTGTCCCACCACCGAGCACCCTGGCCTGATGACAGCTAGCACGGACGTGTCTGCCTGAGCTGGAGATGACACCTCCCGCTCCAGTGTAGAGACACTAGGCCAGTGGGGGGAGCCCTGCTTCCCTGGCTCTGGCACAGTTGATGCAGTCTCCTGCCAACCGTGGGAGCTCCTGGCCTGTCCTGTGCCGGTGTGGTCACGCTGACGAACTCTGCAGTGATGACATTGGACTGCATCCATGTGCAACGCCCCAGGCGCCTGGTATCCTGCCAGCCTTTCACACCAGCCAGGCAGTGCCATGCAGATGAGGTGTACGCTGTGCTTCGGTGACCTTGTCTGCCAAGCGGCCAGGCAGGTCCCATTGTTTGCCTTCTCAGATTTGAGGTAGGTAAGTTCTGAGGCAGGCATCTAAAGTTGCACAGGAGGATGCAGAAAAGCAAAGCAATACAGTACCAACTGAACCGGCCAGACACAGCTCCCAGTCCTAACTCCCCAGCACCCCACTGTAGAAGTTCAGATCCAGATCTTCATAGTGGACCGAACCAAAACCTGGATCAGGACACCTGTGACGGTTGGATCAAGATTCAGATGTTGTGGCTGACCCTGGACCAATCTAAATATCAGATCACAACATTCCTGGACTTTGGGCGAGTTCAGCTCCAAAGCCTGATACCTTCTTCTCCAGCTTAGCATTATGGACACATGTGTTAATATTCAGATGTGTCCAGAAAAGCACAATGGGGCCACTGTCACCCTGGTGTAAGTCCACTGGTTTTGGTGCAGTTATGTCAGGGATCAGTCTTGGCCCAAACCACGCTGCGTGGTCTCCGAACTCTGTTTCCTTGGCTCAGAGGTTGTAGCGGACTCATAAACATTTACATGTGAACTGGCTACTAGAAGGAGACGTAGCACCAGACTGTGTTAGTGGGTTACATCAGCAAGCGGCACCTATGTTCTAGCCTTTATGATCTCTCTTTCTCTTTCTCTTCCAGCCCGAGGGAAAAACAGGAGACAGAGTATATTTTAAAGCTCATATAAAGCTCTCATTCTCTTTGTCACCATGGAGATCAAAGCACTAAGAAAGGAGACGACTACATGCTCCCACAGGACTCATCCACAGAATTTCTGACTCTAACAGGAAGATACTGGAACGCCCTCTCCCGTGGGCTGCCCTCTGTCTGCCCCCAGAATCCCACTTCTCACACCAGTCATTCTTGTCAAAGGAGCCGTGGCACCTGCCCCCTATGGCTCATTTTTCATGTGGCACCACAAAGCTCAAGCTACTGCTTCCCATACCCGGGTAAGGTCCTTTATCTAGTGACTAGCTACCCTGGGAATAGCCCTGAGTTCAGGAGCCTTGTACGCTGGCCTTGTTTGCTACAGGAAAGGGGAGTTGAGCTGGCGTGGATAGGGGCACTGCAGGCAGAGGGCAGGATCTCCAAGGGTTGGCAGGCAGCTGGGTTGTGACGTCTAGCGATCATATGGCAGAAGATGTTCCTGTGACTGCACGGCACGCCCGTGCCTGGGTCTCCTTCTATACCCGCCCTTGGGGCAGTTAGCAGCAAGGCATATTGCGCTGAATGAAGGACGTGATATCACAAGCAGGGGGCACCCTACAGCGAGCCCCATCCAGGGCTTTCAGACATTGAAACGTTTAACAAGGGAAAGCTCTCCTTCAGCCCCTCCCCTGTGGTTATCAGCCAGGGATCCTTCTTCCCCTCCCCATAATTTGAGCCCCATGCATGGTTGCCAGAATTGCTTGAATGGCAGCACCAGGAGGTGCGGAGTAAAGAGGCAGTTTAGGAGAAAATATAGATTAGTTGGATTCCCTCGTTCTCCCCGACAACCTGTCTCCCCACAAGTTTATTTTCTAAGCTCTGACTGCTAGCTGCTGTCTAAAGACGTCCCCAACACACAAGTGATGACGTGGCACAGCTGGTATTCAGGACGCAAGGCTCTGTCATTACAGCCATGCCGAATGGATGCAGCATTGCCTGGCATGCGTCTTACGCCACGTTTCACAGCAGTTCTGTTCTGAGCCCCTCAGAGGTGGCTTTTCCGAGAAACAAATGAACCCCCGTTTCTCACATCAAGATCTTGCCGCATTTCCCATCTGCCTTTCACAGGAAAGGGAACTTCCACTAGGAAAAGGACCCGCTTTCCAGCAAGTGGCTCAGGAATTGCAGCAAACTGTCCAGTCCATTGGGGCCATCTTTGAGCTCATCCCAAAATAGGAAAGAGCACAAGTAGTTTCACGTCCTCGTGCAAATGTGCTGTGCATGCGCTATGCAGCATAATTCCACCTTTGTGGTGGGCGTGCAAGGTGCTGACCCTACCTATGCGAGGCTATAGGATCATAAACAGAGTCAAACGTACCACGGCCTATTAAGCAGAAAACATCCTCAAACACATCCAGCCCATCTTTCGCTATCTACCCGACCCCCTAGGACTAAACGTATTGGATCCATCTAGCACTCACATACCGCACTCAGTGGGACTCAAGTGCTTGCTTACATCTGAACGTGTGTGCTCACGTGCTTTGCTGGATCAGAGCCGTGATTAGTGTGTTTTCCTCACCCTCTATTTCAAGGCCACGCCAAAGCGATTCTGGTGAAATAAGGACCTGCTCAAACTTGCTTCAAAAGCTCAAACCAAGCCAGAAACTTTTTATAAGTTTCAAACGTTTGCCAGAAGTCTTTTTTGCTTGGTTGGTTTGGGGTTTGCTTTTTGTTTTAAGTTTTCATCCCCGTGCCCCTGTAGATGCTACCTCACCCTCTCCCATCACCATCAGGGCCCAGCCAGTGCCAGGAAATGACTGGGAATTGCTCAGAAAACATGCATCATGGGCTGGTGATCTGACAGTGGGACTGGTAGGCAGGAAGTCCTGAGTTCTAATCCAGACTCTACTACTCAAACACTGAGTAGCCTTGGGTAAGTGATGTCATTCTTCAGTTTCCCCATCTGTCAAGTGGAGCTAATAACATTAGCTGCCTCACTGTCAGGTTTAATACTCTACAGCTCTCTGATAATGCATGGTTAAAAGTTAGAAGCAGGCCTGGATTGCAACTTCCCCAAAGTTTGAGGAGGTTTCGATCCAAGTTTCCAATGCAAGTCAGACTCTAAGTGATAAGCAGTGAAAGCCTTCTGGTTCCCAAGAGATTCCCAGCCCAATCTATACACCAAAGCAATTTGGACCAAGTTAGGCTCATCTCAGATGAGCATCCAGACCTCTCCATTGTTTGAGGTTTGCCCATCCCTGGTAGGTTTCTTTCTGTGTGTGTCCAGTATACAGCAAGTTGGGAAACACTGTGTGTTTCCATTCATTAGGGAAGAGTGCGATTACCTCATTCAGCACTTCACAGCACAAGTGACGGAGTCAGCCTTTCTGCATGCACATATAAAGTGTATCATTCCCAGCTTCATGTTCTCTTAACAGCTGCATCAGGGTTTTTTCCCCAAAAAAGCATAAGGAGAAGGTTTACACATATTTGATTGATGTTAATTAGAGTAAGTTTTAACACCTGTTCACCCTTAGCTGTCCTTTAACCAAGTCTTTTGCATGAGAGTTAGCTAGATATAGCAGGAATCTGTGCCAGGGGGTTACTCTTTCCATGGCAGACATCTCTGTTTGTGGGTTAGTAACTCAATTGACTATTTACCCCATAGATTAAATTTCTCACATAGGCTCTTATTCAGCAAGGTACTTAAGTATGTAATAAATGTTAAGCACGTGAGTAATCTGAAGTCAATGTGACTACTCATGTTAAAAGTCATGTCCCCTGTTTAAGGTACCTTGCTGAATTGGGGTTCATAATGTCCCAGCCTCGGTGAACGTGAGCATAATCTGTTTGCTCATTTGTGAGTTATGGGCCAAGTCCATGACTAGCTGGGGACAATATTCCCTTGTGAGGCTCCATCACTGGAATCTAGAGCAGTCACCCACAGTGCCAATTTCACTGCCAAAGTCTCTTGCTGCTTCTACATACCTTGTCTATGTTCTTCCTGGTCTCATCAGCCCCATGCTCTGAGGATTCGTCTAGGCATGAATTATGTTGTAGCATCTGTGGCTGCCTATGAATCACAGTAGTTACAATACAGTGCTTGGAGTCTGGTTGGCATTTCCTAGCCACAGGAATGCTAGAACTCAGCTCTTCCAGCTCCAAAGGCACAGATTCATGCCCCTTGAGCTAAAGGGGGGTCACCGTTGAGCTTTTGGCGTATAGGGCCTATGATGACAAGGGGCGTTGGCTCTATACAGGCACTAGAAGTTCTTGATGCCCCACATAGTGAGGACAAGGAGGCTTTTGGGCAGCTAAGGATTTGTTACACTGTTAACACTGATGATATTTTCATTAATTTTTGGGCAAGGAGGAAACACATCTGATGCTAGGGGCCGGGTTTTCAGGGGCACTGAACACCTGCAGCTCCCACTGAAATTAACTTTTGCCATAAGTGCTTGGTGCCTGTGAAAATCAGGCCCTGTCTGACTCAGATTAAATCCTTTTGCCCCTAGAGACCAGATGTGCAGTGAAAGTACAGACCAGGCTTTAAGCAGGTCGCAGGGGAGGGAGAACTGGTGGCTTGGTAGGATCAATAGAATCAAATTAAAGGTGAGAAAAGATGTTATTAAGTCAACTCATCCATCCATCTTGGCCTTTTTGCTCTAACAGCACAGGCTTCTACCACTGGGGCTAAAGGAGAGCTCCTTTATCTGACATCAGTAGTAGGCACTTGCCCTCTCTATGGACTTAGTCTCAGGGAAGGGCCACCAGTCTCATGTCCAAACACACCAGCCTATTGGATGCTCTGCCTCCACCCTCAGTGCCTAGGGGCTGATTTTCAAAGATGCTGAGCATCTGCAGCTCCTGTTGGCTTCAGCTGAATCAATGGGTGCCCATCACCTCTGGAAGTCTGTCCCCTTCCCATCTTTTGGCACAAACATCCCTCTGCTCTAGAGAGGTCCACCATGGAAATACCAGTGAGAGAGGAACAAAGAAGTCACTGTCACTGACTGGAGGGGAGTCATGGCACTGGAAACTGGGACAGAAGGTTATTGATTGGCCCTGACCCTGCAGCTGACACTGCTTTCTCCAGGTTCAGCCGATGAAGGAGAAACTTCTCTCCAAGCCTGTAACCTGTGTGCTGTTTACTGCCGCTACGTTCCCCCGTAGACCCTTCCTGAAGGAGATCTCTCTGGTCGGGCACTGTTGTTTATTAGCCTAGTGAGCTGCTATCACTGTGAGTTTAAGATAACACCTTTTGTTCCACTGCATCTCGGTGGGTATTTTATTCCTGTTGGGGAGAGTGATACTGTGTGTAAATATTTGGCACCCTGCTGGGAAGGGTTTGATTCATAAGCCCCCAGCACTTGCTCACTGGCAGGGTTTGAGAGGCTGAGTCCTAGTTATGTGGTTTCTGGGTTCCTGCACACACGCTGCCTGTAAATGCCTTACAGGCGCTTACATCTGAGCAGAAGCTTTAAGTACACAGGCACAAGGACGCTGATCAAATCTGAGCTAATGTAAATTGCCATAGTCCCATGGAAGCTACTGGAACTAGGGCCAGATATACAAAGGGATTTAGGTACCTATAGATGCAGATAGGCGCCTACTGAGATTTACAAAAACTCCTGCCCAGGTTAGGCACCAAACTCCCTTTGAAAGCCAGTAGGGGATAGGTGTCCAACTAACTTGTAAATCCAGCTAGGCAACTGTCTTCATGTTTAGGTGCTTCACTGTATTTATAAATCCAGCCCCTAGGCCAGTCTGCATCTACTGAGAATCCAGCTTTCTGCCTCCTTTGGCAAATGAATCCATTTCTGTTCCTCTGTGTTTTTAGAACGTTGCATTATTTTACGTTTTCAATGCAGACGCATCGGTTGTATTTCGGTTCCTAGGGTTTCACAGGCATTATTTGCTACTTGCAGGTTGCCACTGAGTTGCTTGCAAAAGGGAGATGGCAAATGCAGTGGATAATTTCATAGATTTAAGAACTAAGATAGAGATGTATCCAGGAATCGCTGACAGCTGTTTTGGCTTTTTGGACTATCAGTTACATTCTGGAAGTGGATTAGCCCAGTTCTTGCTACACAGCAAATTCTCTGGGCCTGGTTACCCCAGTGTAAAACTGGTCTGAGTCAGTGGAGAATCAAACCCTGTGTTACTAGGTTTTGGTATTAGGTTTGTAACAAATGTGAGCACAAGGAGTTCATTGGAAACTGGTTTTTGTTTAGCTCTGTCTGAGTGAATAGTAAAGCTGGTTTAAAAATTTGAAATTCCTATGATTTTTTTTTTAACATTCACATTTTTTAATGTTTTTTGACCAGCTGATAGTCTGGTTGAATTTTTTTTCCAAAAATTGGAAATTTGAGGATTTTTTTTCTGCAGAATTTTTTGAAATTTTTGGTTTTTTGCAGACTTCTTTTAATTCCTTGATCAGCTCTAGAGAAAAGTGAATTGGATTTTTCTTTCAGATCTTGGCTGTACACTTTTGAAACTATTCTTCCATCACAACAGCTGATATCTAGCTTCAGTAATTCCAATAAGGCTAATGTCAATAGCAATGTCTAAGTTACAAGGGAACAATAAAACTTTACAGACTAGTTATTTTATTTCCCACCCCCATGCACATGCACCTTTCTTGGCTCAACACATTTGCAGATCTTTATCGAGATTTTAAACAGCAAAACTACAGTGTGCCTGTTCTCATGGTAATGAGAAAATAAGAGAAATGAGAAATGAGATGGGACAAGACCACCTTGGGCTCGATTCTGCTCCAGCTTACATGGTTATTACACTGCTGTAACTGAAAGCAGAAGTAGATCCCTGTATCGTAATTAGGACAGTGTGACTCTGATCTCTGATAGAAAGAGCCACCTCATGTGCAGCAGCAGATTGTTGATGCCCAGTCTTGCAAATCTCACTCATTGGCGTACTCCCTTGTCAGGAGAACATTCCCAGTGGAGTGCTAGAACCAGGCACAAACAAGTGCTACTTTATCAATTCAACCAACCCTGCTTCTGGTGACATCGCTCAGTCCCTAGGGCCTGATCCAGTGATCAGTGATGTCTATGGAAGCCTCCCATTGACTTCAGTAGGCTTTGGGGCAGACCCACACTGCATATGCCACTGAAATCTTAATCCCGAGGGATCTGCACAGCCCCCAGGGATCGGAAGTCCACAGAGAACTCAAACCACTGCACTCTACACTACTACCATTTTCTAGCAGTGGCTGGCCAGATGCTGCTCAGTGTAAATCCGGCATCACTCTACTAAAGTCTAGATTTACACTGGTGTAAGTGAGAGCAAAATATTGGCCCTGTGGGGTCTATAAGTGCATTCCAGTCTTTGTGAGAACTGGGGTTGAAACCGATGAGGCCTCTCACGCCAAGAGCCACGGATCTTTGCCTGAAACTATTGCTGTAGTTGTGCCGTGTCTATTCTATTTCTGTATTGAATGCACATCGCTCTCCCTTCAGAATTCCTTGCTAGTGACGTCCTATGTTAACAAGTGCAAATATTAAGAAGCCCACTTTCTGGGTTTTTTTGTCACGTTCTTCATCCTCAACATCTTGCTTTTCCTGGATGGGGAAATACACACACGCATACAAGCTGCCAGGATACCCATACTGTGAATATTTTCTGGTGTGACTCGTTTGAAAATACAAATAATATATTTAAGTATTGTTGTAAAAACAGAAGTTGCATTTTAAAGAAATAATTTTAAAGGTTTATTCCAAAAGATGCAATGATTTTTTTGTATGGAAAGTTTTTCTGGAATTAATAGAAAGGTAAAAAACTAACTAAATAAAAGATTGTATCCCTCTATCAATCCCGTGTCAGAATGTTTTATAACGATATTTTGATTTTTGTATTTCAGATGTGCCATGAACTGTTTTGCAAATGTGTTCATTTTCTTGCTGAGGCTTATATTACAAATGTATTGTGAATGCTAAAAGCCAAGATTGGAAAATAAACTTTATTGAGTCTATGGTAGGTTTTGTTTGGAGATTTATGTCTTTGGAAGAATTAAACGTCTGCTCTGTTGTGTAGTTTTGAATCAGTGAGGTTGGCTACTGCAGTCATTTAACCAGAGCTGGTTGAAATTTTTCATGTTATGACTAGAATATCAGTGGTAGTTTGGTGCTTTTGAAAGTCCCCTTACATGCCACAATACCTTTGAAAATCTGATCCTAAGACCCAGATCCTGAAAGGTATTTATATGCCTAGCTCTTTTTGACATCGGTGGGAACTAGGTACCTAAATAGCTTTAAGGATCCGGACCTTTAAATCCAGACCAAGAGCCCAATCTGTAGTCAGGACTATATAGCCTTCAAATCAGGGGGATTCCACACATATTTAAGGATCCAGCCACCAGTTCAGGTCCCAAGCATGTACCATCTGAACAATGTTGCTCTCTGCAAATGGGTCACTGATGGGTCTTACCAAGCGTTGGCAGAGAAGAGGTTAATATTTTGTTGGTCAAAAAAGATTGCTGAGTGTCTGAAGCTGGAGGGCTGGGCCAGCTGTAGGGAATTGGTTGATTGTCCTGTACTGTGCTGCCTGGAGCTGGGGTCTGAAACTTGCTTGGAGTTGGACAGGGAAGAGTCATAGGAGCTGAGCAGAGAACCAAGGTGAGCCACTTTGCTGCTGGGCCTCTAGGGGATGACAGTTTTACTTGTATTAGTTTGCTCTTTAGAGGGACAGGACAATGTATTTGCTGGAGTTCTGTGCCATAATCTCAATTCCTAGGGTTTCCGGGCATGGAACCCTGTATTTTTTCACCCATCTCATGCCCTGTGATGTTGTGCCATTTGGTGCTATCATGTTTTTTCCCTCAACGTCAAACCAAACCACCAGGCGGGAACACCGATTAAAAGGAGCAGGGCAACTTGTGCTTGGAGCACCAGGTTCCTCAGCAGAGAAATATTCTGCTTGGTCAGGTGGCTAGACATATCAGATTCCCCTGCCTGCAAATGGAGACAATGACGCCTCCCTGGGGGGTAGGGTGACGACTAATTGATTCAAATTCTCCACTGACGTAAAGTGGTGTAGCGGTGCCAGTTTACAGCAGCAGAGAATTTGGTCCCTGGTGTCCTTAAGGCAGAGTTCCTTTGTTGAAAGGTGCTGTAAGAGGGCAAAGCCATGCCTGGGGCAAGGAATTTGCCACTAGCTCACGCTCAGAGCAGAACTGTCATTCCTTCAGGTGTGAAAAGGAATCTATGTAGTGGGCCAGGGCGGACAGGGAATGCAGCGCTTGCACCGCTGGAACGTGAAAGGCCTGTGCAGGATAGGCAGGGTTTGCTGTTTGCCAGAGGCTGGGAATGGCCGAGAGGGATGGATCACTTTAGGGTTAGGTTATCTCCACCTTTGCGTGGTCTTCCCAGAGGATAAAACATGCAACAGACGCCTATGGAAGAGGCAACATTTGATGCAAGCCATTGTCGCAGGGTGTCCTGTTTTTTTCTGTGGTGAAAGCTCAGGTCAGACCCAATGCTTTTTTGCAGGGCGAGGCTTCTGCTTCCGTTACCCAACCTGGACTGAGAGACCAGGACTGAGGGGTTGGCCCACAAATAGAAAAAAACAGGCAACTGTAGAGCCCCTTTCATCTGAGGATCTCGAAGGGCCTCCCAGATAGTCCAGTCCTTATGAGGGGAGTGATTATCCAACAGGTGGTTTAACTGAGGCAAATCACTGGCACAGCCCCCCACAAGGCTACCCTGCAAATCAAAGGCAGATCTGCGGATAGAACTAAGTGTCCTGACTGCCAGTCATTGCCCTGGGAGCCCTGAACACTGAACGCTCTCTCCAGGTGAGCAGAGCTGTGCGAGGCACAGCCATTTTTAAACACTTCTCTTGGCAGGGTTTTAACCCAGTCCGGGCTGGAGTTAGGGGCAGGCGATCACCTTGGGTGCTGGGCTCAGGGGCGCTGTGTTGTTGCTAGCATCAACAAGGGAAGATGGAATGTGTGAAGTAAAATGTCCCAGGTGTGCCCTAGGTGGACTCGTTTGTCGCTAACCTCCTAGAACGTTCTGGACCTTTGTAGAATCTTGCCAGAGAACTGCATTTCCCTCAAGCCGCCTAGCACGCTGCCAGCCAGCCCCTCGCAGGCGTATAACGAGCGGGCGTCGCCAGTCAGTCGGTGACAGAGGAACGAAGCGAAGTGAGAGCCCCCCTGCGATAGCGCGACTCTTGTTTTATTGGGTAATTGTGAACATGCACGTGGGGACGGGAGGAGCAAAGACCCTCCTCACCTGGGGTGCCATCTGGTCTAGGGCAGCGGCTCTCAACCTTCCCAGACCCCTTTCAGGAGTCTGACGTGTCTTGCGTACCCCCAAGTTTCACCTCACTTAAAAACGACTTGCTTACAGAGGTGTCACAGCGCACTGTTACTGGAAAAGTGCTTACTTTCTCCTGTTGACCATAGAATTATAAAACACATCAACTGGAATATAAATATTGTACTCACATTTCAGGGTATAGTATACGGAGCACTATAAAGAAGTCTGAGTTTGTACTGACTTCACTAGTGCTTTTTATGTAGCCTGTTGTAAAACTAGGCCAATATCTAGATGAGTTGATGTAGCCCCTGGAAGATCTCTGCGTACCCCCAGGGCTCAGGGTACGCGTACCCCTGGTTGAGAACCACTGGTCTAGGTCCAGCCCTAAACTCATTTTCCCGGGCTATAGCATGCTGCAGAAAAGAAATCCCAGTCCACACTGCAGTGCTGAAGGATCCCCTGGTGGAACCCAGCCAGCTTCAGTCCTGTTCACACAAGGCTGTAGCTGACGTGGCTGTGACGACTGGGATGGTCAGGCCCTATCTGATGACGAGGTGTTTGTCAGACTGGTTCTCCTATCTGCGTTTCCTCAGGGCCCCAGTCACATTGCTGTGGCTGGCTGATGTTGCACCCACTGGAATGTACCTGCGTACAATTACCCAAACTACTCTGACCTCTTCTAATAAGCTGGAGCTCATTAGCAAATCTCTTTTTGTTTCCTCTTTTGGCTGATCTCGTTTCCCTTGGGTGAGGTGTCCTGCCAGATAGTAAGCCTGTAGAGCTCACTAGAATTTTTTCTGACCAAAATATGGGATTTTGTTTTCAAGGGAAAACACGGAATTGTGACTAAATTTTCTGAGTTTTCAATGAGAAAATTAAAAGTTAAAATGTTTAGTTTGGGTTGAAATTGGTGAAATGGTTCCTCTTAGACATTTCTGAATTGGAATTTTCCCAAGCTTTTTCTTCCATGAAAAATTAGTATTTTGACTTTTAGGATGAAAACAAATATAGAAACACTGGACTGTTCCAGGAGATAGAAATGCCATTTTCCAAACAGCTCTCCCTGTGAATGATTTCACATAGCCGCACAAGGACCTGTTCATGTGGCTTGAGCAAATCACTTTCCTCGCTGTGTCTCCATTTATCTATCTGTAAAATGGGGGCGATATTTACCCTCCTTAGTGAGGTATTGATACTATTTGCCCCCCACCTAAAATATAGCTGCCACATATGGTAGCTCTTTAACAGCACAAAGCAATAATACACAACAGTTTGAGGTCGGTAAATGAGAAAGAACTTTGAATCCAGTTGAAACTGCAGAGGGAGTTTAGATGGGAGGAATTATTCAAATTGGATGTCTGGGAGACAAACATCAGGGGATCTTTAATGACCAGGTCAGGATTTCAGTGTTACATTTAACCCCAAAGATGTAATCTAGGGTCAGATGTCCAAGTACAGCACTCACAGTTGGGGCCAGATTTCCAAAGCATCTAGCACCGACTGTGCCGTGTATTCTGAAAACCTGGCTGATAACATCTTCAGAATATGCTTCAGCACTACCGGCCCGTGACCATTCATGCCCAGAGTCACCGGTAACACAGCAAGCGCTGAGTCTGAGAGCCATGTGCGCATTCCAGAGTAATTCAACCCATTGTTTGAGAGTTTCCATTGTGTTGTGGTGTGGGTAAAGAAACACAAAGTCTTTTCTAATGAAGTTTCGGTGACTCTAGCCAGGTGTTCCCATTTTCACACAAACTCGCTTCCAAGTTCTTAGCTTAGCTGCAGCTATTGAAAGGCTTTGAAGTTCATACCTCATGGGCACGGTGGAAGCACACACATCGTGTCCTTCCTGTTGTGTCGCTGCATCTGGCTGCAGGCGCAGTGTGTCAGTGTAGAAGGACTTCCAGGAATGTGGGGCCTGACTGGGCCTGGATCTGTGGATCCCTGAAAAGGACTGGGGGGGAAAGGAGAAAGGATTAGCTATTGCTCTCCCCTTCTCTGAGCTAGGGGAGTCCATGCCGTACGCTGTAGTACAGGCTTTGTAGGCCACATGCCCTTGTGCTGTGAATTCATAAAGAGGGGTTCCTCAGCCAGGAGCGTCCAGGAGGAGGTGGAATGCCCAGAGAGCACCCTAATCCTGCTCCTGGAGATGTGCTGCCACAAATCCTGCTCTGAAGCCCTGAGGCCCACAGCCCCGCAGGTATTTAGGCACTTAACTCCCACTGATTTCCATGGGAATTTGGTATCAAAATATCTTCGGTGAGCTGGGCCTCTGCCAAGCCAGCCCAAAAGCTACTGGGAATTCACGCATCCTCCCTTCCAGATCCACCTGTGTTGCAGGCGGTCCGCAGGCAGGCGAGGGATGGGACCTGCTGCTCGGAGTGGCCAGAACATTCAGAAGTGGCCAGCGATTCTGGGCGGTTTCCAGCCTGAGAGGCTTCAAGCCTGATTTTCATAGTGCTGGGAACCCACAACTCCACAAGTGAACTGGATGGTCACCCAGCAATTCTGAAAAAACAAGTTCCAGGCAACCAGAACTACTGGCCACTTCTGAATGTTTTGGCCAGTGGGGCCAGGGGCGTCTCCATTCAGAGCCTCTGCTCCAGTGCCGGTATGTTCGCCAGCTCTGCTACCAGTCCCTGTGTCCAGACTTGCAGCATCCCTCCCTACTCCAATGCTCTTTTCGTACAAAGACAGGCTGTCCTGTCCCGCTGCTGCTGGGCTTGAGAACAGTCAATCCTGCAATGGGGCCTGGGATGAGAGTCCAGCCAACTCTGCAGTTTCGTTTTTGTGATTTGTCCTGGTGCCTTCCCAAGTGAAAGACTAAAAAATGCTGCCCCACTGAGCCCTTCCCAAATCAACCTGTTACTTGAGCAGTGATTTCCTCCCTCCTCTAGAGACGGGGCAGAAGGAAACAGAACCAGCACCATGACAATATTACATTGACTGAGGACAGCCAGTTTCCTGCTCAGAGCTATATTAAAACACAGTCATCGCAAACCAGAGCCCATTACATTAAGCAGGCAATCGCGCCCTCCGCCACAAAGAGGAACATGTCTGTAGATAGTGGGAGACCATGAAAGAGGTCTTCATGCTTTGTGCTCCCCAAAAAGGAGGGGGCAAGGGCATCAGGAGGGCAAATAGAAGGTGTTGATTAAATTCTCAGATCTCTTTGATCCATACTGGCAAGCATCAATAATGTTGTTGGCTGTAATTCTGCTGCTAATGGTAATTCATTCTTGATTTTGCCTTGCAATTCACACCAAGCGCGGAAATGTGGCTGTTAATTCACTGCCTGTACAAAATTGATCTGAAAATCAGCTAAACTTTCACTTTGCTAAACTAGTTTTGCTGTTAGATGCAGGCCATGGGGCTAGCATGATATGTAGTATTAGTTACTCGGTTCATGGGTTCAGCTCTTTGGGGACACTAAAGGATCTGTGTGCTTTTTAATATGTCAACTTTTATTTACAAACATGTCTTCTGTCACCTACATTATCAGAATTGCTAAAATGGTCTGGCATTCCCATGAGCAGCACTCGTATTTAAATTATTACTTGGTTAAGCAATGTCAGATGTAGCTGGAATATGAAATGCGCTGTCTAACAACAACAAGCTTAGACATTGCTTTTCATCTGTAGCTCCAAAGGATTTGAAAAGGTGGGTAAGTGTTGTTATCTCTATTTTGCAGCTGGGGAAACTGAGGCACAGAGTTGCTTAAAGTGATGTAGTAATTCAAAGCTGGGAAGAGAACACATTCCCAGGCTAGCGCCCTGTCCCCTAGTTCAATAAAATTGAATCCAGTACAGAACTGATCCTGGCATAAGATACGAGACTGACAATAAAACTAATAGATTTTGCTTCTTCATTCACCATCTGGTGTCATTAAAAGCAAAATAGTTCCAGTCCATTGTTGTTCAGAGCAGTTCAGAGTCCATAACGTCGTATTTTTTATCTTCCAAGCACTGTCATGCCAGGTCTCTCAGAAACCGAACAATCTCCAAGCTCTTCCCAAGGAGTTTGCATAGTGTGTGTAAAATGCCTGGCAACAAATATTGCTATAAATTAACACGTGACAGGCAGCCAAATTCAGATTAGAAACAACAAACTTTTAAAAGCCAGGGGGATTAACCACTGGGACAGACAGTGACTGTCACAGGAAGTGGTAGATTCTCCATCGCTTGATGTCTTCTGATCCATAGTTTCTCAACCTGTGGTACATGTACTCCTGGGGGTACGTGAGACACAGGCAAGGGGTACCCGGGGAAAAACAGAGTGAAGGGAAGGTAGGTGGCAGCTGCCGACTTCTGGGGAAGCTGGGCAGCAGCAGCCCGCTTCCCACACAGTCCCAGCTCCCAGTTGGGAGGCGTGTGGCAGGCCCCTGCTTCTGGGGAAGGTGGGTGGCAGCCCCTGCTTCCCTCCCAGTCACAGCTCCCAGCTGGGAGGCAGGCAGCAGCCTCCAGCTTTTGAGGAAGGTACGCGGCAGCCCTCCACTTCCCACTGGGTCCCAGCTCTCAGGTGGGATCCCGGTGGCAGCCTCCTGTGTCTTGTGAGCTGGGCTCGCAGCTGGGTGGCAGCCACCCGTGAGCTGGCTCTGAGCCAAGGGACAGCCTCCCACACCCCAGTTTAAAGATGGGCAGCAGCTGCCTGCCCACATCCCTGGGTCCCAACTGGGGCAGAAGCCTCCTCTGCCCCAGCTCAAATTGGATGGCAATCATCCCCCTCCCAGGCTGGCAGCCAGCGCAGCCCCCCTCCCTGGCTCAAAGCCTGGTGCCCAGGAAACTGGTCAGTTTCACTGCTCTATGACAGCCCCAGCTTTTACCAGTTACCCTCTTTTCCTGTGTGTCTCTCTCTCGCCTTCCTCCTCTCAAATCTATGGCAAAAAAATTGGCATGGAGCTTTATATTCGCCAGCATTGGCACACCTTTCAAAGCCTCCTAGCTTTGGCCAACATGACCTCTAGCCCAGGTACATACTTGAGTTGAGCACCCCTGGTGTAAAGGTGGTAAACCTACCCACACTAGATCTGACATCTGTCATATATCACAGCCTTGTATACTCAGCCCTTCTCCCAGCATGGCTCACATTAGTCTATAAATCCCACGGAAAACTGAGTGTTGGGGTATTTATTAAAATGTTCAGAAGTTAGGGGGTACTTGCTACTTAAAAGGTTGAGAAACACTGTTCTAATGAACTCTGGATGCCTTGCTGGAAGAGATGCACTTGGCCAAACACAAGTCTTGGGACTCAGTATAGGATAACTGGGTGAAATTCGATAGCCTGCATTATATAGGAGGTTAGACATTTATGTATTTGTATTACTGTAACGCTTAGGAGTCCTAGGCATGGACCAGGACCCCACAGGGCCAGCTGCTCATACAAACAGCACAAAAAACCTGCCCCAAGGGGATTTACCCTCCAGCATAAAACAAGAGATAACAGATAGATACAGACCAACAGGAAGTGTACGGAAATGTTGGGATTAACATGACAGGCAGGGGTCTTAATTCACCAGCAGCCTAATGTTTTTTGTAGACAATAGTGGACATGCTAGTGAAGTAGCTGTATGGAAGTTTACAAGGGGGCCTCCCAAGTGTGAGGGGTAGCCTGAGCGAAAGCACAAAGGTGCTTGTTTGAAAATTGAACAAGTGGGTGATGGAGGCTGGCCTCATGGGCCAATCAGCAGCAGGAGTTGATCTTTTTGTTGGTAATGCTGCTGGTCAGTCAATGTAGGCTGTGTGCGTGTGTCCCCCGCGTAGATACTGTTTTAGCTCCGCAGATAGCCAAGACAGCGCTCACGATCGAATGAATCAACACCACCACAGATTAGCTGAGCAACGAAGGCACCCGGGCCAGGTTTAATGCAGCTGAAGCACAATGAGAAGCGACCTATAGAATAGCCACCAGTACACTGCAAATATGAGTGCTCCATTACAATAGACTCTGCACAACTTAACAGCGGGACGTTCTGTTATGCCATAGGCCGGACGAAAGCGTTCCCTCTGACACCCTCTTTTATTCACTGTTACAGACAATTTCATTCTGCCCCCTTGGACATAGGTACTTGCCATCATCTTCACATAGTCTAAAAACACCCTTTACCATAAATTGGATGATTTGGGCAAAGCAACTCTATTTGTCATCTTATCAGACATTTCTGTCCATCAAAGTGGTATATTAGGGAGTCGGTTATCTCTTTGGTGTCAGGTGTCTTGGTACCTTCTGCACCTGCTATGTGTTTTTAGTAATGTTTTAATGCTAGTAATAGTTTGGAAATAGGTATGCTTGCAGCATCAGCGTTTTCTCTGTGCCAGGTTCAGGCAGGTTGTAAGTTCACAGCCTGATTTCAGGTAACTTGGCTTTTTCCACTTAGACTCCTGTTAACTTGTTTTTTACCACTTAGGCCTTACGCCTTAGCCTGTTTTGCTAGGTTGCAGGCCTTAAGCTCTCACTTCTTACTACAGACCTCTTGATAGCAGAGGAGAGATGGTAGGTGGGGTGGAGACAGGCTGTAAAGGGCGGAGGACAAGGAGCTTACGTTTGATGTGACAGAAAAGGGGTGGTGTGGTCAAAGAGACAGGCAAGGAAAAGATTTTCACAGCAGCATTCTGAATGGATGTGAGTGAGGTAAGACCCCATTTGTCAAGGCTAGGGAAAAGTAATGGAGACATGAAATAATGGGGGTCTAGCAGTCCCTTCTGGCTTTAAACATTTGCAACTCTTCTGCACCCTTTTTCAAACAAGTGTCCCAACCACTTCCCTCCATGCTGTGGCTAAGTCTCATTATCCCCAGTTTAGAAGTGGGGAAATTAAAGAAGAGAGAGGTAAAGCTTTTTCCAAAGACAACTGTCATTCTGTGGCAGACTCCGGACCTGAACCCAGAGCTTCTGACGAGCCCTCCTCCCCTATCAGTAGTATGTTACATGATGTGCCTAGTAAAAAAATGTGGGCGCTGGATAAATCATTAGGATAAGATTTTCTTTCTGTTCTGCCCCGACTCACTGAGTGACCTTGGGCAAGGATCGTGGCTGCTCTGTGCCTCAGTTTCCCCACCTACAAAACAGGGAAATAACACTGACCTATCTATTGAGGGGTTTCTGTAATGGATAATGACATAAGACCCGCAGACTGAGTCAGACCAATGGTCCCTCTAGCCCAGTATGGTTTCATCTTCCCCCACTGAACAAACAAGGGAGTTTCCCTTTCTCGCCGGTGCCTCTTAATTAATGTTTCATTTCTCCAGCTGCTTCTGTTTCTTAACTCCAGCTCTTTGGGAACGCCGTGTGGTCCGAGAGAGGAGATGGGGGCCCGGCTCTGCACTCCGCGCTCACGCCCAGCTCCCACTGGCTTCTGGCCCGTGCCACACGCCGGCAAATGACTTAGGAGGCAGCAGAGGGGCCGGGCGCAGGTGGGGTCAGCCGAGCTGTACAGGCACCACGCAGCGGGCGGCTCGCCCCTGCGGCCCCGCTCCGAAAGCCCGTGCAGCCGGCCCGGCGCGGGGCCCCAGGGCGCACCAGGGCCAGCGCCCCCCGGGCCGGCGGCCGCGCTCGCTCCCCTTCGCTGCGCTGCAGTGCGCGGCGCTGGAGCGCAGCGGCTGCAGCGATGTTGGCAGCGGCCGGGCCGGGGCCGGGGGTCGAAGGGCCTTTGCAACCCCCCGGGGGGCGGAAGAGACCCGCCGCCAGGGGCCCAAGGCGGCTTTTGGAGAAGCGCCCCCCGGGCCGGCCCCGGCCAAGCCCCGCTGCCCTCCCCGCCCCGCTGCCCCAGGGGGCGGCGGCGGCGGCTCCCCGGGGCGGGGCCAGCGGGGCCGGTCGGAGCCGAGCGGCGCTGCCCGCGCCAGCCACATCCCGGCGCTGCCCGGGGAGCGGCGCGCGTGCGGGCGGCGGCGAAGGGGCGCGACTCCGGATTGCCCGGGCTGGGCGAAGCGCCCGAGCTGCGCCCCGCGGCGCCGGCGCCGAGGATGGTGTGGGATGAGCGGGCGGCGGCGCTGTTCCGGAGGAACCTGCAGCCCACCCTCACCTACTGGAGCGTCTTCTTCAGCTTCGGCCTCTGCATCGCCTTCCTGGGCCCCACGCTGCTGGACCTGCGCTGCCAGACGCAGAGCTCGCTCTCCCGCATCACCTGGGTCTTCTTCTCGCAGCAGTCCTGCCTCCTGCTCGGCAGCTGCCTCGGGGGCGTCTTCAAGAGAACGTAAGGCCCGGCCGGCGAGCCCGGGGGCGAGGATCCCGGCGCTTGCCAGTCCCCCCGGCCCCGCAGCGCCTGTCCGCTCCAGCCCCGCGGCCCCCCTGCACTTCCCACGCGGCTTGGCTTCCTCTCGGGGCCCCGGCGCTTGGCCGGGCGGCGGTGCCTTAGTTCAAGCTGCGGCGTCACTTTGGCTCCGCTTTTCTTTCTCTAGTTTTCCGTCCAGTGCCTTGCAACTCTTCCCTTCTGCCGGGAAACTTCCCCGTCTTCGGGCTCCCCCTCTCCAGGCCTCCGCCTGCTGCCCATCGCACCTGCCAGCCCGTCTCTTCATGTCTCCTCCCGCCCCCGGGCTGACTCTCTCTCTGCTTTTGTCCGTTTTGCTGCTGGAGGGAAGGCAGGTTGCATGAAAGATCGTGCACAAAACAACCCCCCTGCCGCAGTCTAGCCCCACTCCCACGAGCAGTGTCACTGAAGCCCGTGCAATTAATTCCTCCTGAGAGTAAAGGCTGCCGGGTCCATCCGCCCCGTGCCTTGCACCTATGTGGAGCTCCACCGCTTTTCTGGGGGCTCACTGCAGAGGTGGTGCATGCAGGGGGCAGATCGCAAGCCTTACTCAGGGCTCCCCACAGTATTTATTTAACCTCCTCCTTTAAAACAATGGCAGAAAGCCCGTTTTCATAACTTCGGGGTCAGCAATCAAACAGTTACCTTCCCCTCCGGGAGTTTGAGCAAACAAGATTCACCCGCAGACGATAAATAACCAGCGAAACATGAAGCAGCAGAGTTGAAGAGGATACAGTCGATATTTCAGCTTCACACGAGGCAGGTGGGAGTGACAGCAGCATTCTTTACAAATCAGCAAGGCGTCCAAGTGCAGCCAAGCAGGGATTTGTACCAAATCTTGTGTTAACATCTCTTTAAAATAGAAAAGGTGCAGCAGTGTTAAAGGTGGCCAAGAGTACATGTAAGCTGTAATCTGATGGCGGCTATTGCTTATTTAAGGTGCTCCTGATCAGCATAGCTGCCTTTTGTAAAAGTGGGTGTGTATGGCTCTGTATATCTTTATTTACACGATCCCCTTATGGTTATAACGTGTTTATTAGAAAGCGTTTTGAAACTGATCTCTTGGTGCGTATTGGAGGGGACAGTGTGTGAACCTGGCTAGTGGATTTCAGACGATCAGGTCAACATCTTTTGCCAGCACTTCATCTACTGTATGAGGGTTTGAAGGTGAGATTAGGCATATGCAGACCTGATGATTGCTCAGTCAAGAATGCCAGGCTCATGTTGATACACTTCTTCGTGATGTCCAGTCTTTGCTTCATGGACCTTTTAGGGTTTCCCTAAGTGGACATTTGGTCTTTCAGTATTTTAATCCTCTGTGGGGTAAACTGAGCAACCCACGCTGCCTTAATAAACCCAGACCCAAGTTTGTGGCTGTTTACAGGGCAACATGCTTAAAACAATTGCTGAAATTCCAATCTGGAAGTGGTGGGTGTTCTGGGCAGTGGTGGAGGGGTGTTTTTCCCATGTCTCTAAGGGACATTGAGTAGCGTTGCAGGGCTAAGTTAAAAAAAGTGTGATCTGACACTTCACTTTAAGTGGATTTATAAACTCAGACGTTAGCTATTTAAGTCCCACCAAGCCCTAGTGCAGTTGGTATTATCCCCATTTTACAGATGGGCAAAATGAAGCACAGGATTATAAAGGCTAAAATTCAGGAGCTCCTGGCTCCCAGTCCTGTGGTCAGAGCACTAGGCCATCCTGCTTACAGTTAGAAAAGTGGTAGCTGCTGCTAGAGCATCCTAAGGCCACACTGACATGACAGTCACAATCAGGACAGGAGACCTGGCTCTAATTTGTAGTGTAGATGGCATCTAGGCTTTGTTTCTTATTTGGTCTAAATCCTAGGACATGTTTCTGGTTCTGAAATTGAATGTTGTGATCAAGTCAGGGGACAACTATGCTGTTAACTGGGCCATGGGATTCAGCTGTAACTATAGTGTAGATGGGACTCAAGATGTCCTTTAGTTCCTCTAACCAGAGAGCTTAATTAACACTGGGCTAAACTGCTCTTGTGTAATGCCACTGAAATCTAGGAGTCTGCATGCACATAACAGAGAGCAGAACATGAGCTCTTGTGCCTAGAATGTTACAAAAATGTCTTCAGGCTTGCACACACCCCTGCACACAGTAAGATGAATCTTACCGACTCTGGGAACTGCCCTTTCATTTTACTGGTGGGGTCTGCTGTGCTGAATCTGTAGGAAAAGAAATGCCCTGTGTAACTGAAAGGGACAGGATTCAGCTAAAAGTGTGAGCCTATTCATGAGACTGGCATGTTACTGTCTTATGACTCGGTGTGTGAATAGTTTTTGTATTGCACCATGGTACAGAGTACAGAAGAATATAGCTTTTTACAATATGACGTGAGCAGGGTGTTTTCTTGCATGGATAGTAACAGCTTTTAAGGATATTACACACCCTGGATCATACCTAACACTATCTTAGCTTTGTTAGAGAGAGGCTAAATTATATGACGCTTTTGAGACGCTGTTGTCCTCACTCTCTGCTTACCCCCACTTTCCTTTGTTTCTGTGCCTTTTTCTGATGGTTTGGACTTTAATACCAACTCCTGCCATTATTAACACTAATATCTTATTTTCCCCTTCCACCTTGCCCTCTTCTGTGCTGCCCTTTCATGGTTATTTAGTCTCTGCTCTCCTGCTGCTCCCATCTGTGCGCCTGCACCCCTTTGCTTTTTCCTATCAGAGGCTGCGTCTGTCCTGAGAGCTGGTAGGCATTTCTCCTGCTGTTGAGACAGCACCGCACTAGCCCGGCCAGTACTAGCAAAGGTGGGGGTGCAAATGGGGATCGGGCACAGATGTGTTTGGCACTCTGGTGTGTAACCCTGCTCAGGCTTCATCTAAAGGTGTGTTCCCCTAAGTGGTCCTGTGAGGGCAAATGCGATAAGATTCTTCACCTTTCCTTAATCCTAAATGCTTTCCCCTCTTGGGGCCTGATCCTGGCCAAATGGAGCCAGTGCCTGTGTCTGTCACTAGGGAAGACAACAATGGGAAACACCAGGAATGGTCCTACAGCCTCTCCCTCCTCCACCATCCCCATCTTTCTGAGGTTGTTGTGGAAGCGGCTCTCTCCTTCACTTGGCACCGTGTGTGACTCTTCAGAGTTGTGACGGACGAAGGGTGCTGAGTGGGTGCTAGAACCTTGTCTTTACATAGGGCCTTTCATTCCTAGCATCCTGGGAAAGCACTGATTTTGCAGGGAGGCTGCGCATCTGCAGCTGAGAGGAATTGCCAGACGGACTCAGACCCATGGCCCATCCAGTCCAGGGCCCCATCTCTGACAGTGGCCGGCACCAGCTACTTCAAAGACAGCTCAAGAAACACTGCAGTTGGAAGATGCAGGGTAATCCGTCCCCAGTGAAGGTCTCATCCTAACCCATCATTAAAAGATTGGTTTAAACCCTAAAGCATGAGGTTCCAATCCCTTCTTTTAGCTCCCATTGGCTTCAATGGAAGTTGTGGATGCTTCTAAAAACCAGGTTCTCTGTACAGGAATCCATTGCCCCACTGCAAGGAGGGGGGGGCAGATGTTTATGCAAGGCAATGCTCCAAAACAGGTTAGCACAGGAGGCAAATACACCCCCCTTATCCCATTGAAGCCAGAGGTGAGGGAGACTGAATGTTAACTGCCGATGTTGAAATCTAGTTGTGACGCCAGCGTCAGTACCCATTTAAAACACCTGATGAGGCATGCAGTGATTTTTCATCTTCAAGACTTGGATTTATGTCATGCCTCTTTGTAAGAGGCATGAAAAGAGCTGAGATTTTAAAAGGAATCTAATGCGTTAGACTCCCAACTCACACTGACTTTCAGTAGGAGTCCAAATCGCATCCTTTGTGTTGAGCTGTGCACTCTTCAAACATACCTGAAAGCAAATTATCTGGAAAAAAGGGTAAACAGTGAGGTGGCAAAATTTGCAGATGATACAAAACTACTCAAGATAGTGAAGTCCAAAGCAGACTGTGAAGAGTCACAAAGGGATCTTACAAACCTGGGTGACTGGGCAACAAAATGGCAGATGAAATTCAATGATGATAAATGCAAAGCAATGTACATTGGAAAACATAATCCCAACTCTACACGTAAAAGGATGGGGTCTAAATTAGCTGTTACCACTCAAGAAAGAGATCTTGGAATCATTGTGGATAGTCTCTGAAAACATCCACTCAACATGCAGTCAAAAAAGTGAACAAAAGGTTGGAGTCATTAGGAAAGGGATAGGTAGTAAGACAGAAAATATCGTATTGCCTCTTTGTAAATCCATGGTATGCCCAAATCTTGAATACAGCATGTAGATCTGGTCACCCCATCTAAGAAAAGATATATTGGAATTGGAAAAGGTTTAGAAAAGGGCAACTAAAATGATTAAGGGTCTGGAATAGCTTCCATAAGAGGAGAGATTAATAGCCCTGGGACTTTTCAGCTTGGAAGAGAGACGACTAAGGGGAGATATGGCAGAGGCCTATAAATTCATGACTGGTATGAAGAAAGTAAATATGGAAGTGTTATTTACTCCTTCTCATAACACAAGAACTATGGGTCACCAAATGAAATTTATAGGGAGCAGGTTTAAAACAAACAAAAGGATATTTCTTCACACAATGCATAGTCAACCTGTGGAACTCCTTGCCAGAGGATGTTGTGAAGGCTAAGCCTATGACAGGGTTCAAAAAAGAACTAGATGCATTCATGAAGGATAGATCGATCAATGGCTATTAGCCAGGAGAGGCTGGGATTACTGTTTGCCAGAGATGGAATGGCCCACAGCATGGATCACTTGATGATTACCTGTTCGGTTCATTCCCTCTGAAGTGTGTGACATTGGCCACTGTCAAAAGACAGGATACTGGGCTAGATGGACCATTGGTCTAACCCAGTATGACCATTCTTACATTCAAATGACTTCTTTTTGGATTCAGTAGTTGAAAGCAAGCAATTCATTCATGCTCATTAAAGCCAGAGTTATGGGGGAGGAGGCAGCAGGATGGAATACAAAGGGGGTGCTTGCTAAGGTGGCTGTATAAAGAAGTGATTGTATAATTAGGGGTACATTGCTGGAGGCAGACATTTTTGCTTTTATTTTTTTAAACAGCACCTATCTTTTTAGTGGTTTTTAAGGACAAGAAATAATTTGTGATTAATGTTTAACTCTGGTAACAAATGCACTCTCTAACCAAGGAAAGGCAGCGCTGCAGCTGTTTTGCTAACGCTGCAGAACATAAACAGTTCTGGGACCTCTTGGTGCACGTTTCTACCATCTCATGTTCATGCTCCATGGGCTCTTGCTGTGCCCCGGGAGCGTTGCCTTGTTCCTCTGTGCCTGAAGCTGACTCCTGTCTCTTATTTGCCTGTGGTTTGATTCCATGATCGTGTGTCTTTTGATTTGGTTTTTCTTTTGTCTTGTCAATCTGCTTGAGGGGATCAGGGTTTTAAAAAGGGCAAAACTGCATGGGGGGCTGGGTGAGTGCCCTGTAAAATGTCAGACCCTCCAGAACAATTACACTGGTTTTTAAAATTTGACTGCACGGAGCTCGGCTCAAAGATAAAATGGGTCTGTGAGTCCAGAATACCGAATTTATGCCATCCAGCAGAATAAGAAAGGAAATTTGCACTTAGATCTGTTTTGCTCAAGGATGTCACAGTGCAGAATAAGTTATCAAGCCTCAAGCACTCGGTGAGGCAAGCATTACCCTCATTTTGCAGATGGGGAAACGGAGATGCAGACAGGTGAAGGGGTGTGTCCTGGGGTACCCAGCTGGCGAATAGCAGTCAGGACTACAAAGCAGATGTCCTGGCTCCTGGCCGGTTGCTCTGACTGGGAGGCACCCTGCTTGGGAGACTGGATTTTGGTTTCCAATCTTAAAGCCCTTCACAAGGCAGGGAGATAGCTACAGATTCAGCAAGCAAATGAGCTTGGCAATTGGCTGCTGCCCAAGCCTGTTGTGTTGAGCAGCAGAGTGCGTTGGCTAGGACACAAGCTATTCCCTTATCCAAAATACTCGCCACACTGACCCCCAGAAACGGGCCAAGGGTCCCCCTCCATGGCTGTGACATCTCGAATGGCGCCGGCCTTCCCGTGCCACATGGCAATGTCAGCTCTGGGGACCTGTTCAGGGTGGGCGAAGATGTAACTTATGGCTCAGCGATGAGCGTGCTGCCTCCAAGCCAAGCTGCTGTGTGTGAGATGTGGCTGCGGAGCTGCTCTGTGCTTGGGAGCGAGGGGAATGGATTCTGCAGAGCGACGGTATAGTTAGCCTGCCTGTGCTATTAATTATTATGTGTGATCCCTCTCTGTGTCTCTTACTTCCCCCAGTAACGCCCCCCTCTGGTTGGTTAAGGCGTGATGCTTTCGTGTCCAAAAGAGACCAGCCCGGCTGGGTCAGAAAGCTGTGGGTGTCTAACGCTGATGGCGATGCTAGGGTGACCTGTCTCTGCTAGTTATTCTCTGTCGAGGCTTTACAGAGTCTCCCGTTTTGCTAGCCTTGGTCTTTTCAGTGCTTTGCTGTCTGGTCTCTGTTTCCTTCCTTCCTGCTTTCAGACTTGGCAGTTTCGCAGCAGTGCAATGCCAACCTGGGCTCTGTTCTCTAACACAGCAAGCTGGCTGGCTCTCAGCTACAGTGAAAGCAGCCTTGCTCCTGCTTAGCTCATAGCAGTTGGGACAGAAGGCAGGGAGTGGGCTTACTACCTGCAGGATCTGTGATGGGACCGGCTTGCCTGTCTTATGCTAAGGTCCTTTAAGCATCTACAAACCACTGACCTGTGGGAGTGGGTAGGTAAGTAGGAGCTTGGGGCCCTTTCAGCCAGTTACTGGGGAAAGACTGAATAGGTCCAACTGCTGTGCTGTAGAGGTGACTCACTGGGGATGTAACCAGACTGTGAAGGGAGGAAGGGATCCACGGGGAAGACAGCTTTTGGCAGCTGGGTGGGTTGTAGCTGGGGCTTTGAGGAAGGTATTGGAGAAGAGGCAAATATTTGTTATGGTAGCGCCCAGAGGCCCAATCAGGATTGGGGGCTTGTTGTGCCTGGGGCCACCAAAAATGTAAGAACGGCCTTATCGGGTCAGAGCAATGGTCCCTCTAGCCCAGTGTCCTGTCTTCCGACAGTGGCCAATGCCAGGTGCTTCAGAGGGAATGAAGAGAACAGGGCACCGTTAAGTGATTCATCCCGTCACCCATTCAGAGCTTCTGGCAAACAGCAAAAGAGACAGTTCCGCCTCTAACCATCCCTAAACAGAAGTTAGGTTAGTTGTATCGTGAGGGTAAAATGAGCAGGAATGGAAATAGTCGAACAGAACGCCGCATCAGTAAGTTTCAGAGTTAACACTCATTGAGAGGAGTACAGCAGATCACGACCCCTGAAGCTCTTGTTTCAGGCTGTCTGCAGCCTCAGGCATCATTTACTCTCAGATCATGTTTGGAAGGCCCTCCTCACACCCATCGGGTCTAGAAACCTTTAATTTCAAATGAAACCTGAAACTTTGCAGCAAATCAGGGCTGGGCATAGCATGACTCCATCTCACAATTGCAATGTGCTTCCCCCCTCTGATATAATGCTTGCCGTGTAGAGGGGCCCTAGCACACCATCAGCAGAGCAAAGTCTCCCTGAACAGAGGGCACGGGCTTGCAGCTTCTCCTCTAGGTGTCCTACAACCAGTAGGTGCCTGGGTAAATTCTGCTTGATTGAAGAGGTTTCCGTCTTTGATGTGGCAAGCGAGGTTATCGCCTTCCCTCCATGCAAACATTGGCTGAGATCATGGGATGTGAGAAGGCACGGGCACCTTGAACGTGGTGCCTGGGGCGGGGTGTGAAGAGCGCAGCCAAGAAAGGCAGGAGGAAGGGGTGAGCTCCCAGAAGGCAGGTTCTTGCGGCGATCCAAAGTTAGGGCAGAAGACAAACCAAATGGGGAGATGGCGTGTCAGACATTATGGTGCCTACTCAGGCTATATGTCACCCTGCCCAGGCAGCAACAAATAGAATATCTTGCATGGCTTAAATAAAAACTCGTTGGATTTAGGTTTTCCGAACGCGACGTCAGTGCTGGATTGTTGGCTCTGGGGACTGGAGTTTACCCACTGCGTAGATGCAGCATGAACAGTGCCATGTTATCCTTGCCCGTATGCCCCCTGTTGGCCTCTCGGCCCCTTGCTCCCTTGTAGAGGGGAAGTATCCATGATGCATTCAGCCTGCAGTGCCTTTGAGGCCAGCAAGAGGTGGGGGCAGTTGGAGGGGTAGTTTAGTGATGGGGCCGTATCACCTACTGGGAACAGATGGGAGCTGGCCACTTACCCGCTGTTACCAGCTGACTGCCTTGGTGGCAGCCTTCTGCTGTTACTGACCGGGGGCGGGAGCTAAACTTGTGCTTATTGCCAGGTCCCACTTCCCAGTTGTCCTGCTCACTCCTGCTCCAGCAGCTGAGCCCGCAATTAAGGGACCTATTTCTGTGGCCTGTGTTGGCCGGGAGGTCAGACTAGATGATTGTAATGGTCCCTTCTGGGCTTAAAAGGTATGGAAGCCTTGCTAAGGACCACTTCCTGCAGCACAGCAGGATCCTGCGTCCATTGTCTGATAAAGCAACATCCCCCGTAACCCTTTCCCTAGTGTGCCGAGTGGTAACGGAGTCAGCTTAATGAACAGTGCCTGCGCCACGGGCTAAGCTCCAGTGGCTCTGAATGCTGCGGGGACGGGGCAGGCTTGTTAATAGACGAACAGCGCCACTGCCGGGGTCGAGCTGTGGGCGCATCCCTAGTGAGTTGTTGGATAGTGCTGTCCTCGAGGTAACTCTGTCCCTCTCTTTCCCCTCTCCTGGCGCAGGTTGGCTCAGTCCCTGGTCGCCCTCTTTGTGTCGTCCCTCGCTATCTCTGTGGTCTTTGCCTTCATCCCTCTCTGCCACGATGTGGTGGTGCTGGCTGTGGTCATGGCCGTGGCGGGGCTGGCCATGGGATGTATCGACACCATCTCCAACATGCAGCTGGTGAAGATCTACCAGAAGGACTCGGCCGTCTTCCTGCAGGTGAGGCAGACGCCTTGGCTTCCCCTGTTGGGATGTGGCGGCTTTTGCTGTAATTCTGTCGTCGAGTCTTGTTCTTTCAGGAGGAGGCTTTAACAGCTTCGCTTGAGGGGACAGCGGAAAATAAACCTCTCGGTGTCTCTGCCCTCTTTCAGGCCCTTCATTTCTTTGTGGGGTTCGGGGCATTGCTGAGCCCGCTGATTGCTGACCCCTTCCTCTCGGACTCCAACTGCATCCAGTCTAACTCCACACTCAATGCCACCAGCAACCTTCCTCACATCCGCAAGTCGTTGGTCCCCCATCACCCCGGCAACCTGTCACACTACGAGCTGCCGATGAAAGGATTGGTGGTGACGCGGGTGTCCTACGCTTTCTGGATCATGGCCCTGATCAACGTGAGTATCATGGCTCGGTGTGCCAACGGGAGCTCCCGTTCCGCCCCGTGCACTGCTGTCTGCTTAACCCCAGCAGCAGAAGGAAGCACTGGGGCCACAGTCTCCTCCAGCAGCCAGGCTGGAATTAAAGCTGTGGAGAAGCTCAATGGCCTGGCAATAAGTTGGCAGGGGAAGGATTCATACCTCTTCTCTCATAGGGAGCTCCCCAGGGCCTAGCTGGGGCGCAAGATTGGGCCATAGTGACTTAGCTCTTCATGATTTTACCTTACAGTCCAGAGTCAGCGCTAAACTGTGGGGGTTAATCCTTTGTGGGGTGGCGGCTTTAAAGTCCCGTTCCAGTCCCACTGTGTCCTGGTTTGGAATCCTTCAGGCTCCCCGACCCCCCTGGGCGCTCTTTGCCTCCGCACTGGAGTTCAGCCCCGTTCCCAGCTCTCCCCTCTCCTCTCGCAGCCAGACAGGGCCCCCAGGTGGGGGTTGGAGGTCGCTGCAAAGGTCGTGCTGGCAGCTCAGCCAGCCGGCACGGGTGCCTGCGCATGGTGAATATTCAGACAGAGAAGTGGGATTGCTGCCAGCCCCCTCTGAGCTTGCCAATTTGCACCGGACATTGGAACCTCGCCGTGAAGGCCCCTCCGCTGCCCCTGCTCGCTCCATGCTGGGCAACAGCATTTTAATGGGCTGGCGATTGGTGTGGTGTTTCCCACCAGCTCTCTGGGAAACCTGGATGGCTTGGTATCTTCTTGTTTAAACCTCCTCACACCCAGCCTGGGCCATATCTGCAGGAGAGGGGTCGCAGGGAACATTCTGTCAGCCCAGCACAGCTCCTCTCTCGCTCCTACGCTGTCTGGGCCTCGTGTGCCCGGCTTTCCCCTACGGCACATTCCTGGGGCTGCTGCACAGAGCAGCTGTTGATCAGCAGGGTCTGATGCATCCAGCCTTCCCCCTCATCACCAATGTGCTGCCACGAGGAGGGAGCTGTGTGTTTGCCCTGAAGAGTAGTGTGAAACAGAAAAACGAAACAGTAAATCCTGTTATTCCTGCCTGATGTTGGGATCCCGTCAGAGCTTAGCAGGGTCAGGGTGCGTCAGTGCTTGCGTGGGAAATCCTGAAGGAGTATAGAGGGTGCAGTGATCAAACGGAGTTAGTGGTTCAATAGGTGGCATTTTCCCCCTGAGCCAGTATGGCGCCAAAGCCCCATTGTGGTGATGGGGCACCGTGCTGAATGCTGACCTTTTGTTTAATATGTAAAGTCAAGATTCTGATCACTTGTGGTACCACGAGATCACATGGCACTCTTTGCAAGAGTAGAGGTGTTCACCCCAGTGTCCTGGCCAGCCACCAACCTAGGTAACTTCAACCTGCCTTCCTGCACCCCTCTTTGGGATTCAATAGTCATTTCCTGTCCCCAGCTGTTCTGAGGACTGGGATTCACACCTGGTCTGGTGCCAAGAGACACAGGTCTGGTGTCATGCAAATGTCCACGGGGAGACGAGTGTTGTACGTTGCAAGAAAGCTGAGAACCCCACTGTCCATTGGTCTATGTCGCATTCTCCTGGCCTTTACTTCTTGTGTGGTGTCTGACCAGGCATCGCCCTTTCTGACTGGCTGAGTGCTTCCCCCTTACCTCAGTTCAAATTAATACTAATGGGTCAACATCTTGAGAATCAGTACAGCTAGCACGCACTGCTCTCTACTTTTCCAGCTGAGGGTCTTGGCTTTCAAATGGCATAGAGCATTCATGTCCAGTGTGCCAGAGATCAGCTGCTTGCCACGGCACCTGAACTGCAATGAGACAAGACAGGATGGTGGTGTCTGGAACGACACGGCTTTATCTTGTGCCCACTTGGAGCCAGAAACAAGCTGACATAACGATTAAATTATGTTGTAGTAGCCCCAACTGAGACCAGGTTGTGCAAGGTGCCGTGTAAATGCATCGTGAGAGACTGTCGCTCCCCTGAGTAGCTTGCAGTCTACACAGAGAAGCACCGGGAGTAGAAGTTCCCTGTATTACAGACGGAGAACGGAGGCAGAGAGGGAGCCTGTGACCGGACCAGGACCCAGATCTCCTGAGTCAGTCCAGTGCCTGAACTCCAAGGCCATCTTTCCTCTCAGTACTGCAGTATGATGTTTGCAAGCCGTGGTCAGAGAGACAGTGTTCATCTTCACATGCAACAGTGGATCCCAGACATGCGTCTGTCTGTCTGCCCCTGGAGACGGATCCTGGTCGTTCTCCTGCAATGAGCAGCACTTGAGCTACAGCTTCAATACATTTGTAATGAAAGCACTCAGGTTCCCGATGCTGTGTACACCGTAGCTTTTGCTGCTGACATAAAGGTGTGTCTGGCACTCTTCTCACCAGGCAACCAAGTGCGATCGCTCCTTCTGTACAGCTGAGCTCAAGCCCCATGGCCTGCCTGGGTACAGTGCTCATGTTTTCTTCCACCCAATCTGTTCTGATACCCTGAAGTACTCTCTTCCCCTAGATGACCAGAGCTCATGGTCTCATCCTCCCGCTAGGGTTGAGTGCCCTCCCTGGAGGCGCTAGCGCCAACAGAGTGAGTAAAAGAGGCGGATAAATCAGACACGCACAGCCTGTTCTGCAACCGAAGTATGCAGCCCACGTGAGAGCTATCCAAGGCAGGATCCAAACCCTAGACCCCTAGGAGTGAGTAGAGCAGGCCATCCTCAGGGCTGGATTTGGTGGACTGAAAGAGGAGACCGAGTGGCTAAGGCACTTGACTGGGCTCCAGTGATGTCCTGCGGTCTGCCTGGGTGACCTTGGATGAGCCACTTCAACTGGCTTTGCCTCAGGTCCCCCTCGGTAAAAGGGGGAAACGGCCCTGCCAATGTGGAGATGCTCTGAGGAGATGGTAACTAATGTTTGATAGGTGCATAGATGCTACACGGAGAGAGGGGATCATTCTCTGCATCCCCATAGCACCGTCCCCCAAAGGATCTCAAAGCACAGTTATGTTTTATTTATGTCTATTCTTTCCATATGCTTGTCAGGACAGTCTGTTATGCCAAGCCAGCTGTCCCTACATACAGCTTCCTAAAGTCAGCGGGTTGACCTTGGTCGACCACCCATCCCTTCCCATTCCCACTTCCAGCCCCAGACTGAGACAGGGAGTGGTCCATGGTCCCAGTGCATACATACTGAGCTAGGCAGAGGAACAGGTTTCTTCACATCATCTTGATCTAGCCATGTGCTTATGCATCAAACCACAGCTCCGGACATCTCACAGCTGGCTTTCCTTAGGCTAAAGTCTGTGCAGCCTTTTTGATGCCCTTCTCATTGCGTCAGCCTAAAGCATGACACAAGTGGTAGAAAATGAGACGGTCATTGAAGCAGAACTGGACAGGATGCAGCCTCCTTGGGGTGAGAAACTGACATTACTTACCTCTAACCCTGTGTACGCTCTGTCAGGCAGGGCGTGTGCTTTTAATTCCACTAGAGTCTTCTCCATTTTAGCAATCGTCCCTGAGCCGAGGAAAGGCTGAAGTTAATGTAGGCTTTAAACACAAAGCTGAGCTGACGTGGCATGGCAGAGCTCAACAATGTGCAGTGACAGCCCTTGATGGGTTGGTTTTGGTTGTTCCCAGTGAAGTCAATGAGACCTTTGCTGTTGTTTTCATTAGGAGCGGGATTGGGCACCAAATGATGTCTCAATCTGGGTGCTCGAAAACGGCCTCTAGAATTGTAAACTCACCATTTTCTTTGCATCCTGTTTTTTGTGTGTGCAAACTCAGGGTACGTCTGTACTGCATCATGGGGTTTGACTGCAGCTGGAGTAGACCTAGCTTTAATCTGGCTAGCTCGGGTTGCGGCACAATGAAGCTGCAGCAGTGCACACCTCAGCATGGGCTGTGAAAACCCACGTGCAGCCCTGGACAATGATCCCCCATGCTTCATTCCTGTGGTAACAGAGCTAGCTTGATTAAAGCTAGCTTGTGTACGTCTGTTTGAGCTGCAGTCACAGCCCTGTGATTGCGGTATGGACATACCCTCAGAAACTACACGTGTGCACACAGATGAAGTAGTGTGATGTGTAACTACTTGACTCGCAAGCACAAATGAAGTTTGCACATCCATCAGGGTGGGGGTTTTCAAACATGCAAACTTGGGCTTGAAATCTGTGGATGCCAAAACCGGATGATGTCACCTGGAGGCCCATTTAAGTGAAGCCCTTTTTGAAACTTTGCCCTTTACGCGGCATGAGAAGTTGGTAACAAATGAAAGGAAAACTGGAAAGCAGGGCTCACCTTCTTTAAACTTCTTGGGGCGTGTATGTGTGTGTGTATCATACCAAAGTAGCATCCTGGTTTTCTTTCCGAAGTTGTCCTTTGGCACAGTAGGGAGTAAATTTGGCCTTCCTGTTGAATTATGTAATCCAAACCAGTAATTCAAGTTTAACGAGAGCAGTGTTAGACTGAGATTGGCACTGTCTGTCACGTTTCAGATAAAATATGGCATAAACTAAGTACATAACTGGAAGGGAGCTGGTTAGATTAAAGGAAGAAGGTGGAAGGAAATATGAGCCTTGCATAGGAAAACTTGATCGTTTCCACTTCTTTCCTTCATGAAGCTTTTTATCCCTGACAAAGGGAGATAAATCTAGATCTCAAATACTCTAGGAACGCGGCATTCCAGAGTTCCCATAGCAAGTTCTTCTCTTTGTGCATTCCCTATGTTGCTAAAAAATGTGCTAAAATCTATTTAATTGGAAAGAATCCAACCTTAACCCAGGTTAATATACGTAGCTCGGAAGAGGGGCGACCACACCGCCTGTGTCTGAAAGATGTAAACATCAAGGAAAGTGAGAAAAAACTAATTAGTGTAATGAAATTAGGAGGAAGGGGATGAAATGAAGTAGACTGTAGAATTGGCCAAAAAAATTGACTGACAATTTTTCATTGAAAAATGCAGGTTTGTCAAAATCTAAACTTTTTTGGGAATGTCTCTAATTTGATAAAATTTTCTATAGAAAAAAGTCAAAATGAATGTTTTGGCTTTCTTGTTTCAACTTCTATATTATATTAAAACTCTAATAGTATTGTTTAATATATTACACTTAATATTTTGTGTTATATGACATTATTAAAAAAAAAGACCTTATTTTAACTTATCAAAGTAAAATAATTCAGCATTACCAAACAAACTGTTTTGATGATTTTCAATCAAAAATTTTCAGAATCTTAATTTTTGCAGGAAATGTTGAAATGCTTGTCTGGGGGGTAATTGTCCCTAAAGAATTGGTGGAAACTCCTTAAAAAATAGGCTGGGATAATCCTTACCCCAGGAGGGAGATGGACTAAAAGAGAATCTAGAGATGGAAGAGCACTCTAATTACAACTGTATTTACCCCTTCGATGCGCCAATTTATTGAGTTTAGACTAAAGAGCAATCACGAGACAAACTGAAAGGAAGGTTGATCCAGTGTCCTTTGGTAAGTGACTTGGTATCTCTGTGCCCAATTCCCTGTGTCTCAAATGGGGACAGAAGTGCTGCCTACTGTACCGTAGTGTTGCGAGGATTAATGAAGTAAAAATCGTGAGGCACCCAAATACTGTGGTGATGGGGGCTGTAGTAAGTACCTAAGATAGAACAGGAGAGAGAAATGGCAGCTCAGTTTATGGAGAGAGCTGAAATGAAACGGCAAGATCAGCTAAGAGATTCTGACCGCTTCCTTTGCAATGCAGTCCACCAAAATTTCCCAGCAAGAGGCTGAGCTGAAAAAACTCTGGGCCAGATTCATTGCTGCTGAAGTCTGGGAATTATCCCAGGAGAGAATGGGTCAGGAACCAACTTTAATTGCCAAGCTGTGCCCTGAAGGGATGTCCCTGCTAGCTGCTTGGGGAAGCAGGAGCCTTTCCAAACATAGACAGGGCCTTGAAGAGGTTATATTTTTAATGGGTGTCACCCCACACAAGCTCCACGCGTGGAGCAGTCCACCATGTAAGGTCTGCCTCTGCCGTCTGTTTCTTTATAGTTCTGTTTGGGATCCATGCAGGTTATGAGGAACTCTTATTAAACCTTGTGCCAAGCAGCCCAGGTGATTGACATGTTAGCCTAAGAAAACCAAGCCGCTCTGAGGAGCGGCAGAGCAAGTTCCTGTAATAAACGCATCAGCCCTGCCCCTGTTTATCTTGGCCAAGAAACCCAGAGCTGGGAGCCAGCAGAGCTCATCACTGTTTGACCTTTTCTGGTGGAACACATGGCAGTATCAAAGGAGGATCTATGGGACACTTGGCCAGACTCAGGCAAGCAGCGTGAGTGCTTCACAAGGTGCGAGTCACGTATGAGAAATCCCACGTTAAAGCCTTAGGGACCAATTTGTCCCCTTGTGTGACTCCACTAAAGTCAGTGCATGTTGTGCCGGGGGGGCTTCATGAAACATCCCCCTGCAAAGCTATTGGCAATCTCTGTCTGCTCATCGAACAAATGAACTGCTTCAATGGGCTGACTCTCCCCTCCGCCCCCCAGGCCCTCACCCTGTGCTGGCTTGAGGGACAGCGGCCTCTCCCAGAGCCCCTGTTGCGGTGAGTGGAATTCACCCATGCTTTTATCCAACAGGCTTGGAGTTATTTTAAGATAAGAACTGTCCCTGGAGATCAGCAGCCTGCTCCCTGGGTTTCCCCGCTGTCTGAACAGAACCCTTTTCAGATCACTCCTTCCGCATCAGATGCCCAATCTCAGCCACAGCCACACTCGCCAGTGTCCTCACTGCCAGTGCAAGGCTAGAATTCAATCCAGGCTTCAGCCAGGCCTTTGCCCTCAGTGGTGGGTTGCGGCCTTCTATGGGTCTAATCCTGACCCCACTGAAGTGAATGGCAAAATTCCCAGTGACTTCAGTGGGGCTAGGATTTCACCTTGTATTTCCCAGCCTATGAGAGGGACTGGTGTGTCTAGCGGCTACTGCACGCGACTGGGAGTCAGGGCTCCTGGGGTCTATTCTTGCCTCAGACGCTGACTTGCTGTTTGATCTTGGTCAAGTCACTTAATCTCCCTGGGCCTCAATCTCCTCCCACATGTGAAATGAAGATGATCTTTACCTTCTTCCTATGAGGGTTACAATAATAATAATTGGCACTTATGAAGCACTTCTCATCCGGAGATCTCAAAGTGCTTTAGAGTGATTCGTGTCATTACGTCAGAGGGGGATAATATGGGCCATGAAGGAAATGACTTGCCCAAGGTCACATGAATAGTCATGAGTGGAGCTGGGACGGGAACCCGATTCCCCGGCCAGTGTCCTGTCCATCACACCACACTGTTGTCATACTGTAACAGTTAATGCCTGTAAAGCTTTCTGAGCAACTTGGGCCAAAGCTGCCACCGAAAGGCAAAGAATAAATAGACTCTGTGCATCAAGCTAAATATACATAGAGACGACGACCATCTCCTAGGGGAATTAGATGTCTCCTGACCCTTCCCTTGGGTTGCTTGACTGATGTCTATGTATCTACTTGGTCAGTGGTACTCGTGCATCCTTGAGTTGGGATAACCACATTGTAGGACTTGGAAATTCAACTGATCTCCCTCTTGCTCAGCACTGCACAGCTGGCTAAGGTTACCTTCCAGAGAAGCCTCCAATATCGGCCACTGCTGGAGTCTTGGTAGCAGATGAGAATAGTCTGATGTCCTGATCCAGCCTGGCCAACCCTGTGTTCTGTAGAGAAGCTCCATCCCTCGCCATGAATGAGGCAGCTCAGCATGGAGCAGCCAATGTGCCATTCTGATTGACTTTGCTGCTGGTATTTATCTGCCCTGTTTCATTCTAGAGGTGGCTGCACTATATTGATGGGTGAAAAGCTGACTGTGTGTGGTATCAGAGACGGCTCTGAATGTTTGATCTGAAGTTCTAGGGTTTGGTTCCAGGCCCATTTGCTGATTCTGTGGGCAGAGGAAAAGTACACGTAGTTCTATTTGTATTAAGAGAAGGCATAGAGGTCCTAGGGGCTGTACCTACACATAATGAGACAGTCCCTGCTCTGAAGCTGTAACAACCGAGATAAACAAGACCAAGAGTGGGAGAGAGGAAAACTATTATCCCTGTTTCACAGGGATGGGACCTGATGCCTAGAGAGATCAAGTGGCTTGTCCAAGGTCACCCAGGGAGTGTTTGCACCCAGGATTCTTGAGTCTCAGTCTAGTATCTTACTTACAGTGGCCTCCCTTTTATTCTCAAAGACTTTGAAATCCTTTAAGATGGAAGGTGCTGTGTAAATGCCTGGTGACAGTGTCTGCAAGGTCTGCTAAGTTTCTATTTTATTTTTGTTGCAAATCTGCAATTAAAATCTGGTCCTGACCTCCGGAAGGATTAGAACTATTAAGTGAATACATTTTTCTTCCATGGGACTGAACTCATTGTTCCCACGCCCATTGTTTCCAGAACAATGGAGTCCTCGTAAATGAATTCAGTAGAGAGAGGTGAGGGGGGGAAAATCCTCCCTACGTTTAAATAATACCGGGAGCCAACAAAAACCAGGAAATTCAGCGTTAGCACTCACAGTTGCTCACAGATGTGTAGAAAACAAAACTGAGTGGCTGGCACTGGGCGAGAGCGTGAGCCCTAACTTATGGATTTCCTGGCTTTCTCCCTTGGTTTGTCACCGCATAAACAGGACTTCAATGAAGAGGGGAGGGGAGGACCTGACTTTACTTAATTCCCTTTATTTTCCCTTCAAACAAAATGGAATAAATCTCTTTGGGTTTGAAGGCACTATAGAGTCCTGGTGTGAGAAGCCCCCAGCCTAAGCTGTGACCTAGGACTGACTCTGCAAGAGGCACTGCCCTAGGGTGACCAGATGTCCTGATTTTATAGGGACGGTCCCGATATTTGGGGCTTTTTCTTATATGGGCGGAGATGCTCAAATTCATCCTATGCTAGACACTGGTTAGCCACTGAGTGCTGACCCTGAGGGCTGGCTGGAAAAGGGCCCATCCAAACGGGCTTTTCGCCGGAACACAAACTTTTATGCAGCCCGGCTGCTTTCCGCAGGGAAACTTTGCTATTTTGCATCCAAACAGAAACGCCCGCAACCAAAGTAGTTCAGTTATGAGAGGCTGCCAGGGTGCATCCTGGGATTTTTATTTCAGGAGCCTTCATGTTCCCCTTCCCTTCTCTGAGCTGGGCTCCCCAGCTGGGCTTCACCTCCCATGAGGCACCGTAGTACGATGCCCAGCCTCCCTCACTACGAGGAGGAGACCCTGGTGCGCTCGGAGAAATGTAGTCCTCTGTGAACTGGGCGCCCTGGTAGGGGAATGGGAGCATGAAGCACCGCTGCATCAGCTCAGAACCGAATGATTTCAGCTTTGGAATGACTGCTGAAAATCAGGCTACCCGTTCTTCGTTCACCCCTAAACGGGGCCAGCTGCAAGTGACAGCCTTCTCCGGTCACTGCCAGCCCTGGGGCATCCAGCCCTTCATTGCCCACTGGCTTGGGACAGAGGTAAATTGTGGCCGGAGAAGGTGGGGTGTATGTTAGCCCAGGGTCTTAGCTTCCTCAAAGCTTTGGCCAAGACAGCATAACCCCACTAGGCTGGATTCAAATTCACACGAGCTCATGCCCCTGGGGGGGTTGAGTCCAACATCTTCACCGAGATTTTCTGGTGAGCACTCCTGCTAGGCAGGAGCAGGTCCTGCTCCAAGAGGAACAAATCTGGGGGCTGGACAGGGGGCATTTGATTCAGAGTGCAACTAAATCCATGCTGGTTGACCTGCCTTTTCCCACTGCTCCCCCAGCTGCCAGTCCCCATCGCAGTGTTCTTCCTGCTCTACAAGGAAAGGCTGGTGCCCTGCCTCAATAACGGGAGTCGCCCGCTGCTGTCCGCAGACGAACTGGCGATGGAGACGCAGGCGGCCGAAAAGGACGATCGTTCCGTCGCATCACAGAGTGCCCAGCCAGACAGAGGTAAGATGGGGACAGCCCCTTTCCCCAACAGAGCTGTTCTCGTAAAAGCCCCGAGTATAGAGTTTGTTATAGTGTCATCAGCTATGCTGGCAAAAGTACAGTTGCTCATATAATCTGCCTCCACGCTAAGTGAGCTTTGCCAGTGTAGTATATTGATATAACTATCCCAGCAAAGCGCTTCTGTGTGCACTTGAACCCGAATCTTTTATCGTCTGGAGATTTTTACTAATGAGAAATGTTTTCAAAGCACAGGGTGGGCAGCCAGGGATTCGGATGGGCTAATCCCAGACAACTTTTGAGGCTACTCTTTGTTGTATGTTCAGTTTATCCAAATGCAGCTCTCTGTATTATCTTGTCCTCCCCACAGTTTGTTGGTCTGTCCAACTATCAGGTATTGTCTAGCTGAGCTCCAGGGACTATCTTGGCCATGTCTGTCTTTTTAGTGGTCAACACAGTAGAGCCCTCATCCTTGACTGGGGTCTCGAGATACTATGGCAGCTGAAACCATGGGCCTGGTTCTCTATTGGCAAAAGCAGGACTCCCTAGAGCTGGGGGAAACTTTTGAACCAAACTTTTTGTTGTTGAAAAAAGGCCTTTTTTTTCTTTTTCAAAAAAGAAACTTTGCACAGAAAATTTTACTTTTTCCCCAATTTAAACAAAAAACCCCCAAACACCCCCAAACGGTTATCAGTTTGTCATTTAACAAACAGCTGGTTTTTGGCAACTGAAACATGTATGGTTAGTGTCATTTTTCACTTGCCAAAAACCTGCTTTCTGACCGTGTTTCAATTCCTCCCCTCCCTGATATTTTTCAGGAGGAGGGGGGCAGAAAGTCTGATTCAAATACCCTGAAATGAAAACAAAATTGATTCTATTTATTGGCAAAACCAGCTTTTATTTTTTAACTGGCTCATGTATTAACTCTGCATGGTCGCATCTTACACACGTTGCCCTCAAGGCTGGAGTAAATGTCTGCACAAGATGTAGGGCAAGAGAGAATCAGTCTCCAGAAACAATAATGCTATTCCTTCTGTGGTTTCAGACAAGTCCCTTCACGTCCCTGTCGTGCCATTCCTCCACCAATAAAGCGGGATAGTTACTAGCTTGTAAGATGTGTTGTAGATGAAATACACACTCAATGTGCCAAGAACTTTATTTACAACATCTTGGATGCTACCAAGGTTTTTCACCCTCTGCCCCCATTTATTCTTCATGTAACAGTACCTCAGTCAAGATCATGGGCCCATTGTATTAGGCACTGTGTAGATACATGAGAAGAGACAGACCCTGCCCCAAATAACTTACAATCTGCACGGATGCAGAGTTGAAGGAAGAACAGGTTGCTATCCCCATTTTACACGCAGGGAGCGGAGGTCTAGAGAGACTTAGGGATTTACTCAAGGTCACATCCAGAGGCATCAGGGAATGGGGTCCAGGGCCTCTCACCGTAAGGGTATTTCTACACTGCAATCACAAGTGTGACTGCAGCACACGTAGACTTACCAGACTAGCTTTCATCTAACAGTAGCAGCATGGACTGTATGGGCCAGCCCAGGACCTGGGTTTGTACTACTCCTGATGGCACTGTAGACACCTCCTAAGACTGTAAGCTCTTGAGCAGGGATTTTTCCCTCCCTGTGTGTATGTACAGCGCCCTGCAGAGTGGAGCCCTGATTTTGGCCCGGACCTCAAGGAGCTACCGCAATGCAAATAATAATGATAAAAAAGCCATGGCTGAGCTGATATTGAACCTGCATTGGTGACCAGGCCACTGCATCGCTTTCTTCCTAAGCTATGGAAAGATTTCAGACTGCCAGCCGTTATCAGCGTTCCAGGTTGGACGCAACCCAGAACAGATCTGTATGTTTGTCCTCCCTTTGTCCTGGGGCAGGTTACAGAACAAACCCCCATTGTGAGTGGTAGTCCCAGCTAGTAGAAATGCCACTTATGTTTGCTTTGAATTGTTTTGGTGTTTTTTTAATGCAGGCCATGACGACCTATTTAGCTGCTGCCAAAGCAAAAACTTCAGAGGAGCGCCTTACTCCTACTTTGCAGTCCATGTCGCCGGGGCTCTCGTGCTCTTCATGAGTGACGGCATCATAGTAAGTTCAGCTGGCACAGAAACCCTCTCTGAATCAAAGCTACAGGGCCCTCTCTCCACCCTGAATCCTTTACAACCAGGCTAAACCTCAGGCAACATACATGGCCTCTGTTCATGGCACATGGCGGGGAGGGGGCTGGCTCTCGGGCGGGTTTCAAGGAATCCTTTCCCATGGCCCCAGCCATGGAGTGAGAGCAGATAAGCTTTGCAGATGCTGCAGCCTCTGCACCCCTGCTCTGTGCGAGGCAATGGCTGGTAGATCTGTGTTCTGGGAGCTTTCCTGACCTGCAGGAAACTCACACATGGCTTGTTTCCATGGCATGCTGGGACCGTGCATCTCCTACATGGCATCTTGGGATGCCCTCTTCCACCCCAATCAGTGGAATCACACTGGTTCTGCTACATCTGGATTCCTGTCTGCTTGTAGGGGCATGGGGCGTGTTCCCCCACCACACCCCCAAAACTGGGCAGGACGACCAAGAACTGAGGTGTGGCTGCTAGTTTTACCTGTGTCATTTTGGCCTTATTTTGTCCCTGGTGTGTGAGGGAAAGTGCAAAACTCACCAAGCTTTACTGGAGTGTTAAACAGTCCTGAAAACATGCCTCACTGTGCAAAGCAGATATGACTGCTGCTGAAACACATCTGACCCTCCATTTTTAGATGCAATTGATGACTTTGAGTACCAACCTGGCCTTGCATTTGAGAGGTCCTGGACTTCAGTCCCTTACCTCGTAGCCCAGCCTTGGCTCTGAGCTCCAATGATCAAAGTGTCACACACTGGATGGAGCAGATAAGCCAGTGTCCGGAAGCTGTTCTACTTTAGTTCCTTACCAGCGGGGCCAGTAAATGGTTCACCATTGCTGGTGGTTAGGGTGCTGACTTCAAAGGTGGGAGACTTTGCTTCAACTCCTCCCTCGGTGTGTTAAGAACAGGTTTAAAGAGGGAGCTGCTTTCCCCTTGAGGCTGTTCTACTTTAACTATTCACTGGGCTACAACACAGCTTGTTTGCAAGAAGCCTTGTGGCACTGATGGTTAGGCTGCTTGCTTGAGTGCTGTTCAAATCCTTTCTCAATGGGGGAGAGGGAGAAAGGAGGGGATTAAACCAGCATCTCGACAGGCCAGGGAGCTTCCCAACCACCAGGACATGCAGGCTAGAAGCCTTGCTTTGGTCTAGTCCATAGTTATAGGGGAGAGAAGGGGAGAGAAGTTCACAGTCCAAATCCCTTCTCAACAAGCAAGAGGCGAACTGACTCAACACTGCAATACCCCATGGGAATGCCCAAACCACCACGCCCTAACAGCACTTCTCACA
>ML677025.1:10274366-10373369 GCA_007922155.1 Mesoclemmys tuberculata
GGCGGCCGAAAGGCGACGCCCCCGAGCGGCCCCCGCGCCCCGAGGCTCAGCTCCGGGCGGGGACACTCGGGGCCGGGTTCGAGCCGCCCCGTCCCTTGCAGCGCCCGTGTCGGGGCGGTTCCATGTGCTGCCCCGCGAGAGGGGCCGAAGCCCTGCGCGGCCCGGCGCCCCCCGCAGCGGGTCCCAGTCCCAGCCCCGCTCGTGAGACGCGGCGAGCCGGGTTCGTGGCCTTGGGAAGCGGGTCGGTTCTAATCAAATATGCCCGGAGCCGGGTCCCGGGCTGGGATCACTCTATAGTCCAGCGGTTAGCGACCTCGCCTGGGAGGCGGTCGGCCCGAGTTCGAATCCTGCCTCTGCCGCGTAATAAAACTTTGGCGAGGCGGCCCCGCTTTTCGGGGGAGGTGCGGAGTTTCTGTTTAGGTCCGCGTCCGTGTGACCGGCACCTGTCTTTAGAAGACATCAGGCTCCCACCTGGGGTGGGCTAGGGCGGCGGGCGGGGGGTAGCGGGTTAGGGGGTGGGCTAGGGAGGAGGGTGGTGGGGGGGAGTTAGGGCGGGGGGGGTGGGCTTAGGGGGCGGTGGGGGCGGGCTAGGGAGGGGGGGCGGGGGGTGGGCCCTGGGAGGCGGGAGAGCTCGGGTCGGGCCCCTTGTCCAGTGGACGAAGGGGCTTGGCCCGGGTCTCCCGTCTCCCAGGCGGGGGGCGAGCCGCGGGGGACAGAGTGATCCGTTTTGCCAGGGCCGGCGAGGTCAATAAAAATTTTAGCAAAAGCCCCTGGCAAGTGGCGGCGATTTAATTTTAAACGGGCCGGCGAGTCTCGAACTCGGGCCGCCGGCATCCCAGGGGAGAGCCCAACCTCTGCGCCACCGGGGCTTCTCCGCAGAGAGCTGTGTTTTTGGTAAATTCATCCTTTATAGAGGTAGACCTACGTCACGAGGGAAGCGCACCAATCGAATCCAATCTCCTCCCTAAACAGGAGGGGGTCTTGAACCAAGATCTCAACTAGCATAGGCACGGACCCTGACCACCAGCCCATAGAGGGATTATTGCGGGTGAGCTCTTCTTTGGTCCAAGTCCTAGTTAATTGAAGCAGAGGCACTTCAAGAACAGAGGTTGCGGGAGCTGCTGCTCCAACACCCTGCCCCTCACCAGGCCGAGAAAGGAATTCAACCAGGGTTTTCAACATCCCAGCAAAGACCCCTAACTGCTGCGGGACAGGGGCCTCTTTACAGACGCAGCTTGCTTGGGCCCAATGCATAGCGAATTAAAGTGGAACCACTCCAACAAGGAGGGTTGGCAGAGCATTGTTTACAGTCCGGTGGTTGGGCCTGACACTTGCAAACTAGGCAGTGGCTAGTCAACCTGCTTTTCTTCACACAGTGGTGGGTTTGACTCCGAGGCTCAGGGAGTGAGCACCCAAGCCACGGAGCTACAAACTGATTCGCAGGTTGCCTGTGGCCCAGTTTCTAGTTAATTAAAGTAGAACAGTTTCAACAGGGGAGGAAGAGCAACCCGCATAAGACTAGCCCTTAGCTCGCTGCTTGGTGCACTCACCTGAGAGATGATTTAGTCCCGTCATCTCCCTTCTCATAGTGTGTGTGGAAGTAAACCAACTCCTGTACCCATTTCTGTGAGCAGATAGATGACCCTATCAGGTAACTCAGATGCAAGATTCATGGCTCAAGACTCCTAATGCACTGAATGGCCTTAAATGCTGACCCTGGGCGAGCAGCCTCGCTGTGCCATGAGTGTACACACCCAGCTACTCCCATGCTGTCAACTTGTGCCAGACCAGTAAATAAGGGAAGGAAGAGCCATGCAACACGCTTCCTCTTCTGGAGACTGAGGCTCAAATCTAGATTAGAGGAGGTTACAAGGTGTGATAGAGGAGGTGTGTAAGGCCCAGACTGCTCGGGGCTCTGTTCCCTGCAGACAAGCTGGAAGCCCTGTGGGGGCAATTAGGAGCAGCTGAGACCAATGAAGCCTCAGCCAGGTACTTGATAAAAACCCTCTGCTCTGAACAGTCAGGGCCCAAGCTGGAAGAGTAGAAATGCTGGGGAGCAGGCTGGCATGCAGAGCGAGGGAAGGTGCTGGGTTCAAGAAGCCAGGAGAGGGGGGAAGTAGCCCAGGGGAAAAGACTGCAGCTGTAGGTATGGTACCAGTAGCAAATAGCTGCTACTCATAGGGCCCCTGGGCTGGGACCGAGTCCCTACCCCACTCCCTGGGGAGACAGGGTAAGTAGTGACACCCTGTCCTCTGAGAGGCAAAAGCCTGAGACCCAGTAGGGTGAAGCTGGCCATTTGCCACAAAGGGGAAATGAGCTGGGGGGCGCCCAGGAAGAGGTGGACTGCGGAGCTGTTTCAGGTCAGGATACAGGTCTCTAGAAGTTGGTGTGGTGCCTGCCTACCTGCAGCGTACCTAGGGGTGGTGTTAGTCCTGCACTCTCAGAAGCACTAAATTCCCCTTCTGTTCCCATTTGGGCTCAGGGCAGCATGAACTCTGTGGGGTGCTTCCTCAGCCTGTAAGCTCTTGGAAGCAGGGAGCCTCTCTTTGCTGTATGTTTATACAGCGCCTAGCACAAGGGGGTCCTGACCCAGGACTGGACATGCTATGCCTAATAGCTACAGTGGTCATGTTAGAGCAGGCCTTTCTACTTCAGGAGGCTCAGCCAAGGGGATGTAAAATTGAATGTGAAGGGCTGCTTGCTTTCCCCACAGGGCGAATACTCGGGGTTCGTGTACAGCTATGCGGTGGAGGAACCGCTCTCCGTGGGTCACAAGGTGGCTGGCTACCTGCCGAGCCTGTTCTGGGGGTTCATCACACTAGGCAGGCTCATCTCCATCCCTGTGTCCTACAGAATGAAACCTGCAAACATGGTTTCCATCAATGTGGTAAGGCCATTGCTACCTACCCTCACTCTCTATAGGGTACTTCTGAGGTGGAGGGGACAGGGTGTGCGCCCACGGGGGACTGAGCTAGCTCAAAGGCTTGGTTATGCTGGTTATTCTTGCACTAGCATCACTACGTATCCTTTGTGTGGCTATGCTGCACCCATGCAAGCTATTATCTGCCCCTCATTTCAGGATAGGGTGCACTGGCCCAAATCACCATGTACACTAAGGCAGCAGCTGCATGGATATAGCTAATCTCATGCTTAGAACCCGAGCCTAACCAAAGGCTTCATCTGCAAAGATTTTTTATTGCATCGCTGGGTTCTCTTGGGTTAAAATCTGACTGCCAGGAGCTCAGTGAAAATATTCAGGGGGGTGGACATCAACTGCATTTATTGTTCTGTCTTCTGTAATACAACTGTGCAAGAAACCAAGTCCGTAATTATTTCCGACCCCGTCGTTCTAAGCGTACTGCCCCTTGGCTGCCAATAAAATTGTTCTGTAGAAACAAGCTGTCTAAGAGAGCTCCAGCCAATCTATATTGTTGTCCAGTAGCTAGACAATATCATGATCACAGATGCAAACATGCTCACTGGCAGGAATAATTGTAATTACTCCCTATACTTGGCCGTGTTCTAATGACGGGTAATGGCTAGGAGGGGTGCTCTGCCTGGCCCAGTGAGATGCTGGGCTCAGCATGCAGTACCAGTCAAAAAGCAAGTGACGTTAGGATGCGCCAACAATGGGATAGAAAACATTAGTGTTGTGATACCTTTATGTAAATCAATGGTGCACCTTAGCTACAAGCCTGTTAGCGGTGGTCATCTCATCTTCCAAAATGAATGGAAGACTGACTAGAAAAACTGCTAACAAAATGATTAGCAGCCTGGAGACACTGTTTTGTGAGAAGGGATTGAGAAGATACAATAATGGGGCAGAGAAGTTCAGGGGCTCCTATTCACCCTTACTCCTAACAGAACCACTGAGGGGAGTGGGGGGTAAACAGCTAAATTGAAACCATTTACTAAGTGTTGTGGTGGATTTTCACCACTGGAAATTTTTAAATCAAGATTTGTTGCTTTTCTCAAAGATGTGCTCTAACTTAGCCCCTAGGAATTAATTCCTATTTGTTATACAGGAGGTGGGACTAGATCAGTGGTCACTTCAGGCCTTGTAATTTTCCACCTAAGAGAGGCAACTATTTCAAATGGGGAGAAATCTTTCACAGAATGTGGAGTGAAGCTGGGGAACTCACTGACCCACAACACCTGTGAGGCCCCAAACACAATAGGATAATGGGATAGCCTATTAGTTGGCTTACACTTTCAAAAGCAATTAGTGCTTTCTGAAAAGCAAGTACTTCTGAGGTGTCAAGTGGAGCAGCCAAAGGCTGAGGCACCTAGTCACACATCATCCTAAAAAAATTAGGACAGAGAAACAGCCACATGAAATGATTTTAAACATCAAGAATATATGAAGCCCTCTGGCTTCTGCATATAAAGCAGTCACAACAGCTCAAATGAGGGAGAAACTCTCTCCCCCCCATTTTCAGGTTATTACAGGTATTTCCATAGTGATGGTGGTTCTCTGCAGTGTTACTAGTCACCAGACTAGGCAGACACTGATCTAGCACAACTGCAGATCTGAGGGCTAGGTAGCTGGTCTCCTGGGTTCCATTGTTACCTAGAACCAATTTGGGCACTACTTCTACCTTACAGAATTTATTGGGAGTTTTGCCTTTTCGGTTTATGGCAACCGAATCTGCACTACACTAGTGTACCAATGGCTAGAAAATTACTTCCTTATTTTAACTGCTCGAGATCATGGAATCACATTTGTTCTAGAATGCACTTACTAGTCTGTGTGTTTTGACAGTGGTTTAGGATTAAAATTTGACCTAACCCTAAAGTTAGAGGAATGGCTTTTAAATTCTAAGGTGTATGTTTGCATGTGAATTTATATATCTCTGTGCGTGCACGCAGGCATGCATTTTAAAATCATAACTCAATCCTGAAGGAATTCAGGAAAAAATACCAACCTTTTTGGTTGGGATCACATTTGGAGAGCTCCCCCTGCTGGGTTCTCAATAGCAATTCATTAAAATAAGGGAGCTTTGACTTGTGTTACTATTTGCATGCAAATGAGGAAATCCTAAAAATCTGCATTTGAAGTGCACCAGAAACACCAAAATGCAGCATTGAGCAAATCAGAGGGTTAATGAACTCTTGAGTTCTAATCTGAGCTGCAACCCTGACTTGTTGCATGGCTTTGGGCATGTCTTATATTCCTTTCACACTCTTCCTGTCCCACTTGTTAAATGGGAATAACACCTGACCTCTTCAAGAGTGGTGAGTAAGGCGTGAACAACATGTGGAAGAGCGATCGTTGGATATCTGTGTACAACACCTGTGATAGGGAAGTGTCCTATCAGGTTTCTAAGGCAAGCTTTAGGGTGATCTTAATTCTTTGTCTAACGAAATTGGACAGATGGTTCTGCTTGGGCTTTTGACCAAAAGACAAATCTAGTGGGCTTAAGCCCCTCCAGCGAGAGAATTGAATCCCGCATTTAAAAGGTGACGAGGCGCTACAATCTACCTCTAGCTGTGAGCCCGCCTGTGAATAGGGTTATTACCATGCGACTTGCAGATTCTGTGCAAAACAATTTGAGACCCAACTCACCTTTCTGTCTAGATTAGACTTGATGAGGGCTTGTCCCATCTCTAGCTAGTCTCTTTACAAGCCCCCTAGAGCCCTGTGCTGCCACCAGCATTTGTCTTCCCTGAAAATGACTCCAGGCTTGTTTTGTTCCAGGTTGGAGTGCTTGTAACGTTCCTCCTGCTCCTGACTTTCTCCCACAGCGTTGTCTTCCTATTTGTGGGCACAGCGTGCCTGGGTCTCTTCCTCAGCAGCACGTTCCCCAGCATGCTGGCTTACACGGAAGACATCCTCCAGTACAAAGGTGAGCATCCCTACCTTCCACTCTGCTCCTGAGCAGAGAACAGAAGTGCCGGCAGCACAGCCCCTGCAGGTCCCCAAGATCATGCTCCCCAAAAATAGCTCTTGCAACCTGTGATGTTGACTTCTACTACCAGTCACCACCCCGTGAGCCACCTGCAGCTCCTGGCTCCATGCCCCTAACTGGCAGGGTAGCTCTGGGGGAGAGTGAAGTGTGACTGGCTAGCATGGAGTACACAACTTCTGTACAGAGTGGAGTGGAAGGATCAGATAACTTTTTTTATGGATACCCATGCTGGCTGCAGCCATTACTTTAATATCCACTGCTGTAGACAAGCCCTCTGCTTCCATGGCGAGCCCGTGTGTGAACGTACAATACAGTAGGTTGCCATGCAGTCACTTGAGATAAGAGTGCAAAAGGGGTGCAGGCTCTCACACGTAGAGCCTCACAGAGCTCTTGTCTGGGGATCTTCTTGGCCCTCTGCAATTCACTTGAGCCACTCCCAGCACTTGTGCCATTTGTTTTCAGGCTGTGCCACGACCGTGTTAGTGACTGGAGCTGGAATTGGAGAGATGGTGTTACAGTTACTAGTGGGGTCGGTAAGTGCAAAAAAACTCCCCCTCAAAAACAGGGTATGCCCTGACCTGACAGGAATTTTAATTCAAGCACATGCAGAGCTGTATGAGAGTGGACGGAAGTCTTCAGGCTTGCCTACACAAGCCAGGATTTAAAGCTAACCCACAATGGACTGCTGCCATGCAAGTCCACTCCACTAGGATTAAAGCACACGAGGAGACTTGCACTGCATGGCAGTAGGGTTTACACAGACATGTGGTGCATAGCCAGTTTACATAGTCCATGCTTTCTGAGCATTCTGAAAGCTAGAGAATCTTTCTGCAAGGAAAGAGGGGTCAATCTTCTCTACAGAACATAGGAAATACTTAGTGGAAGCTGCTAAGATATAGCTACCACCCCTGACTACCAGTTTAATTATAGAAGGGACCATCACTGCAGAGGAACTGAGGTGCCCACCACTGCCAGAGCTGTAATTTTCAGCTTGGCTAGATCTAGCCCAAAGGGCAGTATAGTCATGGTGGGATAGGCTAGCTGTCCCACTCTGGACCTTGTCATCCCCAAGCAATCCTACTACAGCTATTGGTTGTTTTGCATTACTTATGGTGTTCGCCAGAGTTTGGAGATTTGTGGAGGTAACACATTTATTGGGGAATGTTTCCCAGAGTAGAAATGCCCATCCACATCCATGTACCCAGCTCTGGGTCTGGCTGAACCGCCACTCCCTACTGCTCTTGCTGCCAGAGTTTGCCCCTTTTGTGAGGGGGATCACTGGAGTCTACCAGGTGAAAAAACAGGGACATCAATTCACCTTGTATCTGGTTCAGAGGGGGGCTTGATTAGGCTACTTCATGGGCAGGATTTATTTGTAGAACACATGTCTAATACAGGTGCATAAACAGGTCATCCCTAAAGATGAATAGCAAGAATCTCTCTAGAGCCACCATTGCCTAGGAAACCAGATGGGCCTTGGCACCTGCCTTGCAGGTCAACAGATGAGTTTTGCCAGAGCAGCAGGGGAAATGGATTCCTGAATTGAGGGGTCCCCTATGTTCAAATAAAGGAACATTGCTGACCTCCGACAGGCACTATGTAAGCTGCCTGCTGCTCCCTGTGGCTTGCCCTAGTATGAAGCACCTCACTGTACTTAAGACCCCTTTTTTTAATTGCAGATTATCCATGATCAGGGCAGCTACAGTTTCCTGGTTTGTGGGACGATCTTTGGAGGTTTGGCCTTTACGTTCTACGCTTTCCTCTTATTTTTCCACAGGATGTACCCTGAGCCCTCATCAGGTAAGAAAATGCCAGCAGTTAGGCCTACTTTAGAATGACAGGAAAAATGACATGTGCATTAACATACAGCCAGCATGTGGCGTTCCAAGTAAAATGCAAGGAAATGTTTATTTTCCTGCTGCTTCCCGTTCCCTCTTCCTGATCTGACTTGCCCACAAAACCCTGGCAGACACAAGTCTGGGTCTTTCTTTGCTGATACAGGGAGATGTTAAGCAGGTTTTTGGGGTAGGGGAGGAACCATAAATTGTGTGAGATGATAGCTAAGAAACCAAATCACTCCATGTAGCTAGAAGAAGCAAGTCCTGACAGTTGCAGCCTGTACTATCTCCCTGGCCTGAGTCCCAGCTAAGTCCAGGAACAATGCTGCCTTCCCTCTGACAGACAAAAAAGCAAAGTTTTTAATAGTGTTGATGTAATTTCTTTAGACTGCTGAGGTGTGTGACTTGGTGCTGCATGACATTTTGATTAACTAAAATGACACTTAATATGGCATCCATTAAATGGGGCAAATAGGTCCCAAAATGTAACTAAGTGGGGGAATAGTCACTGAACAGGTATTTTCAGTGGAGTACCAAAGGGATTGGTTCTTGGCCCTATGCTATTTAACAGTGACCTGGTAGAAAACATAAAATAAGTTTGTGGATGACAAACTGGGGGAGTGGGGGGTGGGGGCAAGAGGGGCGATAAGAGGAAATGTCACTCATTCAGAGCCATCAAGAGCACTTGGTGCAAGCAAATACTATGTTTTGCTATGGCTATATGTAAATGCATACATCTAGGAACAAGAAGGTAGGAGATGGGGGATTGTATTCTGGGAAGCAGTGAGTCGTCAAGATTTGGGGGTTGTGATGGACACTGAGCTGAACCTGAGTTCCCAGTGTCTCTCACTCACCATAAGAACTAAGGTGATCCTATGATGCATAAACTGGGGAATCTCAGGTAGGAGTAGTGATGATTTTACTTCTCTATTTGAGACTGGGGCGACTGCTGTGTTCACTATTGGTCTCAACACTTCAGAAAGGATGTTGCTAGATTGGGATGAGTTCAGAGAAGAGTCATGAGAACAATTGAACGATTACAAAACATGCCTTATTGGGACCCAGTCAAAGCACTCAATCTATTCAGCTTAACCAAGAGGTTAAGGGGTGACATGATTACAGTCTAAGTATTGATATTGGGGACAAATATTTAATGGCTCAACCTAGCAAAGGAAGGCATAATATGAGCAAATGGCTGGGAGCTCAAGCTAGATAGAATCTAGCTTAGACAAAGGTCTAAAGTGTGTGTGTGAAATAGGGGGATAGTGCAGCTACTTCTGCTTTTACAGCACCCTCTGCACCAAGGTCACTGTTCCCCAGAAAGGCATTAAGCCTCAACATCCCTATGAAGTAAACTCCTTTTGAAAGCCAATGAGAAGAGCTACTGCAAAGTTGTGACTTGCCCAAGGTAAGTCGGGCAGTAGCAATGCTGAGAATAGACTAGACTCCTGCTCTAAAAATCATACAGCACTGCCCTCACTTTCCATTGATTGGCTATAGGGATGCCTCCCAAAATTAAATGCTGCTGCCTCTTCAAGGTAGGTGCTACCTCTGCCCCAACAACTTCAAGAATGACTGCAAGCAGGTATCCAATAGAGCACAAGGATACACATTTTTTAAAGCATGTTAGAATGAATGCTCATTGATTCTGCACATATTATATGGGCAGTTGAACTCGTCTTATTTTTGCAGAGGCCTTTTCACATGAGAAGCCAGCAATGACAGATGACTCTGGACTTTATCAGAGCTAAAAAGAAGGCCCAGCCCTGGACAAAGTTGTATGTATTCACAATAAACACCAATGGTCAAGTGTTGCTAGTAAAGATGATTTCACATTAATTATGTGGCTATATTACCTGAATTTTCTCCAATCAAAAAGGTTAAATTGGAATAAAGCAGAACCAACAAAACATCCTAAATCACCTCAGGAAGCTAAGTACAGCAAGAAGTTATTCATCTTTGTTTCTCAACTAAGAATACCAAATGGCAGAATCCTGTATTCTGGAAATCTGCAATGGAGGCCAGCTTGGTGGAGAGAAATTACACTGGTAAAAAAGCTTCCCTTCAAAGGGCAGAGTGGGAGTTATAGGTCTATTACTGTTCCATCGGTCATGTGGATATCCCCTGACTGAGTTACTATAACCAGTAGGTTTCTCAATTGGTGTGTGAGTACAGGACCCATTTGTAGCCATAGTCCTGACAACCTACAGCACCAATTCTAGCTTTTAATTAAATACAGAATAATCCTCTGCATAAAGCTGCACTGCAAGAATGGTTCAGAATTAGTTTTCCAGCTAGCAGGCCTGTAAAACTGTAGCTTCAAATGTGTTCCTCAAGGGGACATCACCATATTAGTGTGCACATGGTGTTTTCCACTGATAACAGGATCCATCTATACTACGCAGTATCGGATATGTTCATTGCAGCAGAGCCTTAATCAAGGGGCTCTAGCATATTAAGTATTTAAATGAATTGTATAGCAGAGGAAAGAATGAGTTGTGATAGTTTATTTAAGTCATCAATTAGTACAAAAGTGTCTAGTTCAAGTAGTAGTATTTGAGGAAAACTTGTATTCTAGCACTTATCTGAAACCTTAAACAGATGTAGCCATACCCACCCCTCCACCCATTTAGTGTGTGCAATACTAATTACAAAAAGTGCCTTCCATGAGATCAACTTTAAAGGTACTGCATACCTTAAGAATGACTGGTTCCAAGTGCAATCATGCTAGATTTCTGGAAATGCTGTGGGAAAATTTGAAGAGATGTAGGTGTTAGTGTACGTGGATGTATATATGTATGTGTGTGTATATAAAGCAATGTTAATTAAAAGTGATTGCTATATTCTCACTAGGCTCTGAGTGTAACTGTTACAGACAGCCTCAGAGGCTGAGACTAGCACCAGCTCTCAAGTGAAATAGCTTGCATTGTTATGTAGAGCAATTTGATTTAAGGCCTTATTTATTCTATTAAATATCCACCATTCATTTTGGAATTGCAAACTGCAGTACCTTCCATAAACGCACAAGGAGTTTGCATGGACCCCTGGGTATTACTATCCCTCCTCCCATTTTCCCTATATGTAGCTATGAAAAGCTCTTCCCAGAAAGTTTCCCTAGGAGCTACTACTTTTGTTCATAGTCATACATATGTAAGGCTGAGCACCCACCAGGCCAGACAAGAGGCAATGAAATGGAGGTGTTATTTAAAATGGGAAACACCCTCCAATTCCTCTGTATCACCACATGATGCCACTATTACTCTGCACATGGTTCAGTGGGATGGGACAGGTCTTTGTGACTGTTCTGCAAACACTTCCCATTACACTCAATTGCTGGTGTGAGTGAGCACTTAAAGGAAGGTTTTTCTACTGTAAGAGGGTTTTAACAGAGCCTCAGATAAGAGATCCTTTCCCACCTTCATAGGACAAGTCCTCAGACATACCTCTTTCTTGTAGAGCAGCAGGTGAAGGAGGAAGGAGAAATCAACCACCTTTCACTGTAAGTACAACTGGGCTAACTTCAATTATGCACCAACACAATACAGAAATAGCAAATGAATGGATTTTAGTGTTATCTTCAAATAAGACACAGCCTGTACTGGCTAGCATAGTATTTTGACCTTAAAAACAGAGCTGGGTCTTTGCATGACAACAGGCTAAACAACATTGCCTGAAGGCAATGTTTCACATTTCCTAGCACTATAAATCCAACATTTTACCATATCCAAATCCTTAAAAAGGATTATTCTTAAACTGTCATAGGAGATCTTACCTGGAGGAGAACAGTGGTGAGCTCTGCCAGGACTGTTTAACAAGATCTTTACTTCTGCTTTGAAAGATGTAAGGGAACCATTAAACACCATGAGCATCCCTCATAATCAGGGAGTTAATTGCACCTGTACAGCAAATGTGACCTTGTTTCCTCTGAAGGAGAGAAGATCAGGGCCTTAGTTAAAAATATTTATTTAAAAAAATACAATTGTTTTCCATGTCTGGTTGCACATATCTAACATATGATTGACTTGAATAGTTTGCTACAATGCTTTTTTAAAAAGCCAGCTTGCATTATTATACAAAGCAAGTCCTCTGTCAATTCTTACACAAAATACTTTTCTTCAACCATTCCCCCACCTCATTTTTTAAAAAAATTGCTGCACATTGGATTTTTTTTCTGCACAAAAATTGAAGCAATAGACAAGTCACCTGATTCCTCAGGGAAGACCTTCATTATATTTGGGTGTACAATAGCCAACACACCAACCCTTTAAAGCCAAGTGTCACTGCTGAGCAATTCTTCAATGATTGACTCTGCACCTTAGAATTTACTTTACCCCAATAATTCTTCTCAAAGCTGAAACACACAAGTGGATGTCAGCTGTAGTCAGTGCTCCAAATTCCATTAGATGAGATTTGACAGCATCTTAATGTTTGAAGGTCCCCCTAATCTCTTATGCAAGGAGGGTTAAAGAAAATCAGGTTTAATAACACTGAACAGTTTCTCAGAACTTTGGCTATTTATGCACTTATATTACAAATCAGGTTTTTTTAAACAGCACAATGGCATTAAGATACTAATGTTATAAAAGATACAATTTTCAAAAGAACAGAGTTACACTAAGAAGCATCTTTATTCCCAGTTAAGTTTACCCTAGTGTAATCGGAGCACCAGGACTGTCTAAGATTACAGTATTTATCCTAAATTAAGAAATCATGTGTAGAATGCATAGGAAGTTAGCAGATGTACACAACTCTGCCCCAGAGCAGAAATTTGCTTTATCTACTGACTCTGTGCTAGATTAAAGTGCAATTCTACTCTGGAAAGAGTACATGAAAAATGGCATCTACTGCCCCCCTCTGTATTCAGTAAGAGCTGCTAATTTTAGTGATTAAGATTAGATTTTACCACTGTGGGGTCTACAGAGCCAGAATTACAGGGAAGAAAGATGGGTTCTTTCCTGAGTTAAAAAAAAAACCAACAACAAATTACAAGGTGATATTCTGCCAATCATTTCACAAGGTCCCCATCCGTAAAGACAACAGGGCAGCATCAGTGGAAATGGCTGCAGACATCAGCCACAGGTGCTGATACATAAAAAAGAAAAGTCAGCTCAACTTTCAGATCCTAGTCTGAGTTTCCAGGTGGTTTTTTTTAAACTTGTTAACCAAGCAAATTTCAATCTGAAGTTACTGACAAACATTGATATTTTCATTTGAAAAAGTTACCATTCCATGTTACCATAACTGACCATGTTGCTAAAATTCTTTCAAAATTAACTCATGTCTCCCTGCTCTGAGCCCATCAGATAAAAAACTACAGGGCCAGATTCTCTGTTGGTGTAAATCAGCTCAGGTTTACTGCAGTCAATTATTTAAAGTTACACCAGCTGTGGACCTGGCCCACAATTCAAACCTTCCATCAAGAAAACATCAACTCACTCAAAAAACAAAGTCTCGGCTCATTAACTCCCATTAGAGTTGGTTTTGGTCAGTATTGCCTTCTGTCTTAATACAGATCAATGGAGATAACCAGTGCTCAAGTCAGTCCTCAAAATAGAAGTTGAGAGTTTTCTTGTATGTTCATCTCTATCACTAAGACAATATAGCTCAGCTATAAACACAAAAGTAGAGGAGGGCTAAGCATTAACTATGCAACTGAACTTATCACCCACACTGATGTATATAAGGCCATCTGGTAACACTGCAATAAAAATAAAGATTTTAAAGGGGAGCTTTAGAATTTTTTTTTAAACTACAGTGAATAACTGCAACTATGTTTACAAAGAATTAACATTAGAATCTAGTACATCGTGTAGAAAACTTTGTGCAACTGAACAATAGCAGAGCAAAGCCAACACAACTGTATAAAGCAGTAGCCTGTACATTTAAGGCATGCTAGCCCACCCCACGACACATCAAGGAACCGACTATTCTAATCCCTTTTCTCACACACGTGCGCACACAGTACAAATTGTAGAAACCATGCAAAGGCCGTCCAGAAAGCCTTCTTGTGTGAAACTGCTAACAATAATAGCTTCCAGTTATTAATATAGTGCTCCTTTAAGTATTGCTCAAGGACTGAATTGGGCTACAACACAACTCCTGCCAACAGTTCTTCCTCCATCAATGCCATGGCCCTTAAAGTCATGTCAGTGTCTGTTATAAGAACTGTGTTTTCAGGGGGTTCAGAGTTCTGTTGTTAAGAAATTTGCTCTGAGATTACCCTTCTAATGGAAGGTCTCAACTGAGAGGCAAATATTTTATTTCCAAGTTTTAAAAATAAAATCTTTGTCCAAATTTAAGTTCTATGAGCATAAAACTAATTGATGACCAATTTCAAACACTTTGGGAGAGATTTACATCATGCCAAAGACAGATTTAAAAGAATAAAATTTGGCAAGCAATTAGCCCATAATATGGCACAATGGATTTTAGTACTTATTTCTATTTTAAAAAATAATTGAAATGTGCAAGACATTAAAAAGTGGCAACTGCAAAGTGCAGTACTTACTTTTAATCTACATCTTAAGCATTATTTTTATGATACAAGTCCAGAAAAGTCTAGTCTAAAAAGTGAACACATCCCTCAAAAAGTGTATATATATATGCATATTCATGAGATTAGAGCTGTTCCAGTCAATTAAATAACATGTATAAAAACCAGTCTTCAACTGTCAAAAATGTGTGCATTTACCCAGGCAACTGGAATAGCTTCAAAGTCAGTTTAATGTGTTCTACAGCTTTTTTGGGGGTGGGGGGGATTAAGTTTAATATTAAGTCTAGTTATTGTACTGGCTTTAGTAGAACCATCTAAGTTAAAGCTGACATCATGGAAGAAGGAGACATTCAACAGTTCATGTTCACGAATGAACAGCAGGTTTTGCTTGGTTTTCTTACCTTGTGTCATTTTTTTAAAAGCATGGTGACTGCCAGCAAAGCTGTCCCCCGCAGAAAGGATCCGTGTTCTGCATTGACTATGTTCTCAAAAAACTATATGTCCATTTCACAAGCCAAAAACACGGCGTTTCTAACTTCAAGCTCCATCAGTCATCTGAAGATATAATTCTGCTCTTTCTGCTTCATGAACCACCAGAGAGAGAGCCAAGAAATTTAAATAGCAAACCTGTTGAAGCACAAGGCAGACTACACTGCAAGGCTGCTTTCTTTCCTGCAATTAAAATTGCTGTGTAGTGCCAAAAGCATTACATTTTTGTTAATGATAAACGGTTACGGGGAGAAGATGAGGGTACAAACAAGGTGTCATCTTGAAAGATGTTTCTCTGTCCTGACCCACCACCTTGTAAAGGAGACCTAACAATAACTAGCTCAAAGCGTAGCTATTTTATTATTTAGTGGAATTCTCTCAATGACCCAGTAGTTCCAATTAAGGGAGAAGGCCTTTAAAAACAACAGTCTTCAAGAACTGCATAACATACTAAAAGCACCATCACTGCATTCCATTTTTAAATCTTCATTTGGCAACCTCTGTATGGAAAGGACCAAAACTTAGCATTTTACATAACCACCACCACTTAAGCCACTGGCACCAGCCAAACACTTCCATGTTAAGTGAAAGGTTTGCTAATACTGTCTAGAACAAGCAGCACTCATTGTTATCTGCTATCATTAAGTTAAAATCAGTTCCTCAAGAGACTTTCCATTTAAGCAGGTCACCCTGTACCTTTTTAATTTTTAAGGTATCCCAAATCAGCTTCCCAAAGCCCAGGATTGCAACAGCGATGGCATTTCAACTTTGCAGCTAGTCCTCCGTTTTCTTTACAATAAGGGACGTACTATGCCCTGTGCTCCATTCTTAAGACAGAGAAGAAGTATTCATAACCCTAGGTCTCAGAATTTATGTGTATTTCTTGCACATGAGAACTAAGGAAAGACACCAAGCAAAGTCCTTGCAGATACCCACAAACCCAAACATCAAGTTTTAATGTCCATCAACCTTGACAATGTCCCTTAACTACTGGTTTTGTTGATTTTGTATTTGACACATACCAAAATAGCCTCTTGATACAACACGAGATGCATCTTGTAAACAAATAAGCATCAATTGAAAAATGTGTGAAACTGTATAGTAAAATAGGATTACATATAAAAATATTATAAAACAGTAGCAAAAAGATAACTAAAGAAGTAGATACACCATGATACAGAAATACGATAAGACCTGAAGAAGAGCACTGTAGCGCTCAAAAGCTTGTCTCTTTTACCAACAGAAGTTGGTCCAATAAAAGACATTCCCTCACCCACGTCTATCTCAGATCCTGGGACCAACATGGTTACAAGAAAACTGCAAATATCAAACAATCAAAACTGTAGACTTGGTAGCATTGGAAAACCTTTACATAAATAGATCAGAAGTATACATGTGTGTTCACCTGGAGACTGGAATTACACAGATGCTATGACCAAATCCCTGTGTATAATTTTGATTTGCACAGAGGTGCTTGTATGAAAGATGAATGCATGAGAGATTCTCCCCATGTTATGTAATGGTTTATGCAACACATTAACTGTCAAAGAAGGATATACATACCACAGAATTGGATAGAAATGGCCTTCACTGTGGTTAAACTCAACACAAAAAGACCAAAAATAATCTATTTGCTAGATAATTTTGAGGTTGTGAAATCATAGCAGAGAGATAACTTTTCCCAAGCAAAGTCACTGAATGCCAAGGCCTTTCAGAATGCACACACTCTGTTCATAAGCCAAGGAGTCATGCATAGTTGTTGAAGCCGGGGAGGTTTGGGACACAATCAAGAGTTGTTGAGTTCAGGGATTCCATCTTTCATTATTTCCTAAGCTTCTGCAAAACATGACCTGAACTAACTGAAGTTGGCATATGGAAATAAGTGCTGTCAGGAGTGTGCCAATTGGAAATGCTGGCAATTGGGTCCTTGTTTGTAAATATGCAGTTACAGGCTACAGTATTTCACTAACAAGGCGGCAGCATATACACAAGACAATTACACTTTTTAAAGTGACCTGAAAAGTTATAAAGGTGAAAGAGAAAAAGCTATGTAAACTAATCTCATAATAAGCCTCTTCTGACCCACCCCAACCTGCGTCCCTTCTTTAGCTCATATTACCTCTGTTTTCCAAAAAACACACCTTCTGACACTACCTAATCCTAAATGGGAATTTTTTCTCCACAGCCATTAAGAGGCAACAATAATAATCCTCAACATTATCTGTCAGGAAGTAGGCAGTTAGAGTGGCACTGACATATGCATGCAAGTTGCATGCGCAAATTAGCTTTTCTTGTTAACTACCTCCAGAGGAGGTATTCCCCTGTAATGAGAGAATAATTCCCCATCCATGAGAAGGTGAATGTGATTCACCACAGATGGGGCATGTTACTAGTCAACCAGCTATGGCAGTGCATCCCTTCAAAGCTGTTAGGATAGGAACATGAAACCGGGCCAAGCAAAACATGCCTGTGCCAAGCTGTGTTTGCATTTGGTTCTCTTGCATACATGTACTCAAAGATATATGCCACACAAATATAAGAAAACAACACCACACACAAAAACGTGCAATCTTTACACAAAAGGAACCTGGCTTTTCTCCATGGAGGGGAAGGGGGAGAGGGAAGCAATCAAATTGCAATTCTTTAGTGCTTATGAAATTTTTAAAAAATATAAATCCTCATTTTACAATGCTACCCTCCAGTCCACACGCTTAGTGGGCATAAAGCTAGTCAGCCAAATATGACCATCACAAAGTGCTGCTAATTATATATAGCTATATATTTTTTTTTAAGTAGGCAATAAGCCATCTTGCGAAGCAAAGAATCCCAGATGCCTTCTCTTAATTACTACCTGCAGCTTTCTATGTTACTATCTTACAAAACTAGTAAATATTGCACATTGTCATTTTAAGGGCCACAAGCATGGGACTTGCTAACCATTAGTTGCTGATGTTTAGAAATTGAACCAGTAACATGCCTCTGACTTGATCTGGCATGAGGCAGCTGACTTCCTTCTGTTCCCATCAAAAGCTAGATATTCTTTCCTCTGACTGCACCGTGGGGCAGGTTTTCTGGCTGAACAGTCCAAAAAGTAACTCTAACATCCATTTCTCAAGGGTGAAATATTAAACAAACATGATATGTGGTTTATATATTTCAGTGCTGGAATATAGCAAGCTATTTTCACCTTAGAATCATAGAATATTAGAGTTGGAAGGGACCTCAGGAGGTCATCTAGTTCAACCCCCTGCCCAAAGCAGGACTATCCTCAGCTAAATCATCCTGGCGAGGGTTTTGTCAAGCCTCAGCTTAAAAACCTCTAAAGATGGAGACCTTACTACATTGCGTTTTTGGCAGTCTCAACCACATATGCTTTAAAGAGAATTTAGAGCTCTCAAAAATGTCAGATTGAAAGCTCTGGAAAATGCAGTCCTCTTTTTCGTAGGACAGATAATGAAAGGAGTAGTACTGCCAACTTCCCTCACTAATATGACACGATGTTCTGAAGGTACTGCCTCTCTACACTCATCCAACCTTCACTGACTCTTCTGAAACAGCTAGGAAGGGTGATAGAGAGAAGGGCAGTCTCAGGCCACTTTCTAGTGGCCAGGTTATCCAAGTACATCCTCACTGCATATATATTGGTAGCTAGAGAAACTTGTTGCCTGACTGTCAGCAGATGAAAGTAGTAAAAGGCAATGCATCCCAACAGCAAAAATCTCAGACAGACATCCCCCAGTCTTAGGCATTTCCTTCACATCTCAGCTTTCCCACAGAAAGTGCTTGAGGTTATTGTTCTAGCTGCAGGTCTTAACTCACCAGTGTAAAATGGCTTTCATGAACACTCATATTTACCTCCTACCTACCCACCACCAAAAGATAGGTGTCTTTAGCTGGAACATGCATGATTTGACCTTACTGTTGCTACTGCACAATTCTCTTCCTATTGTAGCTGCACACATAAAACCCAAGGTTTAATGAATTCCAACACTTCCTCCACTTAGAAAGAAACGTGTTTAAAGGAGAATTTGAGGCAACAAGAGCTGGAAGGAGGGCTCCTCCACCCTGGGAACCTCATTTCTGGGAAAAGAAGAGAATTAAAGTGGGTTTTTTCCCCTTGAGCTGTAGACCAGAACATAAAGCAGCAACCAGCAGCAAGTATCATTTGCCAAATACACAGACAATCCTCAACATGACACAAAATACCCAATACCAGGGATGGAGGTTGGGAGAGTCCTACACTGGCATGGTTTGTTAATCTTTGAGCAGCCAATTTACAGGCTTTACACAGATATCAGGCATCAGAGGTGTGTGTATACAGCCATCAAGAGATACCAAAGCATTCAAACAGATCTTGAACCCCAAAAGAATTCATGCTGCGGTCCATTTGTGACAGCCCTGCCTGCTCACAATATTACAAGTGGACTGTGGGAGTTGACCAAACTACTTCTCAAAGAGTGAAACTTACTGTTGAATTACCTATGTGCAACAACATCCAAAAAACGGTATGCCTTTCACCTACACCACCATATGAACTCATTTAATATTTCTCCTTGCAAAGAGATTAGATGGTTTTATAGCATTAGACATTTGCTGTTTTGTTTTTGCAGGAGAAGTTATCATGAGCCCCCTGGCAAAGCTGCACTCAAACCCCTCTTCCAAACACTTCTTGGAATGCCAGCTTCCGTCAGAATTAATTTTCTTCATGCTCAGCACAGGAAGCAGAAGAATGGAGATGTCCAGTGTCAGAGAGACTTCTTCAATATTGTTTACTGCAATCAATGCAAACTCAGTCACTGCATCCCACCAGAAGATCCCTTTAAAAAGGCTTCTCAACCAAGGGGGCAGAGAAAAGACTGTGGAGCCTGAACTCCAATTAAGGCGTTTCCATATGCATTCCCAATTTAGTCTTTAAAAAAGAGAATTTTGTGAAAAGGCATTTTAACTGGGAATGGCAAAAATTATGACTGTGCATCATCTGAGTGGAATTATAAATTGCTCATTTAAAAATAGATTACATTTAATGTCATCTCTTTACGTTGTTCCCCAATTTGTCCTTTCCATGAGTTCATGTGCTATGTCTTCTGCAGATCTGGGGAAAACGGCCCAGGGGTAGACGGTCCATCCAGTCCCGATAGAGTAAACGACCCATGGCTGTTCAGTACTGATGGAAACTAAGAAACAAAACAGAGAGTTAGAGTGTTTTTTGTTAATTTTAGTCCTTTGTTCTCATGTTTCAGGCTCTTTCCACAAGAAGCTCTGCAAAGAGCCCAAAAGACTTTGGAAAAGCCCATATGGCTTCCTCCACTACCAAGAGCTTCTACAGATCATCATCTGGCAATGGAAACTTTAATTGCCAATGCATCCAGGTCTCCCTGAAGCCAAGCATTACTAGCGTGTAGTTGCAGCTGACACAGTGTTTGAGTTTGTAAGCTAGACTCATAGACTTTAAGGCCAGAAGGGACCATTCATGATCATCTAATCGGCACAAAGCAGGCCACAGAGCCTCACCTACCCACTCCTGTAATAGACCCCTTACCACTGGCTGAGTTACTCAAGTCCTCAAATCATGGTTTAAAGACTTCAAGTTACTGAGAACCCACCCTTTACACTAGTTTAGACCTGCAAGTACCCCGTGCCTCATGCTGCAGAGGAAGGCAAAAACTCTCCAGGGCCTCGGCAAATCTGATCTGGAGGAAAATTCCTTCCCAATCCCCAAAATGGCAATCAGCTAGACTCTGAATATGTGGGCAAGACCCAGCAGCCAGACACCTCAGAAAGAATTCTTTGTAGTAACTCAAAGCCCTCCCCACATAGTGTCCCATCACCAGCTGTTGGAGATATTTGCTGCTAGCCATAGCAGATCAGCTACATGCCATTGTAGGCAGTCTCATCATACCAAGCCCTCCATAAATTTATCAAACTCAGTCTTGAAGCCAGTTAGGTTTTTTGCCCCCCACTTCTCCTCTTGGAAGGCTGGTCCAGAACTTCACTCCTTTGATGGTTAGAAGCCATCATCTAATTTCAATCCTCAATTTACTGATAGCCAGTTTATATCTGTACTGAGCAGAGCCTTTATCCCAATTAACAAAATAATCCCAGTTCTATGACTCTTCAGTGCAAGTACCTACACAGCAGACAAGCATTCCACACTGTGCCTCAATATTAATCAGCAGGTATTTAGGCTGTGGGGAGTCCAACTGTTCTGCAGAACACTAATTAAAAAACACGCACTCTGACAATGTCAGTACATGTAAGCTACTCCCTTTATTTCCATGGAGTTGATAAATCCAAAACACAAAGATGTCCAGTAAAATGTCACTGGTCATTTTCGCAGAATCAAGCAGCAGATGTGCTTATCCCAGTTTCAAATGATGAAGTGGGAGGAATTTAATAGCAACAAGCACCAACTGTATAAATTGTTTTCATATTTAGTTCATTAAAATAATCTCCATTAAAAAAAACACATGAAGCTGATACAGAATTTCCGGTACATTGCAATGGTGTGGTGCAGAATCCAGGGATCATGCAGAAAAACTGTGGTCCGGATTGTCACCGAGTACACAGGCTTTACAGTAGGAACACTCTCCTATACCCAGCACTATGAAGATTGCATTAGTTATATTTCAAGAGAGAAAGATGTAATAAACGATACAGTGTTATATCATTGTTACTTACACTGTGACATATAATTAGGGCTATGGAGTAACAAATTGCCACTTCTGGTGAAGTTAACTAATGAATCTACAATTCAATGGTTATTGGTAATTTCTGACCTTACTGATAGATTCAGCATCAATAACCCACATTTCACTGAATCTCTGCACTAGCTACAGTAACTGCAGATAGAACTTCTGCAGTTGTTGAAATGGTAAAGATTTTTGGCACAATCTTGCAGTAAAAATTTTAGACCAATCCTACCCCCCACACTTTCACAAAAGTCTGCTGAGAAGGCAGTCAGAAGTGGAGCTCAATTGGACAGGCACTGCTAGTCTTGTCGGAGCTTACCTGAAAAAGGGTGTTAGCACCTTGCAATCTTGCTGGACTGAGGGGAGCTACTGGACTGAGCGTACTCCAGAAGTGAATACTCGAGAGCAAGGGGCTTGGGGTCAGCAAGATGGGAGTCTGTGAGATATACAAAACACAGTCATGTATAGTACATGTAATTACAGCTAGTAAAACTTAGTACTTCTTAGCACTTGTACACTTGGGCCAAAGTTCTCAAAGCCGTGGTGCCAACAGTTAGACATTTAACTCCACATCAAAGAAACAAAACAAAAAAAAGGCCTGATTTTCAAATGTGCTGAGCATCTGCAGCTCCCACTGACTTCAAAAGGGATTGGTGGGTGCTCAATGCTGCTGAGCAATCAGGCCAATTATTTCCGTCCCTACATATACACTTAGCTGTAGGCATGTAGGTCAGAAAACTTTGTTCTTAGCACCTATGTCGTTCTTTACAAAAAAATCAAGGTGCCCATAAAGGCAGGGGAGAGGGGGGAATTATCCTCATTTTACAGGTGAAAAAGTTGAGGCACGAAGGTGACACAACCTGTCTGCCAGCTGCCTGCTTGAATTGGGACTCCGTGCACAGTATCCTCATGCTGACATTTCCAAAGCCACTGCAGACATTAAAATTAACGGGACTTTGGCCATCCAAATGCCCCAGGTGGCACTGAAAACCTCAGTCAAAAATCAAAAATAACTCATGCCCTACTTAGGAGCATTCTCTAGATTCGCCATGTACACTCAACAACTATTTTGGCAAGTCCAACCAAGGACGGCTAAGTAACAGTACAATGGTTCTCACTCCCACATATTCAGTTTTTGCTTTCAATACTGTGAATTTAGGGAAGCAACTAACTTCAATTTACTCGGGGAAAAGATTAAAGGCAAACAGAACAAATGTAACAACCAGATCAGATCTCTCTGGATATTCTGCACGTTTTCCAAAGAGATATAAAAGTCTTGTTTTCCATAATAGAACAACACCCATATTATGCTGCCACTCAGCCTCCTTTTTATTGAAAGTAGCTTCTTACTGGATAGAGTGAAGGAACAACTAGGCTGAGGTTTCAACATCTATCTATTAAACTATCTAAAACACAGATGTTTTCAAGTCAGCCTGAAGGCCAAGTGCATGACACAGCCCTGAAGCGAGAACACTGGGTCACCTTCAAAGTATTTTTAATCATGCCTCCTATGCAAATGACTTAACAAGAGGCAGCTGAGTACTTCAGTTGGTCTTCCTCCTGTACACCAATATTGTACAGATGTCCAAAGTCAAAGAACTGCCAAGCCCTTTTCAAATAGGGTGCCTAAAACACTGATGGTTTTATGTTTCAGAATAGATTTTTGTTTTAAAAAAGGCAGTGACACCTCATTTCAGGAGTCCAGACACAACCACTGTTACTGTGTTTTTCAACCTGCCCTCCCTTACTGTTGTCAAGTACAACAGATGCTGTTAACAGAAACAGGAGAAAGAAATCAGATTACCTGTGAAAAAAATGCTGGAGTAAGAGAAGCAGTAGGGAGAGAGGGACTCAGTATCCCCAGTGGGCTGGGATCACTGCCTGTAATGACCACAGTGGGAGCTAGCTCCAGCCCTTTGGGTTTTTTAGATCTCGGCAGGTGGTTGGCAAGATCCTTTTCTAGCACCGATGACTCATGCTCTCTAGTCTCTGGGGATAGGTGCAGGGGGTTGTGGGACTGCTCCAACTGCTGAGAAGCCACCGACTCGATATCGGTGTCAATGTCCAGGTCAGGGTTAGAACTCAAGGGTGGTGAAGGGGGTGTGGAAGGAACCTCCAGAGTGGGAGAAATAGAAGGTACAGGTGGCGTTGGGGTGAAGGTGCTGGTTAAGTTTGGCAAAGGGGTTGGAGCTTCGGTGGGAGTTAATTTTGGTTGAACCAGAGTCTCCAAGGTTTGGAGAGTTTCTTCTGATCCCGTAGGAAGAGTGGAGACAATTGAAGCAGCAGATGCAAGGGGTGCAACTGCAGGCCTTTTGGAGGGCATGGTCACAAACTTTATGACTGAGGGTGTCACATCCTGAGGTTTTTTCTCTGCCAGTTTCTCAGCTGGATTCTCAATCTTGACCGACCTGAAGAGCTTCACATTGGAGGAGTTCAGGGAGTTCAGAGTAAAAGAAGAGTACAGGCCCGAATGGATATAGTCATTGCGGTTGGATGATTTAGCACAGGGCTGGGGCTTCTCTTTCATAGAGTTTTCCAGGTCCTTTGGAGCACTGCTGACTTCTGCATAGCCAGCTATCGCTGTGTCTCCCTCAATTGTGCCCACCACCAGGGGAGCAATATTCAAAATTTCTGGATAAGAAACAAACTTGTACACAAACTTCTGACCATTCACTTTTCTGATGATATTCTGTGGGGAGAGAAAATAATTTTCCATCATTCCCCCTACTGATTTTCTTGTTACAGACACTCCTCAAAATGGACTAAATGGTACGTGGCATTCCTACTTCTGTAGGAAAACATTTCTACTTTTTTTGAGCATTAGGATTCCAATGACTTAAAACCCTCCCACCAAAACTATTTCTAAAACATCCGAACCAAAAACACATGCATAACTTTACCTGAAATGCATTATTAGCAATGACCTGAAAGCTACTTGGCAATTTTTTTTAGTCTTATTAAAAAAAACAACACAAAAAAAACAGCACAGATAGCAACAACAAACAGATGTGATAACGTCACCTGTCACCAGCATCAAGGTCAAAAGCAATGAGCCAAATACGCAGCAGGTAATCACAAAGTTAGCCTCCAATCCTGCAAATATGCATGCTAACTGACGCCAGTAGAACTACTCACAGGCAGGAGTGTTTGCAGGATCAAGGCCTGAGCAGTCAGTTCTGACCATGCTTATTTTAATAAGATGTTATAATAAAAGCAATAGAAATAGGCAAGATGAAGTATTCAGCAGAACAGTATGCAAAACAACAGGAAAACAAACCATGCTCTAAGCAGCATTCGATACCACTTATTTTTGTATGTATTGAAAAGAATACACAAACGTTTTTGGTCTAAATGGATTCTTATTTATCGTACAGTTCCCTACTGCTAACTGAGCTTTTTTAATACAAGAACAGATTAAGGAAATTGTGCAGTCTTGGTAACAACAAGCTCAGATGAACCGATCAACAGTTAGCTCAGAAACTGTATGTTATTTTCTTATCTTTAACACCCACACAAGAACAGTTGTGGGATAAACCACTTATTGAGAGGTTACTTAAATTAAGGTCACAACTCTTGTTTCTAATTCTAATTCAGATCCTTCAAGTCTTTCCTCAATGCATGGGGGGTGCGACTTTCTAAAGGTAATAAAAAGTAAAATCATTAGCTAAACAAGAGCAGCTTCTCTTAGCTTCATCGACTCATTCTCCACTGTAGAAGTGCAGTTTTATACTTTGAGCACAAGCAAAAGAAGAAAAAGACTTTGAGTTACTTTGGAAACCTGTTTTTCCACCAACCGCTTTGTCGAAACAGTTGTAGGAAAGATCAGAAGTAGATACAGGGACACAAAATTCTCATCGTTGTTAGCAGGATTTTAATTAATTTTTGGCATTCAAGACTTTAAACTCTTTCAAAGTATGCACCTGTTTTTGTGGACTATTAATAAGAGAGCATGTGATACAGAGGTAGTATTTTGCAGGAAGCTCTCTGGAATCTCTGAACAATTGAAGCAGTAATTTTGAGACGGGGGGACCTTTTGTCACACCACACCTAAGCCAAAGACACAACTGACATCTATCTCCTTGAAGAGAATGAAAAAGGAAACAAAGCTCATTAGGCAGAAGCTGGTCGTAAGAAGGATAAGATTTGAGGTGGACTAATGGGTTTTGTTACCTTCACGTAGTAGTATCTGAGAGCACGACTGAGTTTATCATAGTTCATGCTGGGCTTGTTCTTGCGGATTCCCCAAAGCCGGGCCACCTCCTCTGCCTGCAGCAGTTTGAACTCCCCGTCGTTGGAGGTCCAACAGATGATATGCTTGTTCTGAGGCTCCTGGAGGAGCTGGAGGAGGAACTGCCATAAGGTGATCGTACTGTCCATAGCAGTGAGCTGAAACACAGAGATCAGATAGGCAATGGGTTATGAACTGCACCGTTTCCTACAGGACAAACAGGGAGTAAAGATGTTATTTCCACAGGCAGCAGGAGTAAAAAATTATTAGTCACTAGCCATGGAAGACGTTCCCTGTGGAATGACAGCCTAGAAGCTGGCCGCATTGTCTCCTCCCACCTCGCAGTGTTTTTCACAAGGTCTATATTTAGTCCCATTTAACTAAATCAGGTCACTTTGGGAAAGTCACACTGAGTCATTAGCAAAAAAGGATTTCTAAACTGCTCTGTGCTCACCCATTTCTGATTTGTGTTGCCTGGTGAAAAATAGTGCAGGTGCAGCAATGTAAAAGAGTTTGTTCTCCCCCCCAAACCCCAGATCTTTCTTCGAAAGAAAAGAGATGGCAGGTCAAGTCCCTCCAAAGCAATTACAATTAGCAGGAACTATAGAGACAAACACTGCAGAATAGTTCATTTTTCCTCGGGCATTCGGCGCCTGTTATCTCCTGTACATGGAAAAGCCTCTCAATCCCAGGGCACAAATCCCCATTCTCTCTTCACTCAGTCGCACAAACTAGCTCTTCCCTAACCTTTTGAGATGGTGAGAAAACAGGGAAGAAAATAAGGCATCCAGTTAACACCTCCCTCCAGCTCCCCATTGCATCTTGTCTTATTTATGTCTGTCTTTTATAGGGTGAAAGACCCATCAATCATATCTAGTGCCGCTCTGAACACATCACTGGCACTTCTGTTGTGCTGTTTAGCTGATACAACAGCTATTTGATAGATATTTTCCCAGTATACTTGTTTATACAAGGTAATACTTCAGCAGGGACACTTTCTAAGGCTATGTCTTCATAGAAACGCTGCAGCAACACAGCTACAGCACTTGAGTGCAGACATTCACTACGCCAATGGAATGGGTTCTTCCATAGCTGTAGTTAATCCACTTCCCTGGGAGGCAGTTGCTAGGCCCACTGAAGAATTCCTCCTAGCGCTGTCTACACCGGCAGGGTGTGTGTGTGCGCGTGTGGGTGGGTGGTTAGTGACTACATTGCTCAGGGGCATGACAAAAATAACTTTCCTTTCTTCTATGGGCAGATGTGAATTCAAGACAATACACTCATATGGGTATAACGCCCAAGTGGGCAGTCTTATTCCAGCACAGCAGAGCCTTTTTTTCCAGTTTGGCTCACATTGTTTAGAAGGAGTTTCAGCTAAATTAAAAAGGCACTTTTACTCCAGTATGAAGAGTTACAGTTATACTGGTATATCAGTTTAACTATACTAGTGTAACTGTTAGTATTTTCCCCATGTAGACAAAGCATTATACAGGCAAACCTAACAGGAGAGCTGTGCACCCAAGCAAATCTGTGAGACAAAAGATAAACTATTATTCCTATGTGGTTCTTGAGCAAGATGAAACTGTGCCTAGATTCTCCAATGTTATGTGCATTGGTAAGTTTAAGATTCAGCTGGGGCTGCCAGTGGCACAAAAGGCTTTGGTAACAATCTCATTACTACACAGCACATACCCACAAACACACCCATAGACAGCCCCTGCCTAAGGAGGAGAACAGGCAGTCTATATCTTGAAGCTTCAGATTTTCGTCAGTCCTGTAAATGGATTACAGCTGACAGTTTACACCGGGCTCAACATTCCTACTTAAATTAGGTGCCTCAGGGCAGGTACTTTTTTTGGGCAGGTCTTAATGCGGATCACTTATTTTTGAAGTGTACCTACCCAAAGAAGCACTTTCTCTCCCTCTCCCAGAACGACTGAGTGAGAGAGAAAGCAAATGGAGTACCAAGAGAGAGAAACAGCACTTCTCTGCCCCTGGACCTAGAAGGAAAGTTAATTTTAACACTAGAAAAAGAAAGGGGGGGAGGGGGAAGACAGGGAGACAAAACAGAAGAAAAAAAACCGAGGGAAGAGTGAAAACAGGAAGTGAAAAAATAGGAGAGAAAGCACTAAAGAATGAATGAGGATAAAGGAGACATGCTACAGAATTTATGCTAGTAAGATGCTGTATCCCTCTGCATTATACCTGCAGCTCCTATACACTAGAAAGCAAAGCAAGTGTTACATGTAACTAGGATAATGAGGCAGATGTTTGATTAGTACAGTTCTAAAAATGTAATATCCAGTTATTGCTAATCCTTTCATATAAATACTTCTAAACCTCAGGGACCAGAATTCTCCCGCATTACTGCTCTTCATGTTTTATCTCACTTTAAAATTTATTCATTTTATATAGAACAAAGGACCCTGGTGCCCATTGTACGTGGGACATCCTTTCCACGCTACTGCTGATGGCCACTATCTAGCTACTTGCATCTCCATCCCCGCATCGTTGTATCTGAGCAGCTCCCAAATACTTCTCTCTTTATGATGATGTATTATTTGTATTACTCTAGTGTCTAGGAGGCCTGGTTACAGACCGGGACCCCACTATGCTAGGCACTGTACAGAGATACAACAAAAAGACAGTCCCCTTGCTCAAGAAGTTTATAACCAAAGTACAGACACAAGACAACTTTACTGAAATGCAAATTGTTCCAGAGCAACATCTGGATTTCTTCTGCCGCCATCAGCTAGTATTTTGATGGCAAGGCACAACTCAGCATTACATACTGCCTTAAAACTCATTAAGGTTTCCAGTTCAAACAGGCATTTGCCAGTAAAACCTGTTTACAATAAAAATTAAGGCAAGCAATTCACTGACGATATTAAATTAAATTAGATTTCCACACTCCCAACCAAAAACCTGAATGAAACAAAACATCTTGTTAGTTCCCAGGGAGTATCCTTTATGTCATGTCTTCACTACATAAATGCTGAAATCCAGAAGTCAAACTTTAAAAATAAAGAACAAAAATAAAGAATTCAAAAACCCAGCCTTCTTATCTCTCTGGCTTCCACCGACCACAGGTTTCCACGCCAGACAGAAAAACATGCCAGTTCTGCAAGAGAAATGGGCCAGCAAGGCAGGAAGCACCTCTGAGGACAAGACTGGAAAATACCCTTATGATAAGAGCTTGTCTATAATCTTCACCTTTCATGTTTTATCACGACAGTTATGGCTACTTCAGATTCACACTCTACATAAGCCTCCAAGTCCATATCTCAAAACTAAGTTGCAATTTTACACCAAAGGTTTTTAGAGCTGTGTGTGAAATTTTACACCACAGGTTGAGAGAGTTAGGTGTGAAATATACATCCCCCCAGGAACAAGTACATTAACCATCAGCTAAATAAGTATTTCCTTGTCTTCTGTGCCTTATACATTTTCATAGGAAAATCTTTTTTGTTTCCAACACACACTGCAGGAATATGAGTCATTGGTAACAATTTCGGTAATGGTATCTCCTAGCCACCCTGGGATCAAAGATTGCTTGGCTGCTAAAGCAGATGGGCCCACATTGTTTTTCAACATCATTACAGAATGCACAATTGAGACGAACTTCCATGCTTGTTGTGATGTTGTTGAAAATGGTTTTGTCTTGCCTAAACAAGCATTTAAAACATTTCAATCCCTGTTTGGAGGTGGCAAAAAGGGAGGACTTCTGTGATCAAGAATAATTTTCCATGCATTTCCTCCAGTTGTTGCAATCATTCTGTTCCACCCAGCTTTCTTGGCTGGAAACGTCATAACTCCCCAATGAGATGAGTTGTGTAGCCAGTGGACTTAGCTTTCATAGTGTGTTTCAACATGGCTGAAAGCCTGAATTTCCATGATCACCCGTACCCCACAAGGAAATACTAGATTTAAAGGGAGACATCACAGGAGTCATTCAGACTGAAATAGGAAACATTATGAACGAAATGCCTTTTCCTGGTTTTTAATGTTCCTGATGTGGGAAAGAGGACAATTATACCTTTTGTTTCCAGGATGCATTATAAATCTCCTATTTCTAAGGAAATTCTGCTCTCAGTAAATTATACATGTTTCCTCCTGGTCCACAAGCACAATGAAGGAAAAGCATTTATCAGCTGCATATAAAATTAGCTGGGATATGCACGTCTGCTGAAAGTAAAAGCATCCTTGTTTATGACTGAAGGGGCAATTCTCTGTAGCATGCTGTCGAATAATCCCTGAACAAAAGGTTAAATGTTTTCATGTTGACCCTAACTTTATTATGAAAAGGAAGCTCATTTAGGATGAAAAAGATTTCCTTTAATAATGTTTACAGTACACTCAGCCTGGTTGCTATGACAACAGGACAACTATTCCCTACAAACAGGAGCTAAGACCCTAAAAATAAACAGGCTGACAAAAATCAGGAACACACACAGTTCAGTCAGGGAGCGTCAGTTTGTTATATGGACCATGTTTATTTTGAATACATTAAGATGTTAGAAAACAAGTAAATTGTAACCACTGAAATCTGCACATACTGAATGAGGAATTATCTTATTATTTGATCTCTTTACATTTTAGAAGCTGCTATTTAACATCAAGATCTTGCACTCACAATGGAAGAGGATGAAATCAAAAATAAGATTCAGGAATTAGCTTGGTGGAAGCCAAAAATACATATTGTCGATGTAGCATGTATACATGCACAATATACATATACCCAACAGCACACACTACTCAAACAAAACATCAGCTTGCACTTACATCGTACTTTCATCCAAGGACCTCAAAGTAATTTTTTAAGATAGTATCATCACCACTGTACAGGTGAAGGAACTGAGGTGCAGAAGTGTTCAAAATTAGCCTATGATCACAAACAGACCACGGCCAAGTTCAGAATAAAAACCAGGCCCATGCTCTCACTCACCTCATCATACTGAGTCAAATTAATAATAAATACTGAATGGCAACAATGTAAAATAGAGAGAGTAAGTTTTTTAGTTAAAATACTTCATCCGAAAGGAAGTAGTCCTAGTTTAGAGTAAAGTGTTCTGCTAAAAATGCAATGATAAAAAGGCGGAGGGAAGATTGCTGTATAGCTGTAAATCTGAGGCTATGCATTCATAGCCACTATTGTAGAAATGTGTGTAAAGTAGGCACCTTCTCATTTTCAATAACTATTCTGTAAAAAATTAAAAGCATTTCAAACAAGAAGAGAGAAAAAGGAAACTTCGCATCAGACGAAGGGAGACCTTGCACCAATTATGAAAACTGTGATAGTGTGCCACAGATCAAAGTCCTGAGGAGAGCTACACCATTTCAAAGCTTTTAACAGAGTGCTTTCATTTTCCAACTTCCTGGTAAACACACAGAAATCCCCCCTCCACACACACACACAATCAAACCCAAACCTTTTCATACAAATAATGCAAACACCCACCCACCAAGAACCTTACTTGCCATTTAAAAATCAGTTTATCATCTTTCCACAAGCATGCTAAAATGAACCATACGGGTGGGTGTTAAGACATTTAGACAGGGTACATTTATATATTACTACTGTATAGATCTTCAGCTTTCTTTTCACTGTGACAGACACAAAATAAGCCACTTACTGCCTCTTCTTCTGTGAAGATTCAGATCAAGCCACAAGACCCCCCCATGCCCATCTCCAAACTCATTAAGTGCCACCAGCACCCCTCTGCCAGATTTTGCTTGTGTTTTTTTAATAGAATCTAAACTTGTTTATTTTTCCACCCATCCCCTACCAGCCATAAAAACATCCTGTTATGTCTGGCTCCTTCCTCCTGCGGCCGGCCCACTGCTGCTGTCCCATTTCCCAGCCAGGGTGGCAAGCTGGGGAATGGCAGGGGGAGAGGCAACCCAGTGGGGCGCAGGGGAGGAGGAGAATGAGAGGAAAAAAAGGGGGAATGGGCAATGATAGAGAGCAAGATGAATGCAGCTCTTGGGGGGATGGCAGCTGAGACTGGGCCTGGGATGCATGGGGTGACTAGGAGGGGCAAGCACAAGGCCCAAAAATGGGCCTGGGGGACATGGAGGGAGCTGGGGGAAATCAAGAGGGAGAGGACCCGGGTGCATGAAGTGACTCGGGATCAGGAGGAAAGGGGCCAGGGTGCGTGGGGTGACTTGGGCAAGGGGAACCCTCTGGGAGAAGGCGCGTACGGGGCGCGTCTGGGGACGGGCGGGCTGGGACACGCAAGGGGAGCACTGGGGGCCATGGGGTGATTTGGAGGAAGAGCTGGAGTGACTGGGCGAAGGGGGACCCGCAGAAGGGGCCAGCTGGAGTGCGGGGGGGGCAAGGCTGGAAGGGACACCAAGGGGGGGCGGGGCAGGGCTGGGGGGAGGGGCAGCGTTAGGGGGACACGGATGGGGGCAGGTCACTTGGGGGGAGGGGCAGGGCCAGGGGGACCCCGCTGGGGGAGGGGCGGGGGCCCCGAGCCCGCCCTCACTCACCGCGGCGGAGCCCCGCTCCCCGAGCAGCGCGGTCGCTGGCGGCAGGAGGCGGGCGCCCCTCATGGCCGGGCCCCCCCCCGCGGGGCCGGGCGCCGGGCCCCCATGCCGGGCGCTGGGACCGAACCAGAGCGGCGGCGGCGGCGCCACGCGCTACATGGCGGGAGTCGGGACCTCGGGCGAACTCGCTCCCACGCGACACACGGGCCCCCGCCCGGCCGCCGTAACCCACAGCCACACTTCCTCCCCCCCACCACACACACACACACAGGGCGGGGCGAGAGGCGCAGGCGTAGAGCTGGCCAATCAGAGCCCGCCTTGGGGCAGCGACGGGCCAATGAACAACCGTGTTTCACCCCCTCCTCCGCACTGCCTTGTGGGGGATGTAGTTTTCGGGAGGCCCAGCCGAGGGGCTTGGCTCTAATAGAGGCCACGCCAGCCAGCCCCGGCCATGTGACCCGAGTTCGAGCCCCACCTCCGCTGTTGAGCAGAAGCGAGGGGGGGCCCAAGGCAAGAGTCCTGGGTTGTCTGCCTAGCTGCACCAGTCCGTATCTGCACCTGGGCAGAGCAGGTCCCCTGCCCCCCATTTGGGTCTTGCGCCTGGGGGTACAATATGAGTTTCCCCCATGCTGAGCTAAGCCCACGCTGCTCCTTAGGGCTCCGGGAGAGGAGGGGACACGCAGCCCTCTGAAAACCTGGGAGAAGGCCCCTGGGAGAAGGCCCCTGTAGTGTTTCCAAACCCACCCTGCTAGTAAACTCCAGCCACTCTCCCGTCTTACATGCCAACTTAATTTTAATATAGGCTGCATCCACACCCACCCTTTTCACATTCTACCATTACAGAGCTGCAGCCCCACAGAAGGCGGTACTGGCCAAAGATAAGAGATAGCTACCCGCAGCTGAAAGCAAACACATCTTTGCAGCAGCGAAAGCTAGAGATGCTAATGGAGGCAGCACATGCTGGACACCACTTTCAGGGCTCAGCAGAGCCAATGAAAAAGGAGCAGAGGCCAGGGATGGAAGATGATGTAGGGAAAGGAAGCAGTGAACATTTGTAATATGGGGGTTTCTACAATCTTCCATGTGTATAAGTACACTTTTGAAGTAGATGATTAAATGAGCATCAAGCAGAGCTGTTCATAGAAAGGGATGAGGAACTAACAGAGAGGAGGTAGCACTCTCCGCAGCCAGAAGAGAGGAAGCTGAAAGTTTAGGCCGTAAAGAAGGAAAGCTCAGTAAATAAGGCGAAAAGAAATGCAGTCACATGTGCTAGCCTGAGCAGTGAAACTGACTACAGGTCTACACAGAATAGGGGAAAAGAAATGAAGTGAGATTATAAAAGACATAGGAAGATGAGCAAATTTCAGGATTAAGGATACAGCCCACGGAACAGCACGTGAAAGCAAGGAGGGAGAGCCTGAGCAGTGATTGAGGATGAGGATCTTGCCCAAGAGAATTGCTTCCGTCCTTCAGGCGCTTAGTTTGAAGAAAGCAGAAGTGAAGTCACCAGCATGTGGCCAGGAGAAACGGAAGCAACGGGCACCAAGAACCCATTAAAGGTAGTAAAAGATGAGTGGAGTCTTAGCACAAAAATGGGAGTGAAGGTTCAAGGATAAAAAGTAGAAAAGATCCTGAAAATGAGAGAGGGAGAAGAGCAGCAGCTTAGGCACTGAGCTGGCAAGGGTTCAGTGACGGAGCAGCGTCTTGCTAAAGCCAGGAGCTACTGTCAGACAGTGCTACTTTTCTCACTAACTCCCACCCTTAATGCCATTAGAAATAGGGCTCGCTGCTTCTGAAAGTCACTGCCTGGGTTTATAAACAATATTTCCTTCTTAAAGGAGGACACTGTGGTTCAGTTCTGTCATTAGGGAACACAGTAGAGCTCAGCCACTATATGATGTAAGGACATGTAAAAAACCTATTCCACAGGCAAAAGTATTAGGTTCACTGACCTCTCCATGGACAGCTTTCTATGCCTGTATGATTCACGCCACCTTAGGGTGCTTTTGGTACTCAGACTCCATTTTTATTTTTGTTAAACATACCATTGCTTTAAAAAGGAAGCTAGACTACGCACTCACTGGGGAACCCTACTTCACATGAAAGCTCATTAAAAACAGCCCCCCACACACACACTGTAGGGACACAGAGCAACTGATCATCTAGGGTCAGGCATTGAAGGGTTTGCTGCTGGGTGCTTTGCCTTGGCTTAGAGACCCATTTTGATCAGCAGTGTTAGTAATTAAAAATTTACCACCCTATGAAGGCTGGATAGGACATATGCAGCTTCTCATGCCCTCCTCAATGAGGTGGTTTCATGTAGGCAATGAAGGCAGAAGATAGGTTTGCACCCTCCTTCTCACATAGAAGCAACATCTGTCCCAGGGCTCCATCACGTTCTCACCTGCAAAGAAAAGCTTAAGCAGTACTTATTGCTAGGAAACAACCAACCACATATGCCATAACAGGCAGGCCTGCATTTCCTAGATGCACTGTTTCCCAAGGCATTCAGTGCCCCTTTAGTCTTTTACTAAAATATTTGACCTTACTTGCACCCATTAGGAACTCAACCCTCAAAACCCAACTGAGTATAGGGGCAGATTTGCAAAAGAGCTCAGTTCTCAAAAAGACAAGACCTAGCCCATGAGAAGTTTCACTTAGGCATTATCTTTGTACCCCCCTACAATTTAAAAGCATTTGCTCAGCTCCCGGTTAAACAGAAACTTCTGCATGTAACACTTGATGCTATTTCAATGGAGGTGAGCTATATATGGATTATCTGTCCCCCTTTGTTGGATCCATTTCGTTTGTTACAGTGGCTCTATAATGAAGTGAACGAAGACTCATTTTAGGTTGTCAGTTCAAAGATGAGAAACACACCAGGACACAAGTGATCTCTTGCTCATGTAAAGTAAACATTCCTCATTTTATTAGAAGGCCACATAGCACATAGTGGAGGAGACATTTGGCTGTGTGTCAGGATACCTGAGCTGGGTTCCTGCTCTGTCCCTCGAGCAAGTCACTTGGCTTCTGTTTCCTCCTTGTCTTGTCCATTTAGACTATGACATCTTTGGAGCAGAAAGTCTTATTATGCATTAGCACAATGGAGTTCTGCTCTTTCCTGGAGCCTAGCAAACAACATTACAACAGATCGAGATACTTTGAGCCAAAATAAGGGATCAAGTCTTTGGGGATAAACCATTCCTAGTCATCCTTTCCTTGTATCCTTCTAGTCTCAGTTTTCCAGCTTGTTCTGTGCTGATTCCTATACTTAGAACTTCCTCTCTTCATGCACTGAACAAAATCTCTCTCCACTTCAAATCCCTCCTGAAAAGCTGCACACAATCTTCCCAACATAGTCTGCATTAATTCACCTCAAACCGAGATACAGGTTTGTTTGGAACAGAATTAGGGCCTGATTTTGTAACCCTTGCTCATGGAAACAGTTCTGAGGAAGTCAGCTGAATTCCTCATGAGCTCTTTATTCACAAGTATAAGGGCTGCAAGATTGGACTGTTATATTCTGCATTCTGTCAGGCAGGTACTACATCCCTCATTTGCTTGTATAGCACCAAGCCTGGCTGACCGCTGCCTATTTGCAACCCCAGCAATTCGGTGTGGAAAATTAATCTTTCCTAACTGCAGAAATATTCAACAAAACCTACTAGAACTAACAACTGAACATTAAATACGGATGATGAAGAAGCAAGCTTCAGTGGGTTTGTTCTAATGATCATGAACACAGGTGCTAGTTTGTGCCTGAGGACTAGATGGTGCTAGCTGTCAAGGTGTCAAGATTTGTAGCAGGAAATCCTATCCTAGCTAGATCCTGATGGTCTTCCAGCATGGTTTGCGACATATAAGAGAACAGCCAAGATGCCTTGTGATGCCATTTCCTATAGTTAGGACTCAACTTCCTACTTCAGACTCAGAAGCCACCGTTGTAAAACGTCATCCTCCAAGTTGCACATCATGGCATCTCTGCTTTCACGTGATGACGTGGCATGACATCACTTTGAGAATCATGTTCGCAAAAGGTATTTCAGGATGCATCTTAAGTGCCTTGGAAGCCTGTATGCTGCCGGGCATAAGACAGCATGGTCGACTCAGGCTGGGCCCATGGAGACATGGCATCATGCCCATGAAGAGAGAACACCTCCTGGCCCTACTATTTTCAGAATCTACAGTGGTTTTGCCATTTGGCTCCCAAGTAACTCATATTGAACACTAAAGCCATCCTATTTTTTGCCTGACACCATTAAGGCGGCAACGAGTAGCACCAAAGCAGGGATAAAGATGGTCTATGCAAAGATCATTTAGCAAGTCAGTTTTACTGCTGTCAGCATCAAAAAGCCACTCTGCTGAACGGGTCATTTGTTGGCAGTTTTAGCAGAAGGCAAAAGAGGCTGTACGCCTCTTATGGAGGTCATCAGATCAAAGTGACACCTAGAGGCCTTCAAGAGACCAAGAGCCCCTTCTGCTGTGTGCTGTACATACATACGGCAAGAGAGTCCCTGCCACCAAAGAACTTAGCATCTAACTAGACAAGACAGATATGGTAGGAGAGGAAACAGAGGGGTCAAGTGACTGGCCCAAGGTCACGCAGCACGTCAGTGACAGCATCTGGAATAGCACCCATGTCTCTGCACAAGGCACCCAACTAGGACAGGGCTAAGGCATTTTGGAAGGAGGGCAACAGAGAGGACGCTTACACTGCTGCCGCCTACGCTGTACCTGCTCTATGGCTATCCTAGTCCCCTGAGCAGTTAGGGCTGCACCACGAGCAGACCCCATTTTTCATGCAGAAGTAACTCTCTCCAAGCCTGGGCTAGAAATTCTGTCCATGAGCACTAGGTAGTTGAATCCACTCAAGACAAGAATGGCCCCAGCCCAGGCCTGTTTGGGTAACTCAGTCTACACGTACACCCTAATTATGAGCTCGGCTGTGACAAGTAAGAGGAAGTTCAGGGAACGTCACAATCACCTATCCCAACAAATGTTGATAGGAAAAGATGCGAAAGCACAACAGACTGAACCAGGCCAAACAAAAGGGTTACTGCCAGAACTCAAGGACTGTGTTAAGATCATTCTTGGTAACAAAGAAAAGCATGGAACCAAAAAAGAGAGTCAGTGAGCCAAAACTGGTCAGAAACAAGGCTTAACTGGCAGACAAAATAATGAACGGAAGGGCTGTTCCACCCATCACTCCCTTTTTAGATCTTTAAAGACACACTTGGGGGAGAAAAATTGGCTCATGGACTGAGTTTCTCTATCACGGCTGGGATCCCCCACCTTCTCCAGAGACCCGAGGCTTCCTCCATCCTGATCCTGAGAGATGTGCAAACCAGACTGGCCCTGGGAGACAGCCAGACGACACTGACACCTCCAACAGCTCTAGTTAAATCCTGGCCACCAAGGCTGTCTAGGGCTTGCTTTTAGTTGCCTTTTTTTGGGTCACAAGCTTACAGCAGTGTTGCAAAATATCCAGTCATGGCTGGCTAAGCCAGATTCCTATGAGGCAGAAGGAAAAAAGCCAAGGGTTAAGAAAGAAGAAAGAAGATGGGGAAGGAAAAGGATGCTTGCGGGTGGAGGGGAGAGGGACAAAGGTCTGGTCTACACCTAACACTTTTGTTGACCTAGCTGTGTTGCTCAGGTGTGAAAAATTAACCCTCGACATACATAGTAAGCCAACCTGAGCCCGTGTATAGACATCACTAGGTCAGCAGAGGAATTCTTCTCTCAACCTAGCTACTGCCTCTCGAGAGGCCCGATTTACCACAGCAATGAATAAACCCCTTCTGTCACTGTAGCGAGTGTTTACACCACAGCAACATAGCTTGGCGCCACAATGCAGCTACTGTACACTTGTAGCATAACCCTACTCAAAGTTTCACATCCCCAGCAGAGTCGCCAGGGCTTGGAGTGGCTGATCAGACCAGGTGCTCCGCCTGTCTCTCAGCAATGAGGTTGCACATAAAAGTCAACACCAGAGAAAGAAGCTGCATTTTCTATCTTTGCTCTTCTCTCCATCCAAGTGTCTGTTTTCTAGCAAACAGCCACAACAGCTCCAGCTCATCTCAGCTAACTTTTTTCCCCCACAATGGACAGTTTATTACCACCTTTGATACCATTTAAGGACTGTCAGACAAGGGGATTCCTTGTAAAATCTCTCTCCAGCTAAGGGGAAAGGGAACAAGGGGGACGGTTAACAGTGAAGCTTTGTTTAATACTTCACATTTCAAATGCTTTGACAGTTTTTCCTTTTCTGTATCTGTAACAAAAGGTTAGAGGATTTTTTATTGTGTTTGCTATGGTGCTAAGAAGGCTGAGGTCCCTGTATCTCACACCCAGGTTGACAAAGTTTAATACTGGACAAGGGCTGAGCTACGTTAACTCTTTTGACCCACACACACTGTATAAATTAGAAGAACAGACCCACTGTAGCATTTAAGCTGAAATAGTGAAAAATAAAGCACAAGGCCTGGCTTTTCAGAGGAGCAGAGCGCCTGCAATTCTATTTGGAGTTAGTAGGAGCTGTGTTTTCCATTGACAGTTAAATCCTAAAGCTCCATGAATGTCCATCTCTTCCTATTCCCTAATGGTGTCCAAACTACAGAACCCAGCATGCTGTCAGGGGGTCCACTCATCAACAGGGCACCTCCTCCGGGCTGCTCTGGGGATTAGCTCTTTCCAGGTCTGATGCCCCCATGTGCTGCACATTCACGGGCCCTGCCGCCTCTGTTTCACCCCAACTCAGGGTGCTCTCTTGGTGACTTGGCCATCCAGCCAGGTCACTGTATTCTCCCCTCCCGGAGCAGCCAGTTTTACTGGACAACTCCCAGACAATCTCCTCATTAACTGCCCAGACTATGCTGCTTCCCCAACAGCTTGTAGGGGAACTACTCCGGACCCCGGCTCGGGGACCCTGGAAATCAGCAGCCAACACCTACACAGGGACACCTCGCTGCATTTCCTACACCCTCCCCCCCTAGATTTCCTTCCCTCTCGAATGTCCACAGACTCCTTCACTGCAACCCTCTTCTACTGCCAGCTTTGGAGTGGGGGAGGAGGGGTTAACACTACCCTTGCCTGTTCCTTCTCAGCTGGGCTCCATCATCGTTCAGGGGCTCCTTAGGCACTTAATTGAGTCCCCACACACACTACCTCAACATTCCCCCTGCAACGTGCAGAGCTCCTCAGCAAGGTCACAGATTCTGCGTCACGCCTCCACAATTGCTTCTATTCACAGCGCAATCAACGAAAGCACGAGAGCGCTCAGCGCTGCTGAAGATGGGACAAGACCAGTGCTCCAAATGGCCACTTGATTCAGACCAATAGTCTCATCCCCGAGAGTTTTGTGCATGAAACGCTGTGCTTGAAATAGAAGGGGGAAATATCCTGTGGTATGCTCAGGTCTCTGCTACAGGAAGCCTTCTAACTGCAGCTGGGGGGGAAGTCAGAGAGAATCAGAAGTTGCAGAGAGAAGGACAAAGCTTTCAAAAATGACTAGTGATTTTGGGTGGCCCAGCTCAGGACATTTTAAAAGGGGCCCGGTTTTCAGTGCTAAGCACCCACCCTCCTTCTGGGAATCAAGCCCCTTTAAGGAGTTGCGATCTGGTCACTGCCTCCCCAAAATCACTAATCATTACTGCAAGTCTTGGTGAGAAAGAGGTCAGGTTAGTCCATGCCCTGACTACAGCACCATTTCCCACTACAGTATGTTTGAGAGCTTTGCCTAGACAGAAAACCTGTATTTGAGTCAAGTTGTGAGTGCATGCACACGCACCTGCGAGCTCTGAAGGCAGGGGGGCCGTAATCAGACAGCAAGGTACTTGCACACAGCTGGGGGAACAGAAAGCAAGCTCATTTGCCTGGGCTCCTATTGGGTTGCAATAGCAAAGCACATTAGCACAAACAATGGACAGAAGATTGCTCCCTCTTATCCATTTGATGGAGAATTGCTGTGTCCTTGAACTGAGCTTAATTAAAGGCAGACATTTCCATTCTGAAAATGGTTTCGGTTGAAGCAGCAAGTCTTATGATCGAGCAAGATTGAGTCACATCAAGCCAGATGTTTTAGTCTAGCTATCATCCGTCTTAATATATGCCATATCCTTAACCTCTCTCCCAGCAAGGGCTTCCCTTAGCTCAATTAGAGACCAGCCTGCTGTCCACACAGCGACAGAGCAGTGAATCAGCCAAGAGAAATCACATGGGCTGCAGCATGAGACCACAAGACACCCTGCCCCTTTAGAAAGCAGCATGGGGTTTAATGCTCAGCGCTGCCTGCCCTACGGGTGATTCACATTGCGTGTTGCAAGTCACACATGCCAACAATTGGAGAAGGGACACAGATTAACGTCCCAGTCTACGTCTACACTGCGATCAGAGGTGCAGCTGCAGCACATGCAGAGGCACTCAAGCTAGCTTTGATCTCGCTAGCTCCTGTAACTGTGGTGAAGCCACAGCAGCACAAGGTAGCTGCTCAAGTACACACCGAGGGCCCCAGGCAGGCGTGCACAGCCCACGCCACCTTGGCTTCACTGCTGCTGTGCTTGGAGCCAGCTGGATCGACGCTAGCTTGAGTACTTCTACATGAGCTCCTCCAGTGACACGCATTCTAGTGTGGGCATACCCCCCAGTCTAAGCCCAAGGGAATGTGTGAACCACGTGAGGGTTAAAGTCTCGCAGATATTGCCAGAACCATTCTCTTCCCCTCCCTCCGGTTAACCCTTCTAACCTTTTGTTTCTTAACGGCCTCTCAAGGAGGCAGGGCAGAGAAAGGAGCTGGCCCAGCTGGCTGCAAGGCAGAACGCTCAGCTGTTAAACGACTGCAGCTGCTGTGAATTGCTGCCTGCATTCCAGCTGTGCCCAGACTGCTGGGCCCTGGCCAGCCCCACACATCCAAAGACCTTTTCCCGCTCTTCTTGGAGAGCTCTGACTCCAGCATGCTTGCTGCTGCACGCTAGTTCCTATCGCCTGCCCAGAACTGTAGGCGGAGGAGAAAATAGGTGGGGACTGCCCTGAATTACACTGGAGGGTATAATTGCTTGGTATTTCACAATAGAGGCACGCTATTTATTTAGCGGGAGAATGTCTCACGGTTAGAACTGTGAAGTAGGAGACATGAAGCAGGAGACAAGATTTCTGGGGAATCCGTTCCAGGTTTTTCCACTGCCTCCTTACATGACCTTGGGCAAGCCACTCAACCTCTGAGGGACCTCCATGTACTCCTCTATAATGGAGATCTACTTATCCAGCCAATGGGGTTTTTTGAAGCTTAACATGTGCAAACCCCTTCTAGGATGAAAGGCACTGTAGAAGGGGAACCACCATTAACATCCAGCTGTCTGCATTTCCTGCGGCAAAACGCAAACGGACCCAGACGCCAAAAACATACGCTGAGTCACTTTTTCAAAGGCCCCATAAAGGCTCACAATTCGCACCTACATGGGTTTGGCTCCGCTCAGACCAAAAGGAGGAGCAGCCAGCAACCAACCAACTCTCCGGGTACCACTAGCAAGTGCTGTGTGGACCACAGCACAGGGACGTCTGCAGCATGGTCCGTTGTGTGCAGAATCAGGGCTTTGCAGTTGGCCGTGCCCACAACTGAAGGTGCACCACCAGAAGCGTATTATAAAATTCTAACCGTGCCCCCACATGCGCTTCCATCCCCGTTGTCGTTGTTACAGACATGGGGCTCCCGCTGTGACGTCTTTGCTTAGAATAGAGTTTAGCACTCTCAGCTCATCATCTTCCAAGCACTATGCAGCTAGTGCTAGCCTCATGTTGCTAACAGGGAAACCGAAGAAAAGGTATCATGCCCCCCGCCTAACAGCGCAGACTGAGCCAGGACTGGAACCCAGGATCTCAATCCCCCAGAGCCATGCTCTGACTGGGATAAGCAAAATAAAGCTATCACCCAATGACACTAGTGTGCTTTAACCCACGGACAGACAGACAAGTTCCTCTCCTCCTCTTCTGCCACTGCACAGGGCTATCCCTCGTTCACTGGGGACCATGACAGTATGAAATGTCACACACGACTACCAGAGAGAGCACAGAGGTGGTTACAGATGCTCCACTGAACCTTCCAAGCCATTTATCAAAAAACACCCCTGAGGGGGCAGGTGGAACAAGAATAAATATTGCACAACAAGTTTGTAACCAAGGCATTTTATTAAATAAAAGGCACACCCTCCCTGCCATAGTCAGGTTGTCTTTGGTGGGAGCTACCCTGCAGATTGGCCACACCAAAGGTCACTATTGCCACTCCCAGCCCACTGGCCTCCCTGGGGACTCCCATGCTCGGGACAAGAGTGGAACGCACGAATTCCACTTGGGTAATGAAAGATCGGAGAACTGGACAGTGGCCCAGAACAACCACCCAGGCACTCCTGCTGACTGGCCCCTTAGCCCAGTCTCAAAGCGCTGGATTCACAAACTGTAGTTCGCCTTTATGGTCTAAAGGCTGAGAGAGGGGAAAGTAGGCTGGGGCAGATTCAAAAGCAATGGACTGTGCCATCAAGTGGCTTGGAGCCAGGTTAGAACAGCGAAGGGGACTGAAAGAAGAGCAAGACTGGCATGAATCATGCTGGCAAGCAGCCTGAAAAAGGTGTCCTTAAGGAAAGAAGATCTGACGTGAACAACCAGCTAGGCAAAACACCCAACAAAACAAAACAAAAATAGCTTCTCGCGTACCCGGCTCTGGCTCAGAACTAACGCTCCATTACTACACACACTGAACTCTCAGTTCTCATTGGCTTCCAGTCACATCCATCCAGGGCTGGGTGGAGCAGCACTGGGAAAGTTAAGAGACGAACGCTCGCTTCCCCAAGCCTACCACAAGGCACAGAATTCTAGCCCACCGCTGCTGCAGAGACAGTTTCCCCTTCCTTCAAAGGGAACCCGCATTAGAACCTGCACCAGACTGAACATTTACACATTCCCACTTCAGCACACTGGAGAGGAACCCAGCAGAGACAGAAGCTTCACTCCTCCTTTATCCCCCCTCCCTACTATCCACTTATAACCTAGGGACAAACCTGAACTGCAGCTGCAAAGCCAAACCTCCTGGCACACTGGGGGGAAAGGCTGGCTCTGGATTCCCATATTGCAGCTCCACCCCAGTTCTGTCATAACTCCTTTCTCTCCCCCCCCCCCCCACAGATCAGGAACCCAAGCAATGCAGGCGTTGCAAGTTTGTACAGTTTACATGTTTCAGCTCCCTTGAAACCCAGCCTAAGATTCATTAGCTGCCATTAGTTCGAGCTGTAGCTCTTGTAGCTGGTAAGATACAAGTCCATTTCCTGCTCCATTTCTGGAAGTTTGCCAGAAGATGGTGGCACTCTTTTCAGAATAAAGAGCCATCCCCTAAACACCTTTTTAGTCCTAGTCCTCCTTTGTGGCAGCATTGCTGCTCATTGAAGTTGTCACACTTGAGGAACACCTTCTGCTTACACAGAACAATTCCCTGGTTACATAATTCCTCGCTGCCAACTGTTTGGGACAAGCACTGCCTCTCTGTTCTGTGTTTGGACGGTGCCTTGCACAACAGGGTCTTGGTCCATGACAGGGGTTCCTAGGTGCTACCACCATGTAAGTCCGTAAGAGTAAGAAAGAGGTTGTCAGTAACTGGACCCCTGTGAACATCAATGCTGGAGGACCACAGGGAAATGCAACCCCAGAGCACAGAACCACCTACCAGAGTCATGCCCCTTAACTGCACGAGCACTGCAGACATTCTATGCTCATGTTGTGAAGGCCATGCAGCCAGTTCCTTCTCTTGTAAGGACACTGGGTAATTTTATCCATGGAGCTGCTGCCACAGCGTCCTTCAGGGTAATAGCGATGGAGTAAACTCCAATGGCAAATGTTCCTAAACCCTGGAGATAACCCCACTGAACACTTCTTTTCAAACCGCTCTACAAGCATTCATCTCTCACACTGAAGACATTGTCCCGCCAACATCACAGATGGGACAGAGAAAGCACAGACATGGGGCGGCTTAGCCCAAAGCCATAGAGCACGTGTGTCAGAGCCATCCTAGGCGGTTCTAAATTCCCAGGCCAGGACTCACTTCTCTCTATGCTACTACACCTTGCCTCTTAGAGGAGCTTTGGTGTCTGCCTTGAAAATGGCCAAGCTGTGGGCAGAAACCTAGATAGGAGGATGCAGAGGGGACTTCTCAGTGCACGTTTGTCCCCTTCAGAGAGCAGCAGTACGCAGCACAGAGTGGGGAGCGCGCTACATCATTCTCCCATGGCTTTTGTACAGAGATGCTCAGACAATGTCAATTATTTCCACAGGAAACAAAAATAATAAAATCCCAAAGTTAACCAGGAATTCCCCACCCCGTCCCCCCACCTTTTTTTTTTAAATGAGAACCAAAAAAATTGATAAAAAGTTTCAGTTTTCAAAAACTGAAAAAATACTTACAAAGAAAGGAAAAAAGGAAGTTTTTGGGGTTTTTTTCAGTTGCATTTTGTGCTGGGGGAAAAAAATAAAATCAGAACCGTTCAACCAAAACAGCATTTTTCTACAGAAGCGTTTGTTTTGACTGAGAAGCCATTTTTCGCAGAAAATGTGAGAGACCTAGAAGAGCAGCTTCATCCAGCTGTACTTTTGGGTTCCAGTGACTGGAATACACCGAGGTGCCCCATACCCTTGGGGACAAGCTAGTCCTTGGCCCCACCCTGAACAGTAACCCACCCTCTCCCCCCAAATCCATCTCCATCAGGTAGCTCTGTGCAAGTGCATCTTTCCTTTCTGCCAGCAGCACACTCCCCTTCTCCCCTCCCCAGAGCACCAACCACTTCTGAATGCATTTCCCTTCCCGAAGCTCCCCCTTCCCATACTTCCTCCCATGACACACAATGAATCGGCCACTCCTGCCTTCTCCTGGGCATTCTGCACCACACTTCCCCACACCACACACAGTTCAGCATGTCAGGCTAGAGCGCCAGTGCTGTGCTCAACATCAAGAGGGAAGATCAGAGGCCTGCTGCGTCAGTCGCTATGGGCTGACCAGGCACGCTATTCCATTGTCCCATTAACACACCAGCCATGGTGCTGTTGGCATCACGTTACAGCCAACTGAAAACAAACCAACGTTTGTAGCAAGTGATTACAAAGGTACTTGTGACTTCTGGACTGCAGGGTTGTAACTATGAACCTGGGAAGACAGAGGTTTACTCACAGAAGTGACAAACCCACCCTTCAGCTAGGGTGCGGTGATGAACTGCCCATTGTTTTCAGAGTCACCGTACCATTCGCAGCTGTAGCCCTTCACCTGCCTTTCCCAGCCTCAAGCTTGGGTGCAATGCCTGCAGATGCAGCTGTCGGAATAGAGATGTCCCCAGTGCTGGGCCTGGGAGCCACACTAGCAACTTGCCAGACGCCGGAGAGCGGCACCTAATCTGTATACGCAGGAACAGGATGCAGACACTCTGATCTTTGATAGAAGGGCAGCCCACACACTGCCAGTGCCAGCATGCCACATTCCAGCTCGGCCTCTGCATAAAATGAGCAGAGGCAAGTTGCACTTTAGGACTCCACAAGCAGCCAGCATGCCCGTTTGTAAGTGGCAACAGACCAAACGTGCGGGACCTCGTGAAGCATTTGCCACAGACAACTGAAAATGCAGTCAGAGCCCCAGCGTCACCTCCCCAGGGACAACTTGGGAGTTCATCCCGGCTCTGTACACTATTAAAGAACATTGAACCAAGGAGGACAACGGCCTCGTCAATCCGCACACACCAGTGATGCGTTGAGGAAGCAGAGACCACGACATGTCAGCAGAGGCATTCAGTTTCCATACCCCCTGTACAATCTGAAAGCAAGGGCATCTCCCCAGCCACAACTTCTCGAGTTGGTCGTCATTGGCTCAGCCAGCAGGAAGGGTCCCTTTCAGCTTCCGACAGGACGGCTGCCCACGGACCATTGGGACGCTGATCTGACTTGCAGGGGACACCGAGGAGATGCAGGCAGCAAGCCAGGATGCTGGTTGAGGAAGAAGCCCTGTTAACCAGTTCGTTCCCACTTCAGTTCATATCAGGCAGATATTGGTGACTGGAGTATTAGAAATACCTAGACAGACAACACCCATTAACTCAACAAGCCCTTTTATGACACCATCCTCCCACTCACGCCCCTAACTAGCTCACAAACACTTGTGTATTTACAGGTGGCACAGTAGTACAGGAGACAAGTCCTGACCGTAAGGCATCCATGGGTAGAGGTAGACTTTGGATTTTCCAGTCTGTACAAAAAAAATATTTCTCCCCCCCTCCTCTGAAGAAAAACAAAAACAAAACACCAGAAAATTTGCTATCCAGCTCAATATCCGGCTCTGCTGCATTGCACCCAGTTCTGCAAGGTGGGAGGAAAGGATTAACTGCTACTGCTGTCCTGAGCCGTCCGGCGCCCAGAGCTGCGCTGGCCCCTGTGGATCTTCAGATGTTTGGACAAGTGGTCGCTGCGGGCAAACTTCTTCTCGCAAGCTGCACACTGGTAGGGCTTGACGCCGGAGTGGGAGCGCTTGTGACGCGAGAGTTCGTCCGACCGGGAAAACCTGCCAGGAGAAGGGAAGCACATTGGGTTCCTTTGACTGCACGTTCACCACTAGCTAACCTGGGAAAGGATTGTTGTTCCCTGAAGCTACCACAGCCAAGCCAGGAAACAGCACAAGACATGTAGGTAAGCACCTAAAGAGAGAAGTAGCAAGCACCAAAGGGTGGAATGAAAACATCTTCTAGGCCAAAGTAATACTTGACATTTGCACAGCGCTTTCCACCTAAGAGCTCATGGGACATCAATGAAGCCCCAGTTCCTTTGTGAAATAGAGCCCCCCCAGAGGCACAGGGGTGAGTGCAGCGTGCCTGACATCCATACAGAACAGGATTCGCAGTTCCTCCTTCCACAACCACAGCACATATCCTGCCATTTCCCCCTTTTTGCTATAAGCACGCACTTGGCCAAGATGAATCCCTGGTGTAACATCAATCACTGACCTGGGTGGAGTGGCACCAGCGATGAATTTGGATGGTTGTGTCCATTTTGCAGCTGGGAACAAAGCAATGGTAACAGCAAGAATTTCAACCCAGTTAGGATGGGCTGCCTCATGTCTCTGCTCCCTCCTGGGCTGGGATACTTAGAAATAATGGTACAATTGCCACCAATCGTTTCCAAAGGGATGGTCCACACACAGCCATTCCCAGGACCGGGGACTAGGATGTTCCCTTTAGTCAGATTGTTGCCAGCTAGGAAGATGGGGAAAGGTGAAGAACAGATTGTGGCATCTGCCTGCCGGATCAGGAAACCACCACCCGTGGTCTAATACAGCCAGGCTCCCCCCAGGGAGCCCCATCTCACTTCCTCCTCATTTCTTTGTTACAGTGACAAAGCCCGCACCCGAGGGTGTGGAGCTGAACCCCGCTCCCCCACTGTTCAAAGAGCCTGGAAACCCCTGGGGACTGGTAAGAGGACACAGTGCTCTGCACCTCTTGCTCGCTGCCGCAGAGCCAGAACAGGGCAGCAGGGAGCAAAAGCCAGTCTTTACCCTCTGGCCTGGGTCATTTTAGCAGTCTCAGTCCAGTTCCCTGTGGCCAGGTGTCCATACTTTAAACCTCCCCTGCAACTGGCCCTAGTTACTCCCTTGCTGGAAGTGTCAGAGAAGTCAAGGGTTGAATGGGATCAGGGACAATGAGCTTCTCTCGCACTTGGAGGCAGTTGCTCCAGGGCACACTATCTTCAGCACCGATTTGCCTGACACAGGCACTGGTTTCATTTTAACTGTGACATTAGGTCCTTTCTCATGAACTATCGACAGCCAGCAACCGCTCATTATGATCAGCCTGCACTAGATTCCCATCGGGGGCAAGGCGTCCAAGTCCTGTCCCGGAACCAGTGAACTCCAAGGGGCAAGGTTGCGTAAATCAGTTGCACAGTTCTAGGAAGTTGGAAGTTACCATGCTGAAGCATGTTCGTGAAAGATGATGAGGGCCATAAGAGTACCCGGACGGATCCATCGACAGTTCTTTAATATGAAGTGGATCAGGTTAACCTCTCAAAAAATGCTCTGTAAGTGCATTCAAATCCCCACCCAATTTCTCCTGCACCCCTCTTTCTTCCACACTGAACTGGGCACAGACAAATCCAAATCCACAGGCACCATCAGCATGATCAAGCTCGGGTTTGGCTCCACCTGCTTGACGAAGCCTCGGAACTGACATGGTATCACCGTGAAGCTTTGCGTTGACCAACGCGCAGTGTGCTCCAGTCACAAGGAGCACAGGAGAGGATCTACTCCCTAGTCTAGCTCCGAGACGCTGACACATACGGTAGACGCATTAGACAAAAGGATTTTTCCATATGGCTGAAACATACAAAAAAGAATGGATAAAGAAGCTTCAGTTACACGCCAGGCTCACGATGCTAGCATGTCAGTTCACAGCTGGGACAGTAAAATGCTGCACTGGCTGGTCTGTTCTCAGACAACTCTGCAGAAATTAAACAGTTCCCAAGGCAGTCTCCAGACCTTCCCAAAGAAACACTGGTTTATTTTCTAACGTAACAATGAGCATCAAATTCCAACATCTCAACTCACTATAGCAAACAGGACTGGGAGGGAGAATTTGATGATGAGCCCTTAGGGCTATATCTACACTGGGCCGTCTGGCCTCCATTCCTACTGCTATGTTTGAACAGGGGGAAGCTAGCAAAGTGCTGCTCCCACAAGGAGACAGCGCACACCAGGTTGGATAGCAAATGGCAATACAATGCAGCAAGCGGTAGAATGCCAATGCAATTTCTGGAAGCGGATGTTGAAGCATTGCTCAAGAGATCAGGAAAGCAATTAGCTCCCCTCCAGATAGCTGTGGTGAGGTTGCACCTAGAAGTATTGTCTGAAACCTGTGGCACATCAGTGTCAGGAAGAGGGCAGCACACTGAAAGGAACTGAGAGAGAGCAGCAAAAGCCATTAAAGGACATACCGGACTGATTTATGGAGCAGAGGACTATACGTACAACATAACCCCCCAGAAAAAAGTAAAGCAAAATTTAGGATAAACTTCAGGTTTTTGGCGTGGTTTTTTTTTTTTTAAAGCAACGAGAGCAATTTGATTATTGACTGGTTCCTGAGGGAAGCAATAGGAGACCCAAGAGAGGAAACATTTATAAATGGACAAAGCACAGGAAACTCTGGAAACAATGCTGCACTAGCCAGGGAATAGACTCGGGCTAACCTTTTAAAACACCCGAGTGACTTAGGAACCAAGCCATCTAAATCACTTACAATGGGACTTGGTTTTTTTTGAAAGTTTAACCTAAGTGTCCTATCCCAGTCCTCCTCAAGCTCTGCTTTCTATAAATCACTGTAAAAACTGAATCACAGAAAAAGGGCAGGATCTCTCTAGTTAAATCTTTCCTGCTGCATTAAAAGTTCTCAGTTAAACCACAATCAGCATATGAAATGCCCTAGAGGAGTTCGATAGCTGGGGAAGCCAAGGACTGAATATTTACAGTTGGAAGTCTGGGATTTGATACGTATTTAGTCCGGGACCAAGTGCCAAAAACATTACCAGACTGAAGGGACAGTGACATTTAAGAATCCGCTCTCTCAAGAGCATTACAGCTAGCAGATGATGCTGTGGAGCTTTGAAGAACACACAATCCAAGCTATCTGAACGATAGCAAGCTGAGATAACAAACGAGAACAGCGGAGTCAGTGACCTTGCCAATGAACAGGCAAGCAGCAAGACGATAAGCAGAATTGTGTGATTTTCAAAAGAGGTCCAATCAGCCATCATCCGCCTGTGCCAGAGCCCCAAAATGGGACAGATCTCCAAGAGCTCAGCACCCACAATGAGCTCCCCTGAAAATCCAGACCTAAGCATGCTGGATGCTGAGCTCTTCTGAAAACCTGGCCCCAAATGTGGGTGCTCAACACTTGACCAGTACTAGCTCAGATAAATGCAAGCAAGGGCCAGATCCTGCAGAGGCAGTAAATGGCTTGGCTGCCCGGAAGCCAGTGGGAAGGCGACATTAGCACCAGGCTGCTCTGCTCGCACACCCACCTCCAGCTGCAGTCGGGCCAGGTGCAGCTGTAGGGCTTCTCTCCAGTGTGTCGCCGGAAGTGCGCTTTAAGGTGGGAGCTCTTGGTGTACATCTTGCTGCAGCCGGGGTGCGTGCACTTGTGGACACGCAGGACAGAAGAGGATGCCACCTTGAACTTGGAGGCAGCTTCAACCCCAGGCCTCCGAGCCATGGGGACGGGGGCTATTTTGACATACTTTTGGTCCAAGACAGTCACCGGGGGCTGGTTGGCCTGAGGGATGGAGGTCAGGCTTTGGCCCTGCATGACGACCACCAACTGGGCCACCCTGATGCTGCCCCCAGAGCTCTGTGGCAGGAGATTCTCACGGCACACCTGGATGGGCTGCATCTGGAGGGTAACAGGGATGTTCCCAATACGCACAGTCAGGCCTGCGGTACCGGCCACCATCCTGGCCTCGGCCGAGCTCAATGCCTCCCCTTCCAGAGCCATCCTGGGCATAGGCTGCTCCTCAGAGCTGCCCAGGTTGATCTCCGACTTGATCCCGAGTTTCCCTCCGACGGGCTGCTTCTCACTCAGCTCGTCCTTGAGGACCTCCATCTTCTCTGTCAGGAATTCCTCAATCTCCTCGAAGGTGGGGATGAAATCGTTGGAGAGGTCAGTGCAGGAGTCCGGCAGCTTCAGATGAGCCATGGTAGCTTGGGATTTCTCACCTTCTTTCTTCACCTCGGACGTCAGGAGGCAGGCATCTTCTGAAGGGCTGCTGTTGTAGTGAAGGAGACGGCTAGGGCTATGCAGAGGGTCGAATGCTCCCATGTCATAGTCTTCTGGCAGAAGAGAGAACGGCATCTTCGTCTTACGGGCATCAGCACAGCCGTCTAGCCAAGAGGCATCAATGGAGGCGGCTAGGGGATCCAAAGCAGGTAGCTCGCTGCAATTTACAGAGACCATTTGTTGACCACAGTCCTGTCTGCCGGCAAAGATGTTAAATTGACTGGTAGGAAGCCTGTTTAGCAGTTCAACCGAGCAGCAGTACAGCAGGTAATCCTGATGAGAGGAAAGCTTTAGCCCACCTGAAAAGGAGGGACACCAAGGAGATTATTTAGTGATGCAAATATCTATGAACAGTTCCAGTGGTTATCAGCTCAGGGGACGTGTACCTCTGGGGTACAGGCTACATGAAAAGCATGAGTGAAGTCAGTACAAACTGTAATTTCATACCAACAATTACTTGCGTATGCTGCTCTGTATACTATACACTGAAATACAAGTACAATATTTATATTCCAATTGATTTTAGAATATGGTAAAAATGAGAACATAAGCCATTTTTCAGTAATGATGTGCTATGACACTTGTATTTGTATATCTGATTTTGTAAGCAAGCAGTTTAAGTGAGGTGAAACTTGTAATACGCAAGACAAATGTGACTCCTGCGAGGGGTACAGGGGCTGGAAAGGTTGAGAACCACTGAACTAGATTGCACACAACTCACTGTTGTTTTGGGTTGGTTTGTTTCTAAATTGCTTTGTTGCTCAAACACACATCCCAGTTATTTTGTATCGAAAACAGTATTCGATACAAGCTTTCTTCCTAGTTTCCATAATTTGCATTAGCAGCCACCTTCACATGCATGAAATGCTTCCCTGATAGCATGCTGTTTAAATGACTGCAGTTGCCAGAGGGATGGTATTCAGTAGCAAATAAGAGGGAGGTGGCTTGCAAGCCCTGATGAGGAGGGGGAAGGTGATCCATGAGATAAAAGCTAAGATACAATTAAAAAGGAGCCAAGCGTTTCGAGAGAAAGGAAGCCCGTGCTAGAAATATTTGTGAGCTCTTCGCTTCCTGTGCGTACGCAAATGCACGAGTCTTTCAGAGCTGTCCAAACCAGTTGTGCCACTCCTTGCTAACACCATCTCCCCAGGTCCCTTACTGTCAGGTAGAGCCAACCAGAGGCAAATTCCAGTTTTAGCGAGCCCTGCCTTACATAAAAAAAGCACCTGACTTGGGTCAAGAGCTGCCAAGGGCAAAACATAGGACAAAGACCCTGAGATTTCTCAAGGCCTTTGGCAACATTGTAAACCTTTTCCTGGCATGACTCTGCCTCTTTCCTGGATGATTTACAATGAACAGAAGCCAACAGTAGGCCATACCAGCCTCACCCCCCACCCCATCTTCAGAGCCTTACACTGGGCTTCCAGCTTCCCTCCCACATTAACGCCTCATCTTCACCTTCAAGGCTCTACACAGCCCCACCCCTGCCTATAGTTCTGCTCCCATTTCATCCTCCACCCCACTCCCCCTTCTCAATCCCAACACTTCTCTCCATCGTTCCCCAGATCTCCTCCTTTTCAGATTGCTGGCTATGTTTAAAACAGACTCCCTCTCTCTGCACACACCTTATCCTCTGTCAATTCGCCCCTTAAAAGCCAAGTCTTCCATGAAACCATCCAGCACTGATCTAAGAGACAGAACAGGGACCAGGGTGCAAAGTCTGGGTGAGTGGACACTTGTTCTTGAGCCCTCTAACAACAAGGAGAGCTGAGAAGCATAGTCATAGGATAGCAAGGATGGTCCAGTGGTTGGAGCACTAGCCTGGGACTTGGGAGAACTGAGTTCAAGTCACAAGTCTGCCACAGACTGTCTGAGAGATCTTGGACAAGTCATCTCCTCTCACTGTGCCTCAGTTCCCCTTAGCATGGCCCTACTTCAGAGATATTGCCAGGACAGAAACCTCAGAAAAGGCCCAGATCAACAGGCCACCTGAGACACACACTCTGGATTTGCCAGGTATTAATGACAGCAACTTGAAGCACTTTTTAGATTTTACATGTTTAACTAAATCCCACAAAATCAATCTACACGGATGACAACATTCAAGAGTTATTAACAGATGTCATGTAAAAAAAGAGAGCCATTTTCCACCAAAGCATATTGCTGGACTAAGTTAACTTTTTAAACATTAATAGTTTCTGTTTCTAGAGCACCTTCTGTCTGGGGTGGTGTAATAGCTGTCTTGATCCCAGGATAGGAGAGAGACGAAGTGGGTGAGGTAATATCTTTTACTGAACCAACTTTTGCTGGTGAGAGAAACAAGTGCTTGAGAACAGCTCTGCCTTTCACCAACAGCAGTTGGTCCAATAAAAGATCTGACCTCACCCACCTTGTCTCTCAATAGCACCTTTTGTTATGGGAGGATCTAAATGCACTTGAAGCCTTCGAATGACCCTGTGAAGTAGGCAAATATGCTAAATTCACAGATAGGCAGACAAGCATGAACAGATAAAGTGATGTGCCCAAGGTCACAGAAGAGGCAAGAACCCTGCCTTTCTTTTTAAAGGATCTAAGTGTCAAAATGGCAAACTACTATAAACTCTGTGGGGACAAGGACTGTAACATACTATGTTTGTACAGGGTCTAGCGCAATGGGACCTCTGAGCCAATGCACAATAAAAGACAAATCATTATGATACTAAGACACTTGCACCAGTAACAACATAGCACGGTAACAGCTGACCCCGAAATGCCCAGATACAATAGCCAAGGACTAGCAGGCACAAAGACACCAGCCTGCAAACACCACTCTGCAAGAAGAACAAGGCCATAACTTCTCCCAGCTGTAAGGGGTGCAGGAAACAGATTAGATTTGCACCAGACAACGGAGAAGGATGATTGAAACGGGGACCGGGGCTCAGTTCTGGATTCTGTCCCTGGCTCAGCCACACACTTCGTGCGTGATCTTGCAAATGTCTCGACCTGTACCTCGGTGAGCTCTGACAAACCACTCCGACCCCAGGTTTGCCCCGGTGCCCAGCTCTCCCACCTCCCCGGGCCCTGCAGGGAGTGGTGCGCAAAGTGCTCTCCGAGACCCTTGAAGGAGAGGCAGCGGGTTGGCATCATTTCACGTGGCAACACGCGTGGGCTCTAGTGACTGCCACCGGCGGGGCCTCGCCTGGCGGGCGGCTCCCCACGCGGCCACTCTCCGGGAGGGAAGGGGCCCGGCTCGAGGAAGCAGCGGTCGCCAACGAAGCGTGCACACCCCGGAGAGCAGCCGCTCCCCCCAGGCCAGCGGCAGCCCGCTGCAGTAACGCCAAGCCGGCTCGCTTCCCGGGCCGCTCCGCTGCTGAGGCCAGCCTCGGGTCCCCCCTCCCGGCGCGGCGGGCCGGACAGATCCTCCGGCGGGGAGCCTGGCGAGGGCGCCCCCCGCGGGGCCGGGCGGCTGGCGGGGGGGGCCAGGCGCCGCGCCCGGGACTGCAAGCGGCACCCCTCGTGCACGCAGCTGAGCCCGCCCGGCGCTGCACGGCTGGAGGCGGCGAGCGGAGCGGCGGCCCCGCGCGCGTGGGGAGCAGGGGCGCTGCGGGCCCCCCCGGCCGGGTTTAATGCACCGCGGGGCTGGACGAGCCCCCCCGCCCCAGCCCGGCGCCCGCTTACCGCCGGCGCTGCCCGCTCGCATGACCCGAGCCGGCCCGGGGACGCTCCAGCCGGAGCCGCCCCGCCCCGCCGAGGGCTCGGCTCGCTCCCCGCAGCCCCATTGGCGCGCGGCGGCTGGGGCCGGCCCGGGCGCCGCGTGCGCGGGGCAGCGCCGGGCCCCTCCTGGCGGCCGGGGGCCGTTAGCGAACAGGGTAACGGGGGGGCCCGAGCCCCGACAGCACGCGGGCTAGCTAAGGGCGGCAGCGCCCCCCCAGGCGTCCCGCAGCGCCGGCGGCCGGGAGGCTCCCATTAGCGAACATTCCCGGCCATCGCGAGCGCCCGGCCAGGAATAATTGTGCCCAGGCCGTGGGGCTGTGAGTCAAGGAGAACAAGGAAGAGGCTCATTAAGGGAGACTGGCTAATTAAGTATAACATGGCAAAAGCAAGGAGCGCCTTAAAGACTAGCGCATTTCTGGAGCGATGTGGTCATTAAAGGACAACAGCGGAGGGCACCGGTCCTCTCTCCGCCCAACAAGGGCAGGCGGGGACAGCTAAGGGCCGGTTTTACAAAGATAGTTGTGGGGTCATTTGCAACAGCACCGAGGTACCTAACTCCCATTTTCAATGCCACTGGGCATTTTTAGGCACCTCAGAATACCTTTAAAAATCTGGCCCCAAGTGCCCAGGGCAAAGGCTCTTGTGGAGAGGATTAAAGAGGAGAGGCAGACACTCCGTAGCCCAACCCCTTTTGGTGTGATTTTATTGTTTGAACAGCAGTCCCTAAGAATGGGATGGCTCTATAGGAGCATTAGGATCCAGGTCCAGCAGTCCATGATCATTATACGGTACAATAACGGTTAATAACAACATTCTTTATGAAAGCATGCCGGGGAGACACAGGTTTCACCCCAGGTGGCATCTCTCTAGCATCCTCTATCAAAGCACAGACAAAATTCTCTGTACCGGAGCAGTTTTGTACACCTGCTAGGGCCTGATGTGTGAGAGGGGAGTTCCTCTTACTCCAAAGAGACCTTAAATCAGAGACATAAGGAACAGGTGAGGCCAGGAATTTAAAGTTAAGGGGGGAAATGACTACAGACTGATTTAGGGGGAGATTTTCAAAGGCACAAATGGCAGTGAGGTGCAGTGACTTTCAGTGGGAGGATGGCATCTAACTTCCATGTGTACCCATGAAACTCCTTCACTTAGGGCTGAGGGGATGCTAAGAAAGCTGGGCTCAATATTTTAGCATCCGAGGTCACTGCCTCCCAGTCTGTGGTAGCCGGCATATGCACACACACAGCCTTCAACTAACAACACACATGCAGCTTTGGGAATTTTATTTACAGGCATCAGTGCCTGCCAGCTGGTGAGATGTACTGTAAAGGTAACAGCTTCACCCCTGCCCTTGAGTAGGTCTGGCATACAGGCACCAAAGGGCAGCGGTGCATATGCACATATGTTAGCACACGACAGCAACTGCAGGAGTGGCAGGTTACCTTACAGAGAAAACATGTTCAAACTCCAGCATGGAAAGGAATGTACGAACCATGCTCCAGCAGGGCCAGTGGTGGCTGATATAGAAAGCACAAACAGCAAACTTGGATCTTGAACTGAAAGTTTCTAGGGGGAGACAGTGCTAGCTTTTCCAGCCTTGGTACCAAACTCAGTATCCTGGAGATCTGAGCAAACTATTCTCTCAGTTGGACACTGTATTCTTCTTTACTTCCTCTCCTAAATTGCTATGCAGCATTGTCATGCAATGTTAAACGGCTGCCACCTTCTACCCCAGAAAAGACAGCATTTTACTGGGGAGCAAAATGATTCCTCTGTATAAGTAAAGCTTGTAACATGCTCTGGGATCCTTCAGGAGGAAAGGTAGTCTAAAAATATACCAGTCAGTTATTAACGTATATAATAAGATGTTGCAGTTACATGGAATCTTTGATCCAAAGCTCTCCCAGCACTTTATACAGGTTTCCTAGGAGATTTAGATATCCACATCCCATTCATTAATGGGCTCCCAAGTCCCCTAGATGACATGACTTTGAAAATCCCATGCCTAATACATTAATTAGGGATGGGTCCCAACAATAACCTCCCAAATCTGAATGCCCCCCCAATGACGGGAAGATCCAGATCCAAACTTTGTTCCAAGTATTTTGGATTTATACATAGCATTCACAAGAGGGTCTACAAGTGCTTCACAGAAGTAGGCACTGTTATCCCCATTTGACAGATGGGAAAAAGGAGCACAGAGGAGTGACATGACTTGTTAAGATAACACAATGAATGGGTGGCAGAGCGGGGTATAGAACCAGGCATCCTGGTTGCTCCTCTCCAATATTTACACTGCGGGGCTGGGGCTTGTTTTACAGGGTGTTATTTCCCATAGTCCCTTCTCATAGGCTTCCTGGGCTTTTCACTCGTTTCCATCTGGTTAGACACTCTAAGGCCCAGATCCTCAATGAAAATTCATTTTGATGGAAGTTAGGAGCCTAAACACCATTGAGGAGCTGGACCTGATCCCTTTTTTCTAAAAAAACAAAACAACTACAAAAAATGTGCACTATGGGGATTTAAAACAAATTCTGCAGATGACACACTGGTTTTGAAAACCTCAGCCAAGTGTCAAGATGTGGAAGCAATGGCCACATCCCATGCTTAGAAAGCTGTTGCAGTAGACTCCTGTCTGGTCTTAGACTAGCGTTGTCTGTGCCACCCTACAGCTCTAGGAATAGCATGTTCCTCAACCCACCCTCATGAAACCTTCATCCTTTCTTCTTCCAGGGGCATGACCCAGCATGTTGTCTCCTGGAAGCTTACAAGCCTGTGCTGACTTGTATCCTGGTTTATCAGATTACCACGCTGGTTCTCATAGACTCATAGGTCAGAAGGGACCAATATGATCATCTAGTCTGACCTCCCGCACAAGGCAGGCCACAAAACCCTACCCATACACATTTATAACAACCCCGAACCCATGACTGAGTTATTGAAATCCTCAAAAGTGAGATTTGAAGACCTCAAGCTGCAGGGAATCCACCAGCAAGCGACTCATGCCCCACGCTGCAGAGGAAGGCGAAAAACCTCCGTGGCCCCTGCCAATCCGCCCCAGAGGAAAATTCCTTCCCGACCCCAAATATGGCGATCAGCTAAACCCTGAGCATGTGGGCAAGACTCACCAGCCAGCACCCAAAAAAGATTTCTCTGCAGTAACTCAGTTCCCATCCCATCCAGCATTCCCACAGACCATTGAGCAGACTTATCTGCCGATAATCCAAAATCAATTGCTCAAATTAAACTATCCCATCATAACATCCCCTCCATATACTTATCAAGCTTAGTCTTAAAGCCAGATAAGTTCTGAGGAGATACACGCTTTGACTCCTCTCCTGCAGTTTACCAATGTTCCATTTCCTCCTTTAATTTATGCTGGGAACAGCCCAGCTTTCTCCAACCATTAAAGATCAAGTTCTAGCAGGCAGGAACATTCATGGCTCCTGCTGATATGGATGTCAAAATAAGACTTCACTGGCAGGACAAGCTACACAAGTGCTGCCAGTGCGTAAAAGACACAGACTCTGCAGGTCTCTGTCAGAGGTAGATAGGGCTATCTCACGACCAGGGTTTTGGGTTTGTGTCCACCCCAGACACTGAGAAATACTTCTCTGTCTCAGTCTCTCCTTTGTCAAATGGATTCCACACCCACTCTTCTCATGGTTCAGACTGGGCGTGGTGCCTCCCATTTTCCACCTCTACTTTACGGCAATTTGTTCTCCGTTTGTTGAAGGCGTCGCATGTTTCCCTGTAGTGACATAACCTGCTAGCATGATCTGTGCACGGAGCTGCAGGCATCTACCTTGTTGCTTTGGATTTGTGCTTCCCAGTGGCCTGTATGCTGGTGTTGATCTAATGCTGTAAGACTTTCTTGTTTGTTTGCTCCACTGATCTCTGAGACTTGGGAGTGAGGATATATGAGAAGATCAAACTTTCATTTTGATTTAGCTTTTTTATCCTCCAGTGCTTTGATTTTGCCTGTATCATTGTAATTGCTAACAAATTTGGGCCCTGTGCTTCACTCTTCTACAACAGAGAGGCTTGAGTCATACCGTTAGATAGTTTAATTGGATAGCTGTATCCACTGGGTGTTTCAAACAAGCCTAAAGATAGATAGGCATGCAAATCCTATTGAATTTTAATTACCTTAGGCTCCTTTGAAAAATTAATGGTTTGTGCAGAGTGTCAAAATCACAGCGCTATTTCTTTGCCTGGGTTCTGCTGGTAGTGTTCAGATATGGTTCTATTATTTTATTAAGGATGCTACAGCATAGTTGCTGATGTTATTTTGAATCCATCTCTGCTTCTGTTTATTGGGGAGAATGAGCCCAGCTGACCTTATTCCAGCAAAGCATCCAGCATGGAAGGTAGAGCTAAATAATTTTAAAAGAGCTCTCTGCATGTGTGCCGAGCTGTGTAATATATATTCCCTTTGTTTATGTAAAACTTTGTTTTATATATTTTCTGGACTACATGATTCCCTGAGTTGAGGTTTTTCTTTAGGTCTTGTATTGTCAGTGTATGTCTAAAGGAGGTTGGTAATTTTTACAAGTGTAATTGTTTTTTAATGGTTTGTCTTGAACCATTTTCCCACCTATTAGATTCCTTTGGGTAAGCCTCAGCCGTGTTCCGTGCCGATTTGATCATGTGGATTGCTTGGCTAAGAAAGCCAACCTTTGTATTGGTTTTGAATTTTGCCCCGGTGTGCTAGCAGGAACTGGAATCGAGCCTGCCTTCATTGTGTGCTAATTTCTACAGCCTCTGCCCTGTTCTCTTCTGAAACAGAGATGGGGCAGAGGAGAGGACACCACAAGTTGCCATCAATAAAGCAGCTAGGCTGTGATGCCAACAAATCAATGCTAGATGAGCTGGGCCCAGGCTTTGTATTACATCTTAGTGTCCTTTACGAGTGCAGCTTCACAGGCCGAAGGGACCAAAAAAAAAAAAATCCTATCATCGGTGGAGAGAAAATCCCATACCCAGCCAATGCAGCCACCCCAGAAGCAACCCACTGCCCCTTGCTCTCCTTGGATGTTGGCACCCAGGGCCAGTTTAACAGCAGGCATAGCCATCAACCTTCTGCTGCTTTGGCTCACTCATGAACATCGCTCAAGTTGCCCCAGTAGCCTATGGACCACCTACATCTGAGGGAGGGCAGCCCTATATGGACTTGAAGGATGGCCAGGCCTTCTCTGGTGACTCTGCACTGGGCAGAATTTCACCCGCTATGTGTTTTCTTGTGCTCTGTGAAACAGATGGTCCATGCAAGGCTGGACTCTGGCCAGTTGTGTCCAGTCTTGCAAGCCCTTATCACTGAAAGCCATGCGTACTGACATGAGCAGTCTCCCGCAGCCTCCTCTCTGCACACAGTACTACACCCAGCTGATTTAGGATTCAACAGGCCCTACGCGACAAGGCACATGTCTGTATCTTTAGATGCCTAGATACCTTGAAACATCAGGCCCTAAAATGATTTTTCTGAAGAGAAAGCAGCAACTTGAAATCTCGTTAAATTGAAAAACCAAAATCAAAACACATGAACCAAAACCCTGTTTAGAAGCAACTGCCATAGATTGAGTCCCCCTGACATGGGTATCGACTTTCCAGTCCTGTTTGTTTTACTTTAAAATGACCTCCTTTCTGCCAGAGCTATGTGGAAGGTGCACACAAATGACAGAGGAAACCGTACGCAGGGTTGTGCAATGCACAAAGCGCACAGATAGAAAGGAATCATTTGTCCTCCAAGCTCTGAGAACAAGCACAGGGATTGCTGTTAATACTTTCAACTAGAAGAGTTATTTTTAAGAGGACAAGATCTCTTTAAAAAAAAAAAAGGGGGGAAGGGAAGGGAAGGGAAGGGGGTTTCCAGGATGAAATATGTTCAAGCTGAACTAGATTCTGCTCTCATTTACTGCACTGTACATGCAAAGCAACTGGATCAAAGCCAATGGCGTTAGTCCAGATTTACTCTCTGGTAACACAGATCAGTTTGGTGCTGAAATGTTTTCATGGCATTTAAAAAAAATGAATTAATCTTTTAGTTTTGGAACTGGGGAAGGTGGCTGATCATTCGGTGAAGGCAAATGATAGTGTGGCTCTTCTGTTGATTCGCTGGGAGAACTGCACACAAGTTGCTGTGCCTCAGTTTCCCTATCTGTAAATAGGGGCCAAGCAGGACTTCGTCACCTTGCAGGGATTGTGTGAGGAGTCACGGATTAGTGCTCCTTCCTAGGCAACACAAAGGCACATTACAGTGCCATTGAGGCTGCATCCGGGTAAAGCGTTGGCTATCTTACCATTAGCCTGGTCTTCTCCTCCCCTCCTGGTACATCACACCAGCCAGGAGACTCTTATCACATCATGCCAGCAAGGCTGCCCTCTTGGCTGGCACAGCAGGGCACTCTAGAGCTATAACCTCTCTACAGCCTGAGCTGCAGTGCCTGGCCTGTTTATCTAGTGGTTTCAGAAGCTCCTCTCATCCTGGCACTAAAGGGACCTGCAGTGTGCACGTCTACCCAGGGCTGGAAGGCTGCATGGATCACAGCAGGAGTCGGAGCTGGAGGCTGGGACACATCCTCAGAGGTCAGGGCACAGAGAGGGAGACATAACAATGCACGCACTGGGCCATGGGCTCCTTGCAGCTCCCATCCTGCAAGTTACTCCATGCGGACAGATGTCTGCAGCCTCATGGAGTCCCGCTGGCTTAGTTTGTATGCTTCCGAAGCTGGAGCGGGGAGTGTTGTATTTGCAAAATGACTCCTAGCCCTCTCCGGACAGTCAAAATTAGTCTTATCTGCAGCTATGCAAGGCTGCAACCCACCTGCTATATTTCACATCTCACCCGCAACCCAGTCTTGGTTCTGTGCACGAAAGGTTGAGCTCTGCTCCCTTATCAGTAAGGGATGCAGTTTGCAGAAGTCAGGAAATTTTTGGGGGCAGAAGGAAATTTTCTTGCAATAGAAATCTTATAGCACCATCTGCTGGTACAATGGGAGAGCGCACACAAGCCAAAACAGCTCTAGTCTCCTTGTCCCGAGCCACACTAGATGCAGACACCCAGAGCGCAGGCAGCAGCTCAGAAACCAGAGCCAGACAGGCGTGTTTTATGGGTGGAAGGAGGGGACATTGTGAGGAGGGAGGAAGAGACCAGAAATTAGTATCGGATCTGATTTATTTCCAAGTCTACGCCAGCTTCCATGGACTTCGACCCAGGGAAAAGTCTGGCAGGAAGGAAGGAGGTGGTGACACGAGATGATGGCAACCTCTTCTCTAGAGAAAGCTGGGGTTGGGGCACAGCGCGCCGATGTAGCCGCACAGAACGTGGGTGGCACAGACCTCTTCAACAGAGCCTGCATGTAGTTTGGAACATCATTACTCCTGCTGGCTGAGGACTTGCCCTCAAAACGTTTGCTGCTTAGGACAGAGGATGCTCTGCTCTCCACTTCACCAGTGCACTGTCGTGGCCTTGCCTTGTGGCACGTATCACATGCTGTGCCACGATGCACTGATGGGTAGGTGGGGAGGTCGTCCTCCTCAAATGAACTCACCCCTTGCAATGGGTTCATGGTGCTGATGGCTCGTCTTCCACGATTGAGCACAGAACAAAAGAAAAGAAAGAGACATGCTTCACAGGAGGGTAGGAAAGTGCAGTCTTCATTTATCCCATCTCCTCCTTCCCCTGCTGCCTTCTGGTTGCCCATGTCTTCCAGCACCATCAGGTCAAACATAGAAGGGCACCAGTAGGTTGGTGGTGAGATGTGGCTCCCGGCTTTACCTGCCCACCAACGTCCAAGCAGGCGAAGTTAGAGGAAGGTTTCTGGCCCTTCTCTAACCCAAAACGTGCTCTGCAGTGCTGTTAACTTAGTGACACACACAATGAGCCACCTTAAAAGCTTTTTATTTCCCTCCTTAATAAACTTTATAATATCCCTCCCCTTCCACTGTACAAAATATTTACTCCACTCAATAAATAAAACAGGAACGTATGGCAAACTGTGTATCTTCCTGAAAGTAAACAGCTTCAAAACATCCTTCCCAGACAAGAGGTTCACAGCATTCTTATGCATTAGAAAAGACCTCCCTTTACAGTCCACCCCATCCATCCAACAGCACTGAGGGGCTCTCTTTTAAACACCACTGGAGATACCAGGAAGGGAGAGGCATAACATGATTCCTCAATGGGGAGGGGATGAACCCACCATCCAAAACCAGCCACGTTCACTGGAACTGCCTGCCCTTTCCTTGTGGCTGGAGGTTGGAGGGCAGAATTTGTGTCCCAGAGAGATTTTTATATGCACACACAAGTTACATCAGCAGCAGTACACGGTAACAGGTGGAGGGTTGAAGAGCCCAGGCTCCAGCCTGAACCTGAGTGTGTACATAGCTATTTTTAGATTCACAGCCCGCGCCCTGCAAATCTGAGTCAGCTCTGTTATCCCTGTGCAGATGTACCATGTGTGCGCTGATTTTCCAGGCAGAGTCACCGTCTTCTCATTTCCTCAAATAGTCATTTTCTGCTAGGGATGGCACGGAGACCATTTGGGATTGAATTCGCAGCACGGTCAGGGATATTTGGAGTGAAGCCATTCGCGCCATCTCCCATCCATCCACACACCCACCATCCATGCCAGTACATGGCATGCAGCCCAGCAGGGAAAGTGAAAAAAAGGCAGCGGCTCGACTCAGTGCTCTGCATGGGGGAAATCTGGACTCTCTTGCTAGCAAGCCGGATCTCAAATAGCTTCTCCCTCTGAGATACCCACCGGGCGGAAGAGGGAGAGGGCAACTCACCAAAAAGCAACTTCCTAGCTTATTTACTATGAATAAACCCCACTGCAGTGTCACTCTCAGCTTCCTTCCTTCGTCACCAGTGGTGGGGAAGCCTGTATCAGGCTGAGAAAAATAAAGCGCCCCGCCGTTCAAACAATTCTCTGCACCTGCTGACTCTTTCCAGCTCAGGAGACCAGGATCTGCCACGGCTCACCTTGGAATCGGGACCATTCAAGTCCCATCTAGAACGAGGCGGGGCAGATACAAATGGAAGTTACTAGCTGGGGCCCTAGAAGTTCAATTGCTCAACTCCCTGTTTTCAAACACCAGTGAAGTAAACACAGCCACTGCCTTGGCTAGGAGAAAACTGACTTGGCTGGTTTTGCACACAGGATCTGCCCCCTGCTGTGATTGGCAAGACCAGGCCATGGCACTCAACACAAAGGCTAGGGTTTACACTGGGATTTGGGTGCCCAACTCCCTCTAAAATCTCAGCCTATGTTTAATCATGCAGAAAGGGGAGGCTCTGCGGTGTTTATCATTCGAGGCGGTGCCTGCCGGATATCGGGACACGTTACACACAGGCCTTCGCTTCTCCTCCACCCCATCGCTTTTCCATGCCTCGTTCAGAGGACCAGTCAAGAGTTCCTGAGCATCCAGGCCATTATTTTCAAACCTGCGTGCCTAAGATGGAGTACATGAGCCACCGCCCCTGCACGTCCCACGGAGGATTATTGCATTTGAATACAGGTGAATGGTCAGGAGGCTGTGGTCTGATCAGTGCCGTAAAACACAGTGCAGGAGCCTGACTGCATCAGCTCCATCTGCTGCCTCTCGCCAGGCCATTTGGTAAGGCTACTGCAGATAGGGTTCAGCACTTGTGGGGCACACAACAGCCAGTTCAGCAGAAAGGCCTGATGTCTCTAACCACAAGGGGCAAGAGGCCATTCAGTGTGGTGCTCACCACGGACGAGATGACCCGCCCGGGACAGAGCCGGGCACTGTACAGGCTTCTCCTGAACAGCTTGGCCAATGCACCTCCAGTACCCCACAGCCAGCAGAGCTCCTTCCATGCCGCTCTGCCATGACACCCCGAGTCCTGACCTCCAACACCCTGCTCCAACCCCGGGCGTCTTCCCTCCAACTCTGTCAACGCAGCCCCATGCTGATGCACCGCACCCGTCGCCTAACTCCCCCCCCAATATTCCAGTCCACAACAGCTGCCCGTCAGAGAGGAGCGCGACAGTTTAGAATCGAGATCAGGCCCCCCAGAGCAAGGCAGGATTTGAGCTTGTGTTTCCACAGATGAGAGACTACAAGCACTCTCTTTCTTTCATGCCACTGCCCCCCTCCCTAGGAGGAACTGCACAGAAATTTAACCCTGTTATTGAAGGGAAACGCTTTTCCTTTCACCTCATTGATCCTCTCTGGTGCTCTCTGTGCAAAGCTGCTTTTGGACAAAGGCACCACACGGCAAGCACTGATGGGGGCAGATCAAACAGCATATAGTGCCCTTCGTCATACACCCGCGATTAGCCTAACGGCTTCTCTCCAGCCATGTACCCCACAGAAAGAGCATGAGAGTCAGGGAAGGAGATGAGCGCACCGTGCAGCCTGCCCCATTCTGCAGCGTCCGTGGACAGGTACAGACAAGTTGGCTACGTACCACGTGCTCATGTACCCCATTTTACACCGAATACTTGGCCATATCGCTTTTGTCAAAGACGACTTTGGTTGCAAAGTAAATAGCCACCAACCCAAGGGCGGTGGCAAACGCCATGTAGGCAGTCACTGACTGTGTAAACTGGACGATCGACCCCATGACGAGGGATGGGACAACCTGAGAAAGGAGGAACGCGCTGTCTAAAATGGCCAAGTCCAGGCAGATCCCTCGACCAGGCACCGCCGGATCCGAGTCTCCCATCCTCATCACGAGCGAGACCTCGCAGGGGGAGCTGACGCACAGAGCCGAGCTGGCGGCTGAAGAGGAAGAGGAGAAAAGGCCCCCAGCATGGCCGTTCTGGTAGGTCAACTTCTGGCTGGAGAGGGGGCCTTTAGGGAAGCCTGATTTCTTGTCCAGCTGAGCAGCATCTTCTTCTTCTTTGCTTTTGTACTTATGCAAAAATATCTGAGAGACAAAATAAAGAGAGGGAAGGTGAGAAACTGCAGGGGATGGGGGAACCCTAATGAGCCGGAGAATGGGGCAGGAGAGCAGTGCTACTAGCTAGAGCTGGTGTGATGCGCCCCTAGGCCTGGCAAAACTTCCTCTGGCTTCAAGTTGTTCCAGTCCCGTGAAAATCCTCAGGCCAGGTTCAGCGAAAGGCTGGTGATGTTTGCAGGTGAGATGGTTTCCAGCAGCTGGTGGGGTTGGCAGGAAATTCCTTGTTAAGCTTCAAAGTCACGGTGATTCTGACCTGCTGCGTTAACTTGGCTCCAAGTGGTACCTTTGTGTGTTCGCTTCATGCATTGCCGACACTAGGGAGCGTTTCAACCCAGAGCCAAACAATGCTCTGCCATTTGGGGCAGTTTCACGCTGAGCCTTGAAAGTCAATGGATCACAGGCCTGGCAGAGAAGCAGGTGGTGCAAACCAAACCTAACTAGCATAATGGGTCCGTTCGCCTCTCACTCAAAGCAGCACAGCTCCATGGACTTCAATGGGCCAATTCCTGGCATACACTAGTGTGAGAGGAAAATCCCACCCCACGTACCTCCACCTCCACCCCTCTAAATAGGAAGTGCTCCATTAACTAGGGAGAATGGGCCAAAGCCCCTCCCATCCTCGTGCCACTGCAGCCAGGCCAGGGATGAGCTTGGTCCAAGAAGTGAATGACACTATCGCCCAGGGCTTCAGGAATCCCATCTGTGAAGCGCATCTGGGGAGGGTGCAGTTAAAAGGCAAAGAGCAGTGCTGCCGATGCACCTGCTCCAAGGGGCTCAACGCCCTTCTGCCGCAGCAAAGCCATTGGAGGGCATGAGCTGCTCACAGCCAAGCCTTGCTCTGGAAGCGTGGGCACCGCTCAGGTGGACTGAAGTGCGTGTGTTGGACGGTGGATTTGGCTGTTATTTTTCAAAAGCAGAACATCGAAGTTATGGTTTCAAGACTGGCGCACAGGCATGCAAACAGGAACTTGTGCGTTCAAAGGTGCCTTGCTGCAAACAAGAGTTGAGTTGCTGCATAACTCAAGTGCCCAAGTTTTCAACCCATGGCCCGAAGGGCTTGTCTACACGTGGAGTTATTCAAGACTGTTTATTCTAGTTATTGCACTTCAAATTCACTCCCCACCTGAGTCTGAATTAACTTTCTATCATAGAAAAGTCCTCAGGGTTTGGGCACACTACAAAATTAGGCTGATTTAAATTAAGTTGGCTTACAGCCCTTGCAGCAATTAAATGCGCTGTTGGTGTCTGCACTGCCCTCATTGTGCCAGACTGGAGCCCCCCTCACCCCTGCCACCAGGCTAACAGCTGGAGCCAGAGACAAAATGTGAAATGTAGCAGCCCAGAAACTGGCAAGAATGTCAATTTCACTGCTGATAGGCCCCCTGCTGTGAAACTGCGCCTGTGCCAGGCTTGGGCTGTCAGGAGAAAGAAGAGGGGCTGGTAGAGAGAGGAGAATTTTATATGAGGAGCGGAAGGGTCAGGGCATTGCCTGAAGAACCAACGAAATCACAAGAGGAAAAGAGAAGGAGAATTACACAAGCACTCTGCAGGGGAGTGCAGGCTTCTCTGCTGCATTCTGTGTCTATGCCACACCACCGCAATGGGCAGTATTGTACCTACTACCTCATCTGGCACACGCAGGTCATCCCGTGGGAGCGTGTCACTAGTTATTCTCCATTAACGTTGCCTGAAGCCATGGCTACTGCTCTGCAATGCAGTCGTTTCAGATGCAAGCAATGAACTGAAGCCAGCTGAGATTTTTGGTCCCCCAGAACCTTTTACGGAGATTCAGAAGCAAAGAGCTGTACATGGACTCTGACCAGCCATGAATTTTCCCAAGACAGAGCGTTTTGTAATAAAGTTTGTCATTTCACTTATGGTCTTATGAATCTAAGCCAAGCCACCTGCATCCCACATACAATGGCCAGTGCTTAATGAAACACTCCATTTACACCTGTCACATCAAAGGTAGAGGGATCCAGAATTTAAGTGGTGCAAAACCACTGCACAAAAAAGAAGTTGGTCAAAAGCTGAGAGTCAAACAGCGGCAAACTCCGCAGAGCTCTCGAGACCCATCATCCTTGATGCAGGATGGTCCAAGAACCCTACTCAGATACCCTGAAGGCACATGCCATATTTTTTTGCTCTTTCTGACCTGGTCTAGACTAGAATTTTAGAGGAGTCCTTGTTCTAACACACCACACACACATGCACAAGGAGCCTAGTGCAGACTTAATCAAAGGCTAAGTTACCTGAGTTGAAGGGATCTTAGGTTTTAACTCGACTAGCTTAGCACGTCTTAAATGCATTGTGCCTCATCTAGGATAGATGTTCAGATGCATTAGTTAGAACATCTTTCATCCTACTCTAGACAAGGCCTCTGTGGTCTCACTAGGACAGCTAGAATCGAGGGCATGCACGAAAAGAGACCAACTTACACAGTCCATGTGTGAGCAGCATCAGATGGGGTTAGTCCCGCAGGCTTTCACTAAGGTTCCACACAACGCTGGAGGGGCAGCTTTTATGCAGCACCCTTGTCACTGATTCACTTCAGAAGGAGAGGGAGAGAAAGAGAGGAAAACAGGAAGCAGGAAAGAAAGACAAAAGGCAACAAAGAAGATGAATTAAAACAGTAAAAAAGAAAAACAAAAAGGAAATGGATCCAAGAAGATGGATAATTTTCTATGGAAGGGTTTTTTTAGGGACTTATCTTCTCTTGGGTCCCAATGTAGCCCATTAGGAAGAAAACAGAAGTGGGATCTCACAGCTAGTTATAGAGGTAGCTTTGGTAAGTCTAGCACCCTTCTCTTTGTCATGGATGACATTTCCTCATCAGCCCTTTGAGGAAGCCATGCTCCCTTCACTAATCCCTGCTTGACAGGAAAATGACCTGATAGGTTTAATTTTTTGCTGGCTGAAGTAGATCCCAAGAGCAGGAGTTTGGAAGAAAACAAAGTTGAACAGGCCCTCCAAAGGCATCCCTAGTTTGACAGGAACCTGAGAGCACATTGGGGCGGGCTGCCTGGAAGAGTTAGTTCTATGTGAGCATCTGGAGGTCTGCAGTGAAAGCTCCTAGGTCTTTAACTTCACAGCAAGTTGTCTGCCCTGGGGACGAAAGGTGCTCTCATGCCACAAGTTGCTGGTGTGTTTACAGTATGTGATAGGCTCCCAGGGCCATGGAACAAAAGCAACATCGCCAACTATTGTGATTTTATCAGCAGGTCTCAAAATTTGGTGTTTTTCTTAAAGCCCCTGCTCTGAGTTTTCATATTGGACACCCTCGTGGTTGCAGAGAAAAGCTTGAAAGTGTGAACCCTAAAGGCTCCACAATCAGAAGGCAAAGAGAGAACCCAGCATTTGTCATTTGTTACTATCTCATGAGGTTTTGGGGGACCTGACTCACGATTTTTTACGTGAGGCTGGCGATGCTGCGAACGTGCTTGAGTGCAGAGAGCCCAGGAGCCTCTTGGGAGCCTGTTCCGATTTCCACCCAAGCATTCAGAATGTGAGGATATGGGGTGCCATCTGTGGAAATATGCCATCCTGGCTTCCCCGCCACCTTGGTCAAAGTGACATGGATATCGAGGTGCTGGTTGTGGAAAGTAGGGAGGCACTAGGGAACTGGATTTTTGATTTTGCAAAGCCAGCAGTGCATCAGATCCAGATCCTGTTTTTATTCAAACCCCCAAAGATCAGAGGGGCTCAGGTGAGAGGCCCCATTTGTGTCTTCTCTCTAGTTGCGAGGCCCTTGAGACACCCTTTGAACTCGCGTGTGTATTTCTTTCCAACCCCAGGCCAAGCTGACCTGCCCCCGGTGCTGCGATCTCAACCGCGTTGCACAGCGCCCTCCCCTCTCCCTGCAGGAGCGGCCCCCACCTGCTTGTCATGGTGGTACAGCGATGCCAGCGTGTACGGCAGGATCTGGAGCGCAGAGAAGGTGAAGCCTGTCAGGGCGGCCGAGGCCGTGACGATGACGACGCTCCGGGAGAGGCACATGACGAGGGCAGCCAGGGGGAAGAACGCCACGCTGGCCAGGTAGACTGCCCGGGTCCCGAACTGCTTCACTAGCCGGTCCATGATTGTGGAGAAGAAGATGGAGATGACGCATTGCAGGAACAAGCCTAGGCTGCCCATGCGGACCCCTGAAAAGCAAACAAACAGACACACTGGTGGGGAAGGTGGTGGTTGGTAGATAGCCACCCTGGGCCCGCCCCCATTTCCCAAAGCCACTCACAGCCCTGCCAGTCCCCATAGCCCATTCACTCCTTGGGGTCTCTGCCAAGCTACCCCCAAATCACGCGGGTGCGAACACCACCCACAAGTCGGGGAAAAACTGAGGGGGAAACGTTTTCTGAAGCACGAAGGGCTGTTGGGGTCCCCACTGCCATTAGCTCCCACTGATGTTCAGGCACCTCCCTGCTTTAGAACATCTCCCCCCGCAGGGCCCGTCTCTCAGGGGCTCACTAACCGGGAAGCGCTGGCAGACGCCAAAGCAGCAGCAGAACCAACAGAAGAAAGGAGGGGTTTTAAGCTGGTGAGTAAGTCCAGAGTTTGGCATGGAGCGAGATGCCCACAAGCTGCTCTGAAACATCCAGCAGCTGTCCTGCCATTCCCCTGTGGAGAAGCACCTCGGATAATAGGTAATCAGACCATTAACTCCTTGGGGCAGGGACTGTCACCAACAGGATGTTTGTACAGTGCCTAGCACAATGGGGCCCTGACCTGGTGGAAGCCTCTGGGGCTACTACAGTGGAACAGTTAAACAACAATTAAGCTCACTCTTGAGCTAACAGAGACATTAATATGAATGACTGCGGCCTAACAAAGGAGGCAGTGTACTAGGGAGCAACAGGAGGGAAACCCAGAGGCCAAAGTACATAATTTGACGCACACAGGAGAAAGAGGATGGTGACATATGAGCATAGATCTGAAAGAGCCTGAAAACAAGAGGTGGTGGAGCTGAGCCAAAGGGCTCCAGGGCTTCCCGAGAACATGCACATGAAGGGAACCCAGAAAGACAGCAATGTAGGAATGAGTGAGCCAGCCAGGAGACAGATGTCTGAACATCCTTATTGCAGCTTGGCTCGTCTCACGACTGCCTAACACGCCCAGGGCTTTGCATCCGCCAGCCTCCAGGTGATTTACAAGAGGTGGGCAAGCATCATTAGTTCTGCTGTACAGATGGAGGAGGCACAGAGCAGTGAGGTGATTTGTTTGAGGTGAAAGTGAATCAGTGGTAGAACCGAACTTCCAGTTGAGCGCGCTAGCTGCTGGACCACGGGATCACCTAAGAATTCAGGCACAAGACCAATGCTCCATTGAATCAGGCTCTAGTCCTTTATTTATATTTCAGAGGAAGAGGGAAGTTATCCCGTAATGAGGCCAATAACTGTTTAATGCTGCCTGAGGAGTGGGACAGGGACAAATCCTTCCTGCACCTTGTCCCCTGAGATGATCCGCTTAACATCTCATGCTCCGGGGGATGTTCTTCACACTGTTGCAAGGCTGCTGGAAACGGATAAAAACTAGGGGTGGGTTAGGGGTGTGCAACACCAAGTGGAGAAAAGTTGGCTCGTGGTCCTGCCTATCACCTACCTGTGCCTCAGTTTTCCCATCTGTAAAATGGATTGAGTTCCGGTTACTCACCTGTGAGATTTTGGGATGAAAATACTAAGCATAATCATTACAAAATTGGTAGGTTCAGGCAGGTGATTCTGGTCCTGGCAGACTCTCACCCCAGCCTCTGCAGCAAAGCCACATGTGGTCCAAGTAGAAGACCAAGTGCTGCCAGATACAGATATTAATATAGCGCCCTCCCTGCCCCCATCCCAGCTAGAGAGGATACCCAAGAAAGACTGCACTGCCGTGTGCCTCCCAGCCCGGGCAGACAGACTTATGTTGGTGGGACTCATGCTAACGCGCTAACAGACGTGTGGATGTTGTGGGACCAGCAGACGCTCAAGCTACCCATCTGAACTCAGAGCCGGGGGGTAGGGAGAGCAAGGCCCATCTCTGATCCCATTTCAGTGTTTCTGCTCCCCTGCATACAGAAGCAGTCATTACCTTCATCGTAGTGACGCCTGGCTTCCGTGCCCGGCTCGGCCCTGGGAACGCCTTGGTACAGCCCTTCGCCAACGAAGTCCGTGTAGAATAGCATGAAAGTCATGAGGGCCATCCAGCTGCACAGCTCGGCCACAAACAGCCGCCGGATCACCTTGGGAATGCGGCAGCAGAGGCTGTGCAGCTGCGGGACCAAAGTGCAGAGGTTCCGCAAGGCCTGGACCACGTGCCTGGCTCGCAAGAGGCTTTTGGAGAGCTGGCAAGAGCAGCAGCCAGGGGATGCGGGCTTGGGGGAAGAGTCCTTCAGTGTGGGGCCCGCCAGAGCGTCCGCCTGTGCCACCGCTTCCTCAGTCACAAAGAAGGTGGCCAGGACGCAGCCCAGAAAGATGATGGCGAGGAGGCTGAAGAGGCATTTCTCCTGCCCCCCTAGGTAAGGGGCCAGGAAGCTACCGGCCCAGTCGATGGCCGGAAGCAGGTAGCCGATGCAACCACCCAGGCTGATCATGAAGGCGTACATGGAGAAAGCCTGCCGGCAGTTGTCAGGCTCCTGGAAGAGGTCCGAGAGCAAGGCCTCCAGGGGCGTGAAGCAGACCTGGCCGCAGAAGTCCAACAGGCCAATGCCCAGGATGAGGAAGGCGATCTCCAGGGGGTGGGCGTTGAGGGCTAAGAGGCCTGCCAGGCGGCTGGCGTGGGGGATGATGAAGAGGCTCACCAGCACCCCGAGGCACAAGACCCAGATGAAGGGCCGCCGGCGGCCGTAGCTGCTGTGCCAGTGGTCGCTGGCGGAACCAATCAGCGGAACAATGACAAGGCCCAGGACAGGTCCGATCCCTGGAATGGAGACAGAGACGTGGCTTTAGGGAGACGTGTTTTGGGCAGCGTCCAAGTACTGCAGGCGAGCTCTGGACTAGCGATCGCGGGTGCCCACCTGAGACACCCTAAGGGGCCCTGACTGGCAGGAAATGCTGAGCAATCTCACCTTGGGCACCCAACAGCACTTGTGAAAACTCTGGTCTCAGCTCAGCCAAGAAAACCAGACCCACCACCACAACCTCCCCCCTCACCACTTTGAACTTTAAAGCTTCTAGGCAGCGTGGTACGAGTGTACTAGAGCAGCCCTTGTCCAGGGATGTCAGAGCACTGGATCAACGTGAAACCTCAGTGAAGCAACCCCATCTTAGAGAAGGGGAAACTGAGGCAGAGACCTGCCAAAGCCACACAGGCAACGCGGTGGCAGAAGCCACAGCTAGAACCCAGGAATCCTGGCTCCCAGTCCCCCGCTCTAAGACAATAGGCTGCACATTCTCCCTGGAATAGAGTTGTCTCATCTGATCAGAGAGCAGGAATACATATTTCTGTGCTCGGATTCCCCACTGCCATCGGGGGAGAAGTGGGGGGTGGTTTTGAGCATCTCAGTCAAAGAAAGAGAGAAGCCACCTACCCAAAACCATGGTCATGAACTTCTCCTCCACGCCCACTTCCAGCAAGAGCGGTGGCACGTAGGTCACCCCAGCAGCCAGGCAGACCTCCAGGCCGAATGTCAGGGAGTTGACCAGCAAGAGCTGGGCTTTGCGATTGTGGAACAGCATGCTGACATAGGGTAACATTAAAGAGCTGCACTACCCAGACTGCCAGACACCAAGGTCCAGAGTCTCCTTTCACAGTCCAATGGAGAGACGCTAGCTGCCATGTTATTATTGTTTTTTAAATCAGCAATGAACAGGTTGTCCTTGCTTCCTCCTGATGTGGCAAGATGCAGGCACGTGAGGCAGAATGCAGGCACAGGTAGACAGGTTTCATATTCCAGCTCTCTCCCCCTGCTTCACGTTCTGTACTGTGGAGAAAAGAAGGGAGCTCTTTAGAAAGCAGAGACATCCACACCTCTTACAGGGACCAGAACAAGAAATACTTCTCCATTCCACTGAAGTCAGCAGCACCACCCGTCTGGAAGGGGAAGCAAAGCTAGCGTGACGAACGGGACACTCTAAGCAGCGTCCTCCACACAAAATCACACCCACTGGCCCTCGCAAAAGGCATCAATATCGGTAACGTCAGCAGACTATGACTCAGAGAGAGACTCCGCCCTGGAAGGCTCAGCCCTCCTGTCAGTCACCCCAGGCCCTCTTCTGTCATCTATTTCTTACTGGCATCACAGTAGTGCTTCGTGGCCGCTGCTGAGATCAGGGCCCTGTTGCGCTGGGTGCTGTACAAACACAGTGCAAGAGATGGACCCGATCCCAAAGAACTTGCACTCTAGCTACACAAGACAGGCAAAAGGAAGGATTATGTTCATTTTACAGGTGGGCAACTGAGGCAGGGGGAGATTAAGTGACTCATCCAAGTCACACAAGAAGTTTGGGGCAGAACCAGGAGTTGATCCCAGATCTCAAGGCCTAAGCTACTGCCTTGATCACAAGACCAGCTCCTCCCCACAGCCTGCACGATACTCGGCAGCGCAGATGGTGCCTCACTGAGCTTCACAGATAAGCCTGACTCAGTTCAGCCTCCTCGGTCAGTGAATGGCAATTTCTTGTAACCATTAGTTTGTCATCTGAGCTAATATTGCCAGCTGAGCCATGGTTTCCCTTTAACACGTGCCATCTCCCTAACCTCTCTCACGCAGCTCCTCCTGGGGACCATGTGAGGAGGGGCGTAAAGCAGGGCAGAAGGGTTCCCCGGGGGAGTCCTCTGTCACGAGCCTCTAGATATACTAGGGTGCTGTTCCACCACAGACGGTGATGGCATTAGATCGGTAAGCTCAGCAGGACGTAGTCTGGTCAGTCATAGGATGTATCTATGCAGTAGGAAGGAGATGGGAAATAGAGCTCCCTATGCAGCGCACCCGGATTTTGCTCCAGTTCTTGGGCCCAGAACTTGGACTCACCTTGCTGGGGAGCTGTTTGCAACAGCAACCGTAAATAGTGCAGCCCCACATGGGGGAAGCACTGACCCTGCTTCCCAGGGCCCTTCAGCCAGAGCCCACCCCAGAGAAGGAGCATCAGGAGCTCACTTGCCACCTGCAAATTCCTAGGCTCCGCATGCCCTGGGGGAGCATCCTGGTGACCGAATGCTGCAGCTGCTTCCACTGACAAGAGAGGCCTCTGGGGCCATGCACACTGGTCCCACTTGTCTCCAGAGACACTGCCCGGAGCCCGAGGAGCTGCGCGGTACAGGGCGCTGATTTGTGCTGGCCGACCTTGGTAACAGCAATTCAGGAGCAACAGCTGGGTGCTGCAGGAAGGGGCCATTGCTTTGCCCCATCAATCTCGGCCTGTGCTTTGGAGGCTGTTGGGCCATAAAAAAATCCGCTGGTGGCTGCATTTGAGAAAGGGCTTGGGTACACAAACAATGTGTTTGCAGCAAGCAGGTGTATGAATCTACCCTGCGTCCGCCAGGGACCCTGCTGCCATGCGCATTAACAGTTTGTTCAAGTGCTTAGAGCCAGTCCCCTCTGAGGAACAGACCCAAGTGCACATCATAGGGTGCCCAGGGACAATTAACTTGTGGCAGGCTTTACTGTGGAGTAGTTTTGCACCTAAGCTTGCCACAAACTGTGGACGAACCCTTAGTTTGCTGTAGATTAATCCTCACTGAAGCAGACTAAGACCCCCTGTTTCTGAATGCACTTTCCTCCGATGGCCTGGGGAGACATTAACCCCACAGAACGAGGCACTGGACTGCATTTCATTTAGCCAGGTTTGGATTCCTGCTTCTTCCCTGGACAAGAAAAAGAATTCTGCTTTTTAGTCCTGGGACAGAACTGCCACAAAACTTGGAGTTTTCTAACTCGCTAGGGCAAATGTCTATGATCTGCCTGTCCAGGTCACCTTCATTGCTGTAATAACGGAGCAAGTCTTACGGAGTTTGGGATATCTCCACCAGCCAAAATAGCTCCGGCCAGACTTGGAACAATCTATCCTGGCAGCATGGCTATGGGGCTTCCCAAAGCCTGTTTGCAACCTTTTCCCTGCTGCTGCAATTATGATCATTAAGGAGGAGCCTGCTTCCTCCTCACAGTTGAGAAGTTCAGGGACCCATCATTAACTTGCTACACAGAAGTAATGCCCCTGGATTCATGCCTAATGTCTTTCCCCTCCCACTCAATTCTTTATGACTCATTCTCTTCCCCTCCTCCCCCAACTTCCCAAGGGTTAATGACTTGATGTTCCATTTTAGCTTGTTTGATCTGCCTTAAAAGATGATGTGGGAAAGAGACAGACAGCCCCCAGGGTGGCAAGGGGAATAGACAGGAGCTGCAAGCATATCAATTGCTGAGGCATGCATCCACCTCTGCGGTGAATGCAAAGCACTGATCCTACAAGCTGAACCCCCTAGCGGGACCCCCATGCCCAGTGACTAAATGGGGCTCCCAAATGTGTAAGGGTGCAACTGCACGGGGCCAGCAGCAGCAACCGTACATTGCTTTGGGAGTCTTCAGAATGCAAGGTTTTACAGAACCGGGATTACGCCCCATCCAAGGCCATAGGCACGCTCACTGGGCAGTTACACACTCAACCTCCAAACCAGCTTTACTGACTCCCAGCTCCCCTCTGAAGGGTTTATCCTCCTTTCACAGCTGGAGAAGCAGAGGCATCCAAGGAGGTTTTAAATAATTTGCCCAAGGTCAAACAGCAAGTTAGTGGCAGAGCTGAGAAGAGAACACAGGAGTCCTGTCCCCTGAACTAATATGGGAAATGTGAAGGCCTGTTGGGGAATGGACCTCAGTCCCAAGAGAAGTTAGTGTAAGGGTTGGGGGGCAGAAATACACCTCTCTTAGATGTAGACTAAACCAGGACATCTCAAAGCCAAACAACATGCATGTGACAGCCACCATCCTGGCCAGCACACTAGAGACGCCTGCAGGGCCGACCAGAGCGGCCAGCCCGAGCCAGGCAGCCACGCTGAGAGCTAGAAAACCCCTTTCCCTCTGCGGGTCAGGCACAGAGCCAAAGACATAACGCACACCGATCAGTGGGTTACATCTGCTGCAGTCCCAGATGCCTGGATGGTTTATGGACTGACATTTAACAATTCAAAGACCTCAGCTCCGACCTCCCCTTCCACTTCCCACTTCAGGTTATAGCGTAGTGGAATTTCTAGCTCGAATTAAGAGCAGCTCCAGTGGGGGGATCTCGGACTATTCTAGAGTTTCAGACCCAAGCAGGATCTTGTATCAGGAAAGAAAAGAGAGGTCTCTCCCCCCGACCCACCCAACCCCATCTCAATTTTAATAAGGTTAATCCCAATGTCCCCAGCAGCAACACAAAGTGTAAAGCGTGGATTGGGAACCACGAACAGTGACCCAATTACAGGCAATGCTGCAGTGCCAGGAGCCCTTTCGGTACAAATTGCACCTTGCTCAAACATCCATTTTCTTCCCCTCGCAGGAGGAGCATTTACCAGTCTGAAGTTAAAGGTCAACTTGGTTTTGGAGAGACAAGGGGGGAGAGGCAATATTTTTTCTTGGACCAGCTTCTGTTGGGGAGAGAGGCAAGCTTTCCAGCTCACACAGAGCTGGTCTTTCTCACCAAGCTGATCCAATAAAAGATACTCCCTCACTAACCTTGTCTCTAATATCCCAGGACTAACAGGGCTACAACAACATAGCACATCAACTTGAGTTTGGTCACACAAGTGAGGCTGGGTGGGTGAACCACAAGAAAAAGACTCACTTAAGTGGAAAGGATTTTCCATTAAGACTGGTAAAGACACAGACTAAAAAAGTGTCACTGATTTGGCCAAAAACAAACAAAAAGCATAGTCTTGGGAAGCCTCAGAGAGCCAGTGCCTCTTGAAGTGAAGCGTGTAACACCAGACTCACCTCCCTCCCTGAAGAAGCGCCAACAGATGATCCAGATAAACTCCCATCTTTGCCCTGCAGGAACTTCATTTACTAAAGCCAGCCCAGCCCAGATGCAGAGACCAGAGTGTTCCTCCCTGCAAAGGTAGTTAAGTAGAGTATGCAGCAAGAGAGAGGTGGAGCCAAGCTGTAGGCACACACAGCGCACCTATGGGGTTTGGTTGCTGGGCCCTCCCGGCCTCTGATCTTTTTAAACACAGACCCAGTGTTTTATTAGTATTGCAGCAGCACCTCGCCTGTCCTCACGGTGCCAGGAGCTGTACACAGACACAGTCCCTGCCCCAAAGAGCTTACAACCTTGATCTTACAAGGGACGCTGTTCCTCGGCTTGAAGTTCTACAGTTTGAAAGCAAACCCCACCTCAGTTCAGATGGGAACCCTCAGGTTCAGATCCACAGCCAAACCTGGCTGCTCCAGCCAACTCCGACATAACTCTTCACACCATCCATCTCCAAGCACGTTCCGAAGGCGAGTGAGCACGGTCCGCATTCCTGTTCACTGCCGGGGAAAGCCACGCTGACTTGGAATGGCAACAGTAGCTATTGGGACGCAGCACCTCAGAGGATCCACCCCAGGGCTCTGCAAAGCCCTGCTTTCAATGGAGTGGATGCTTGAAAGAGGACGACTACACTGGCTCCAATCCTGCAAGCTTTTCTGTGCCAGGGGACCTATGTCTCCATGGAGCACCGGTGGCTCTGCCCTTGGGAAAGAGCTGGCCGGATCAGGGCTATGCTCCTGAGCCTAGCGTCACACCCCCGCCAGGCTCATGCTCACAGCTGCGGAGGGGAGACTGTCCCAGGCAGTGAAGACCAGTTTATTACATGGTATTATTCTTAAGACAATGAGATGTGCTCTCCAGTGTGCAGGCACTAGTTTTGCTCTAAATAACAGTCCCAGCTGAGAGTCCAGACACTTGTTTTAAGCCTCTCGTCTCCCCCGCGGCAGGTTTGCCAGCAGACAATAAAAGGAGGAGCCAGGCATTGGACCAAGTCAGCTGTAGCTGGGTGAGCCCCAGCGGACGGACAAGCTTGGAGGCCCATCATATCAGAATCCTATACCAGAGCTTGTGCCAGCTCGCCCAGCCAGCTTCACTGCCCACCACCGTGCAAAACTAGCGACCAGTGTGTCCTGGGCCTTGTGTTAACACCAGAGGCTTTGTGCAGGAAAGATCCACCATCCCACCAATGGCTTCCTTCGACTGCTATGGACTAAAGCAGTAGAGATCTCATTATGGAAGGGGTGGCATCTTCCCCTATGGCTGAACTAGCTATCATCACTCAGAGCACCATATGGGGCTTTCCGCAGGAACCCCAGGGGCTTAACAGAAGTGGGCAAGTACTGTCTGTGTCTTATGTAGGAGGGAAACGAAGGCAGAAAAGGAGGCAGTGACTTGACCACAGAGCAAGTCTGTGGCGGAGGTGGGAGCAAAACCGAGCTCTCACATCTCCAAAGCTCTGTTTCAAGCCAACCATCCCTCCATCCAGGTGGGATGGTCCCTAAAGGGAGCAGCATTGTCGGGTGCCAGATACCATGGTAAGGAGCACAAGAACCTGAACAGAACCAAGCAGCATTGTCCCTGGAGCCTGCTGGGAGCTGTAGCCAACCCTCCCCAGATAGAGACGTTGGCTGTGTTATGGGATTGGAACAGGCGAAAGCAGGGGAAACTAGATGGTGTGGAGAAACAGAGACCCCCCCTCACACTGCAATATGGGAAACTCAACGGTTTCCATTCACGGGGGATTCAATCAGGTTCAAATGAAGCCCCCAAAACTCAGAGCAGACCCCCCTCGCATGACCGAGTTCCTCACACTTTATGCCCCGATTCATATGTAACTCTCTCCTCATGGAACAGGAGACTTCCCTGTGAAACTTCGCTCAGATTTGCAAACCTGGGCCACAAACAGGCTTTTAGTGCAGCTGGGGAGCATAGGGTGTCATCTCCATTTGGATTTTGCAGATCTTCCCTGTCCCCAGCCACAAATTTAATCCAAGATTTCTGTTCAATCATTTTCATAGCCTGCTGACTGAACTGGCAACAGCTTTTCACTCAGTGAAACAACAGATCAGTTTGTAAAGGCTTCCTCACCTGATTACCAGGTAGGTGGGTGGGACTAGATGTGATTTGAAAGGAGCAAGCCAGAGGGAAAGGAGCTTGCTGGTCAGACAAAGGGTAGTTAAGCTCTCAGCCGCTGGGGAACAGGGGATCCATTTCAACGACAACAAAAGGCGAATCCTGGATGTTTGACATTCTTGCTGTCCAGCCTCTCCAATAACATCTCTCCTCTCCTGCTTTAAGCACTCAGGGACAGGATCATTGAGTGGGTCCCACCAACCCTAACTGACCTGAGAAGGACTGGCCATTTATTATTATTCAAGCCGCTGGAGGAGGAGGAGGAAGAATAAAAACAAAAAAACAGCAGCAGGCAGACACAATCCCTGGAAGCTAACTCAATTTAGCCACTAGCCCAGTGGCTTCTTCAAATGCTTACATTTCCACTTGTTAATGTCCTCTCCCCGTTCTAAGTCTGCCAAACAGCTTTCAATGGGTTAATTATTTATGCTGTGGGAGCACCTAGGAACCCTGGCTATGGACCAGAGCCCCGTGGTGCTAGGCACTGTACAAACAGAATGGAAAGGTGATCCCTGCCCCAAAGACCTCACTCTCTAAATATAAGACCAAAGGTGGTATAGAGAGACGGTGACACAAGGGAACAATACTGAGTTTAAAGCTGGTGAAAGATACTAGCATGGCAGCCTTGGAGACCAGAATAGACAGGCCAACACATGGTAGCTGGGCCTGGGACAGATGCTCGCTACACTCCCCCTTTGCCAGCGAACATGTTAAAATATAATTTGCCCTGGCTACAGGAGGGTTTTAAATTTTTTTAGCTAACAGGTTTTAAACACCACCTTTTAGTTTACTCTAAGCTTCCCCACAGACAGTTGGGAACAGTCTATGCTCACAATGCTGTCAGATGTACCAAACAAGCTGAAAAAAAGCGACTCTTCTTTTACTCTGATCTCTTCAAAGCCAGGGAGTGGCAAGTAACAATACCGCTGTTCAGACAGAGGGGAGATTATTTTTAACTCCTTGTCCTTTCAACGTCTGGGTTGACCTATGACCAACTGACTGAGAAAATTCCTGTCTGGGATGAATTCTCACTGGGGATAATTTTCTTAGGAAAACACAAATTTCTGATCATTTAAAAAAAAAAAAAAGTAGTAGTTTGAGTGAGGTGTCCTAAGCGGCCAATCAATACTTTGTAGACTGAATGGCAAGAATCTCTCACATTTTCTCTATCAAGAAATCTGATGTCCTTACAAGAAATGAGTCACTGACAGAGACAACAGGCTGTCTGCCCTTGATCTTCTTATCCTGTCTCGGGCCTTGTCTGCACTTAGCACTTATGCCAGCAAAACGTTTGTTGCGGTCCTTTCTAGTTGTTAGCCTAGTGGGCAGAATACTCAGCTAGGATATCAGAGACCATCCCTGGTTCAGGTTCCCCCGTCTCCTGAGAAAGGAGAAGGGATCTGAACGCAGATCAGCTGAGTGCCCTAACCACTAGGCTATGAAAGATTCTGATGTGGGGGGCCCCCTCAGTCTTTCCTATTGAAGTTGCTTCACTTAAATTAAATAATGGAGTACTGAAATATTAATTGGGCCAGAAAAAGTGTTAAAATGCCTCTCCAGCCTGGTGGTTAGGGCAAACCCCTGAACAGTGGCAGATTTAGGGACTGGAACTGAGGGTCTCCCACATCCTGGGGGAATGTCCTAACCACAGGCTAACGTTGTAAGGGAGGTTTTCCTCCCCTCCAGCTATTTACTATGAACTCACCTGAGGGAACTGATTGGCTAGGTGGCTTAGCACAACTAACAGATTCAAACCCCCAACACACAATTTGGACAGCTAAATGCCTGTCTCCCCTGGTTTGCGACTTACTTTGGGAGATGGGCATCCCAATGCTGAGAGAGGCTGCAGCACGCATGACCAGAGGGAAAAAATAACATAGGCGCAGAGTGAATTTAGGTGCTTCCAGGGTTAGAGAGGAGCTGAGCGGGAGTTGTGTGGATCGCACTGGTGCCTAACACAGGACTTAGGCAGCTATGTAGTTTGGTGGAAACCACCCCCCCTTCTGTTATTAGGGTGGGAACTTCATGGGAGCAAAGTACCCCGCATCTCCCTGCTGCGTGGCTCCTGCATCTCTCTCGGAGCTGGCCACTGTTGGAGACTCAGGCCTGATCCAGCCTGGCAAGTCCTACACAGCATAATGCTTCAGCCAGCATAGTCCTGCCTGCTCCTTTGTCTCCCCACAGTTTAACAGATTTGACGCAGCCAGTCCTTCCAAGCAGAGGGCAGAGAGAGAGGCGCAGTAAGGGTGTTGCTAGCCATGGGGTTTCCATTTACAATTACAAAGCTACATTTTCCAACCTTTGCAGGATGTCGTTAGGATAATTATTAATTCCCCGCTCTCTGGAATAAAGGGTGTGTGGGAGAAAGAGAGCACAAGCGTTTAGGGAAGGGCTGTTCAGACAGTGCCAGATCCCTTCACAGCGATCAGCATCTATTCACTGCAGCTGAATGTGAAATACCCCATGGAGAATAGCTCTGGCAGGCTTGTCCAGATGAAATGGAAAACTCACCTAAGCTCCTCTGACTCCCACCGCAATCTCTTTGACCCCTCTCAAAGTGGGGGAAGAGGGAACGGCCATTAAAGAGGAGATCTGGAGAAGTGCAATTTATTTAGTCTCTCTGAATTAACGTGATGTTTCCTTTGAGCCCAGGACTCCATTATCTCAGCCTCACTGGCTCAGCCAATACATTAGGGAAAGAGAAGAGCCCAACACTGGAAAGCCCTTTCCTTCGGCACCAAAAGAGGGAGGCCACAAGGTCCTAAATCCACCTGCAGTTCCATTGCTTTCAGAGGGCAGAGTTCTTTGGAGGGCAGAGTGTGGGGCAAAGACCGCAGCGTATAATTTGGGGCCCATGTTTGGTACTGCAGGTTAGAAGCACCATTTCCCGTCAATCTGCAGTGAGATGTTAGCTCTGTCCATCAGGAGGACATTAATATTAGTCAATAAAAAGGCCTTTGTTTTCTCTTGCCATGACTCTACGCTCCTCCTTGCCAGTCCATCCAACATTATTATTTGTCTTGCACTCAAGCCTAGAAGCCTCGCCCTAAATCAGGGCCCTGGTGCTCACACCAAAGAGCGTACAGCCTGAACAGACAAAGGAGGACTATCCCACCTTGGGGCATCAATGCCAGAGAGAGATTTAGACCCAGACTTTCAAATGCACAGCACCTACAATTAGCTGTCGCCGCTCAAGAGCACTCAGCACCTAACACGCACCCATCGGGCAAAGCTCTTTTGATAATCTGGCTCCAGGTGACTTGACCATGGTCCCACAGGCAATCTGTGGCAGAACCAGGAATCTACCCCAGCACCTTAATCACAGGGCTGTCCTCAGCAGCATGCTGCAGCTAGAGTAGCCTTCCCTTCCTATCCCCTTTGCTGTATCGAGTTCAGCGCTCTCATGCTGACCTTCAGTTTGCTGCTCAGCTCTTCCCTGACCATTTCTCTCTCTATCAGTTGCTCTAGACCCTGCTCCTTCTTCGTGCTTGGTTGCTCCATTTGTCTCTTCTTATTTCTGTGGTTTTTAAAAACCACAGGAAGCTACCTCCTCCCCTTTACCTGAAACCGCCTTCTTCCGAGTTCACAACTCATTCTCACGCGTCTCCTTGGAATCCCGTATCAAAACCCCTTCTTCCATCCATTGCTCCTCCGCCCTTCTCTCCTGCTAGCCCCACTTTGTGCTCAGCTAATACAGAACCAGCTTCATGCACGGCGTGGGCATTATATCATTGGGAATGCTAGATTTAAAACAACCCCTGGTTATTATAGCAGATAATCCCGTAATACTGGCACTCATGACGTTTTATTGCAAGCTCTTTGGGACAGGCCCTGTCTCTTACTATGTGATAGTGCATCACCTACCACAACAGGGCACTGATTTCCACTGAGGCCTCTTTGTGCTTATGTGGATTAATAAAAAAACCCAAGCACGGCTGGATTATTCTATCACTGTGGCAAGTGTGCCCACCACAAGAGACCATACAGGAATGGGATATCCTTTCAATGGGGTTACTTTCCAGCTGACGCTATGGGACAATCTAGGTCACGCCTTTTCAACAAGGGTAACCCATTCCCCCCTCCTAGTGTGTGTGTGTAAATGGCTGTCTAGTGGAAGGGCTCCAGCTTTCCTTCTGCAGAACACTGACACACAACAGTTGTGCGGAGCGCATACACTTTGCTGGCCCGGAGACACAGGATTCTGGGGGCCAAACCAATGAATTCGATCCCAGCTGCAGAGTGAAGAGTGTGGCAGATCTAACAATTGGGGTTTGGAAGTGTCAGCATTTAAGTTCCAGTAGGTAGTGTCCCATGTGGAACTGTGTAACAGGATTTCAAAGCAGCATGTAAACACACAGATATTTGCCCCTTGGGTAGGCCTGTGTGACTGAACCCCTTGAGTCATGACAGCTTAACTCTGCCTGACTTCAATGGACTTATACCAGAGCTGGACCAGTTATGGAAACGAGCAATGTAGTCAGCTGCTGTCTAATGTCTGTGCAAAACCATGGGCATGCAGTCCATTCTCTTGCAAGTCCCCTGCTGCAGCATGTATTGGCAGGTTTGTGATTGTGGAATGGCTTGGCAGGAAGGCCGATGGCCAGAACATGTAAGATGGGTTGGCCAACGAAGCTGCTATCAGCCATAGCTTCGGTCTGTCAGGCAGGCACTTGGCCTGGATGGAGTTGTTTAAGATGCAAGCTCTGCCAACTGCAGACCATCTCTTGGAAGACTGTGGACCTGATTCTGCTCTCAGGGACGCTGGTGTGGATTCAGAGTAATCCCACGGACTTCAGTGTGTTAGCACCAGGGTAAGAGCAGAGACAGGCCTGGGCCAGACAACACCAGAAGTTTGCCGGAGGGATGGAAAAGCTAAGTTGGGATGATTGGAGAAAGTTGCCAGTATGTTAAGGTACAAGTCACAGAAGAAGGCTGAAATTTTCTGGTCCTGGAGAGAACTCAGAAATCCAGAGGGAACCCCCAGAAATGCAGAGGAGGGGGAGAAAAATCAAAGCATTCTGAACTTATTCCAGACATCAGAGTGTTTCATTCATGTGCCATTTGTGTACTGACTGGGTGGCTCCGCTCAGTTTGTTTTATACTACTGTGTGCCTACACACTTCCTGTCCTCTTTGAAAAGCACTTCTTGGAAACGAGTGAGGCCTGGGAGTAGCTAGTCAGCTCATCAACTTGCCAGGGCCGCATGCCGAGTCAGCAGTACAGGGGATGAGACTATACAGAGCTCTTAGGAGGGGCTTTTCCCTCAGAGATCTGAGCGCTTTGCAAAGGAGGCACATAGAACAGGTTGGGATTTTTCAACCTTTTTTTTTCTTTTTCTTATTTTTCCTTCTCCCTGCCCCCGGTTGCCTCGCCTGTCTAAGCCCCTTTTCAATGGCAAAATATAGGAAAAAGAAAACAAAAATTGTCTGTGGAAGGAGGAGGGGAGAGCACTGAAAATATTTGGTAAAGGATTTCACACACGCTTTTGAAGTCAGTTCTTTTAAAAAAACCTGTGAAATGCATTTTCCCCCATTTGACTAGCTCCAGACACAAGTATCATCATCTCCGTTTTCGTTTTAATGGATGGGGAAACTGAGGCCTGGGGAAGCCATGTAACTTGCCCAAGGTCACCCAGCACGTCAGTGGCAGAGCCAGGGGTTACAGCAGTGATGTTGAGTCCCTCCAGCGCGCTGGCCATGGGGACACACTGCCTCAGAGATTGGGTGCGACTCAGACAGGTGCCTACTTTTATCCCACCCTCCAGCCAAACCCATTTCTCTAGCTAGAGAGCTGGGGATGAGGGAAAGGTGATCACAAGCCAGTGTGATTTTACACAGGAGTCTATCACCTCGAAGATCGAATTGATGTGATGAACTACTAGCCCAGGACTCTTTCCCAGCCTGGGATGCTGGGCTGGATAACGGCATTGTAAAGAGACAAGCGTGTCCCTGAATGGAACAAAACCCCTGCATTTCTCTCCCGCTTCATGCTTTTTTTGTGGTGCCACGACCAAGATTTTATGGGGCTCTTGATCTTAACCCTCACCCTTCAGCAAGGACCACAAGCAGCTCAGGAGCCGACAGGGCTCCCCGGACCTGCGGCCCGTGACCCACTCCCTCTGTTCGGTTGACAAGGAGGAGCACCATGAAGGGAGGTTTTCTCACGCAGGCTTTAAGTCGATGAGCTCTAGTGTCCTGCTACCGCATCCCTCCCCCTCGCCAGCTCAGATGAAAGACCTGACACCCTCCCCTGTCCCTGTTAAAACAGGAACCACATGTCTGACTAAGAGGTGAGCTGACTCGACAGAGGAAGCAGGGGCCATGGGCTGGCAGGACAGAGAGCGCATTAGGCTTCCAGAGAGGGCAATGCATCAGCTGATGAGCGCGTGCTGGGACCCTGGTGGGATCCTGATGGGGCCTCCCTGTCAGTACTCTGCAGAGATCAGTGCCATTCTAACCCACTCCAGAGATGTCGAGTAGCAGAGGATGATACTCCTGCCTGAAGAGCTCAGCTGCAGCTGGCCACGGAGCGGGTTAATCTAGTGATTAAGACAAGGAATGAGGAGCCTGCGTGCCAGGCTTCTACTCCTGGCATTAGGAGGGAATGTGGCCTAGTGGTTAGTGCAGAGAGGTCGACGCCAAGCACTAGGGCCTGTCCCCTTGACCCGCTGGGCTTTCCCGTGCAAGAGAGACACCCCTGAGCCAGTACTCCAAATCCTGGCACTCTCAAACCTGGGGAAAGCTCAAACCTGCCTTGGGGCTTTGTAGTTCAGGCCCATTTCCATCAAGGACACTTCAAAAGAGGGTAGATCCTGTGGGGGGAGGGAAGACAGTAGTCAGCACAAAGGGCCAAATTCAGCCCTAGAGCAATCAGGGACTGAACACACTGCCCAACATATGCCAAAACCTGAACTCAGCCACAGGAGGGGATTTTAAGACAGTACTGATAGAACAGGAATCAAACCGCTGCACTGACCGCCCGGCAAGCCAGCCCTGGACAACTTCATTGGCCCAGAACCAATTTCTGCTCAGTCATCCACATCAAGCACTGTGGGGTCTCAGACACGACACGTTATTCCCCAGTACATCAGAGGCTGGCCCTGGCGCTGCTTCTTCAGCACAGGAACATGAGCATCACCAGACTGGATCAGACCCAAGGCCGATCAAGCCCCGGATCCTATCTCTGACAGTGGCCAGCACCAGCTGCTTCAGAGAAAGGCGTCAGAGCCCCACTCTAGGCAGACATCAGATAGCTGACCTCCCCTGACATCAGTCTCACCCTGATCTCTAATAGCTGGAGATTGGCTTAAACCTTGGAGCACAAGGTTTATCATCATCACTTCCAAAACTTTTGTCATCTTCTATAACAATTCTGGTCTTCTCGTTACACCAAACGTCTAGTCCATCTCTGACTCTCATTATATCCTTGGTCTAAAGTAGAGCAGGTCAGGAATTTTTAAAGGAAGCGTGTTTTTTCCCCCCAGTGGAAACTGCCAATTTGTTGAAACCGAAACTTTTTACGGGAAAGGGCCAGGGTCACCAAATTTTCAACTTGAGCACATGTGAAAAGGTGTTTCCTTTGATCAGTTCTGAATTCCCCACTTTTCAATTTCATTGAGCAGCCCCTTGTTCTTGTGTAAGAAGACAGAGAGAGAGAACAGGAGGTTTTTTCCAGGCCCTCGACTATTGGATTGCAGATTGAATACATCAACCATGTGATGCAGTTGCTAAAAAGGCTATTATCATTCTGGGGTGTATAAACAGGAATGTTGTGTGGAAGACACAGGAGATAATTGTCTCACTCTATTGGCCTCAGACAGAGTAGTGCGTCTAGTTCTGGGTACCACACTTTAGGAAAGAAGTGGACAAATTGGAAAGAGTCCAGAGGAGAGCAACAAAAAGGATAAAAGGTTTAGAAAACCTGCCCTATGAAGAAAGGCATGTTTAGTCTTGAGAAAAGAAAACTGAGGAGGGACTTGGTAACAGTTTTCAAGTATGTTCGGGGTTGTTATAAAGAGGACTGTGATCAATTGTTCTCAACATCCACTGGAGGTAAAACAAGAAGTAATGGGCTTAAGAGATTTAGGTTAGATATTAGGAAAAACTTTCTGACTCTAAGGGTAGAGAAGCTCTGGAATAGGCTTCCAAGGGAGGTTGCAGAATCCCCATCACTGGGGATTTTTAAGAACCGGTTAGAGAAACACCTGTCTGGGACAGTCTAGGTTTACCTGGTACTGTCTCAGTGCAGGGGGCTGGACTTGATGATTTCTTGAGGTCTCTTCCATCCCGACGTTTCTATGATTCTCATCACCCTTCTCGGAACCCGCTTCAGTTCCGCAATATCCTTTTCTGAGCTGAGCATCAATCACCGGCCCGGTGATCCCAACAACTAACTCGAGTTTTACCCCAGCTTCTCTAGAAGTGGGTCCCGCAGCATCATGCCTGCTCAGGCTCTATTTTAAGAGATGGGCTGATGTTGTGAAGTCAGGATCCGGACCCCCTCAAGGGTGAGGGAAGACTTGGTTGTGCGTTTCATTCTGGTTCGCTTACTGGGCCCATCACCATGGCATCTGACCTAGTTTGCCCCACTCCTTGTCTAGTTTTTATTATTAGCAGAAGAATAAAAATGTAAATTGAACTGGAGGAGTGGGGGGGAAATAATAAGCTCCAGCCAGGTTCCCTCCCCCTCCTCTGTGGCGTGGTAACTGGCGCAGATTATATCCGGCCCCACATGACCAGGGCCCCGTATTTATATGTCCGTGTGTAAAACACACCCTGCTGAGCTGCTTTTTCTCTGCCAGAGGCTGGGGGCTTCTGCTGTGCGTCTGGTCAAACAGATGCACAAAGGGGATTAAGGGAGAGCCTCTCAGCCCCGCAGCGTAATCCATCAAATTATCCCCTTGTTGGCGCTGCCATCCTCTTTACAAAAATTAAAAAAAAAAAAGAAAAAAGAAAAGAAAAAAAAGCCTCCGAAGGTTTTTAAAGGGACTGAAGTTACACTTGAGCCTGAAACGCTCCACTCAGCTGCTCTAATCTGCCATCACAATGGGCTGGTTGTGAACTGAATGCTGGGGAGCAGGGAGGGAGGAGAAAGAAACAGGCACTGTTAAAAAGGACAGCGGCCTCCACAAGTGTGAAAAATCCAACAGGTGGCTCAGATCCCTTCCCCCAGCCCCCCACCTCCTGCCTTCTGTATCTAGGAACAGAAATGGCAGTGCTCAAAGGGACTAATAAGAAAATAGAAAATGTGACAACCTGCTACTTCCAGCCACACAAACACCGTCTGGTTTTCTGGAAACATTTTGATGTGTTAGCCATGCATCAGGCTTCTGCTCGGCTTTGCCAAGTTCAGGATCTACCTTTGCCTCTCTCAAACTTAACACTAGAGAAGGGCCCAAGCCACCAGCTTGGATCCAGTCCCCTCTTTCTGCCAGAGGAGTTCAGAACCACCCTATCCCCCCATTTCATCACAGGGTTGTAACATGTGGTCATTGTGCCTTCCCGTGTGATCTCATGGGTTTTTGTAACCAAGGGCCAGATTTTCAACAACAAAAGAGAGCTCAGCCCCCTCTGTGTCCTTCAAGATTCAGCTCTGGGTATGACGGGAAAGAAATCGTTTCCTTTAACTCCTCAAAACAGCCCTCTCCACCCTTCTTCCTGCGGGACGTACACTTTGTAGGGCCTGACGCTCTGGAAAAGCTGGGTTCGGTGAGTGCAAGGGGTTCAATTTGCCCTTTCCCGGCATGTTGCGCAGCCATTTACATTGGCACGAAGTGGGTGTGGAACTGCTCCCACTCTGGTTGGATAGCACTTTCAGCTAATGCAAGGGCATTTGCAAGGCGCAGGGCAACGGTGAACCAGGCCCATGGGCATCATTTCCAGTAGTGACCAGCTTTCAGGGGTCAGTTTGAGCTTGAACCACATGGAACATGCAGAGTCCCTGAACAGATGCCCTGGCTCATTGTTGCACCTGTTGGTTTATGCCCACTGCATAGCAAGTGTGTCCCAAACCTCTTGTTCTGGGCATTGAGAGACTCCCTGGAGTTTCCCAGCAGTCCTAAAGAGAGTGGCTGGGGACTTTTGGGGAGGAAAGGGCTAAGAGTCAGCCCTGATATTGTGTGGATGCCACTTCCACATGATATGGATTGGATTTGGTCTGGAGAGTCTAGACAGAGCCAGCAGAGGGACATTCCCTGCAACTCACAGCATCTTCGCTATTGTCACCCCTCCAGACACACACCCACAGATACGCACACGTTGCAAAGAAAGGCAATTACAAAATAACCTGGAACATTGAGCCACAGGTCGCAGAGTAGCTCCCCACAATGGGAAACATTCTGACTAACCACTAACAAGAAATCAGCACATGATCCATTGATTCCACGCACAGATACCAACCTCACCCGCTTAGCAGCACTCCAGGATGTCAAGAATCTGAAAAATTGCAAGAGGCTTAGAAATGCAAGACTGAGAATGGCAGCAAAAAAAAGAAATTACAGAAGTACAGAACTTGAGAGCAATCAACAAGGTCAACACAAATCCACAGGGTGAGAGGAAGTGTTGCCACTAGCCAACCATTCAATTTATAAAAACAGACCTTTCTTTCACAACACCCTACTAGCTAGTAAAGGGCTCAAAGTAACTGAACTGTTTGGACAGATATGGCTAGTTTCGACTAGCGAAGCTGGACAACTCTTGGGATGCCATGGAGAACAGTTCCCCCATCACATCGCTCAGCAGCTTGATGTCATGACAGCACAATGGCGAGACAACCTCACATCGGTTTCAGAGTGCAAGGGGAATTTCAGTGTAAATCAAAGCTGCCTGGGCAAACGTGTGAGATTTGACAGTCTTTTTACCGTGATCCACCGCATTACTTTTGTGAAATGCTCCTACAGATTGCTTGAGGGAGCAGTCCAGCATTGGCTGTAAAAAGAGGTTGATAAGAGAATGGACAAGAAGGAAACATATAAAGTGCCTGCCCCTCTATTTTCCATTACTGGAAACATAAACAGGAAGGAAAACTAGTTCTGATGGAACCAAAAACTCAGACTTTCCTTCTCACATGAGCAGCATGTGCTCAGATCACATTGAATTCAAGTTACACTTCTGGCAAGTCAGCATGCCTGGCTCTTGGTATGTCTGCATTATAGGTTGTTTTGCTCATTTATGCTGATGAGAAATATAGTCTCCAAGACCATAGCCGTTGTGGGGGTGTTGGTGGTGATCTTGTCTTGAGGCCACATTGCCTGGTTACAGAGCTGAGAGAATAGGAAGCGAAACCTGAACTTCTTGTTTGCAATGGGAAGATGGATACTGCACAACCAGGGATTTCCACAACCACAAGAACAGCCATACTGGCCTAGACCAATGGTCATCTATGCTGTCTTCTGATAGTGGCCAGTGCCAAATGCTTCAGACTTAACTCACTGCTGACGCAGCCTCGTGTCTGGAATTCCCAGCACCAGCCTTGGGGAGAAATTACAGTGCTAGAAAGCTGCAGAGCTTGAAATACTCCACCGGATGTTGTTAATTGCCAGACCAATGGCTCTGATCTGCACTGGCATCTTGGTTGGATTAATGAGATTATTTGTGGTTCTCTGAGCAAGCAGGAATTGGGAATGCAGCAGAAGCAAAAATGCTCAAACTCTGTGAGTGGTGGCAGAAGGGGAGGACTCATTAGTCTTAATAGTACCCCGGCTGGCCAATTCAGAAGTAGCAAGAGTGTTCCAGTAACATGCCCTCCAAAGCGAATTCCATTATAAGGTGCTTTTTGCAAGTATGGGTTTGACAACACAGTGAGGCATGGGGGGGAAGCTATCTTTTGCTAGACACAGAGCACTACCACTGGGGCTGCGGGTGCTGTGGGGGCATAATGACAACTAATCAAAAGTCATCCATGAAAATCCCAGGAAAGAGTAAAACAATGGGCTCAGAGATATACAGCCCCTTTTGCTTGACGTGTCAAGACGGTGATCTCATGCTCCTCCTTGGAGGACGCACTATGAATCCTGAGGCACACAGAACGAATAGGCTCTTTTGTAACCACATGGTAGTTAGTACATTTTTTCATGGTAATTTTCTGGCCTACAACTCCAGTTATGTGTGTCCTTGCTGGAGGAGTCTGAGGCTAACATATCTTTCAGCATGCCCTTTGACCTCCACCAGTGGCTGGTGGTGTTTCTCCCTCTCTGTTTTCAGCCACCAAAATGAAATCATGCCTTTGAAACAGACAAAAGGCCTTGCAGTTTCAGGAATAGCCTCAAGACAGCTAGAAGCAGGGAGCTCCCATAAGTCATATCAGACCAATATGAGTGCATGAGAGGCAGGTGGATTGGACAAGGGACCGTAGCTCTGGGACTTACCCGCCCCTGCCGAGAAGGGATGCTACAGCTGTTTTGGGGCCACCGTTACAGCACCCCCATCTCTGTCCACATTAATTAAGGTTGTGGAGGTCCTGGCATCAATACAGCAGGTCAAAGATCTCCCATCAAAACTCTTTTCTGATGAAACAATGGCTTTTTGATCAAAGCAAACATTTTCATTGGGGTTGAAATTTTCCGGTTTTTTTGGAAAAACAAACCAAAAATTTTTTTTAATCAAAATACCAAGTTTCATGAAAAACCTGAGAGATTTTTGTGGGTGATTTGGAAGGGGAGTGAGGAAGAACAGGATTTTTTAAAATGTCACACAAAAATTGGCATCTTTTACAAACCATCTCAAACCACCATGAATTCCCTTCTCCCGGGGATTAACAGCCAGAATGTGTGTAAGAATTCACATGAGGCTGCTGCTCGGCTCTGCTTACCTAGAAGGAGATTTTCACCTTTCTAAAGAAGTGGCGTTAGACTGGGATTTCACTTAAACCTCTGACAGCCAATGGCAATTGAGCATCTAACTCCTTTTAGACTTCTGTGTAAAAATCTCAGCCTTTTTCATTTAAAGTAAAGCTTGATAAATTTATGAATGGGAACATATGACAGGGTAGCTTGAGATAGCAGGGGACTGGACTCAGAGACCCAGGAGGTGTCTTCCAGTCGTATGTTCCCATCAGGATGATAGTTCAGAGAAAGCCACAGTCCAAGAATGCTTTGAGCCAGCAGCCAAGGCTTGGGCTTGTCTCTCATTGTGCACACGTAACACATTAGCATCACTCTTACACCACGTGAGCTGTGTTAATGCAGGGGGCATCTGCTGAAGAGGGCAGGCAGGTAAGAGGTTGAACGCTAGAGTTATCTACCTGTCCCTGAACAGCTCCCTCACAACTCTCCTCTGCCCTCCTGCGAACACAGCAAAGCTCTCTATTGCAGGCTCTCTTTGGGAAAGGCAAGGTTTTCTCCTCCCCCAGCCATCTCAGCATCCTGGCGTGTTTACTGGAGTCAAGTTCGCTGGAGATACACATGAAGGGTAAGGAGACCACTGGCGAGGGCTGGGTGCTCCTGCATTCCCGCTTGGGCTGCCTCTCTAACACACCGCCAGGTCCTCTTGGGCAGTAGTTTCCGTTACTGCAAGAGCCGGACATTTCCGCTCTGCCTACGGCAGCCACAAAACTACAATGTTGGCACTGCCCACTATTATTAAGTACCTGGCCGAAGGTTATCACCGCCGCTGTGCGGTCAAACCAGGAAGAAGAACACATGCAAACCAGTACCCAAGATCGGTTTCAGCGGGTGATGGGGACAGATAGCTAGAGTTCGCTGCTCTTGCCGCAAGGCTATGAACGGCAGTTGTGAACAATGATGAATGGGAGTATCTAGGGGAATATAAATAGACTGTGTTCATAGAAATGAAAGATGAAAAAGGCCCCATTGCATCACCACCACTCCCAGGGGCCAGTGTAGGATTCTTCCCGACAGCACATTCTCTAGTGCTTTGTCCAGTCTGGTTTGATGTGTCTCAAGCATTGAGGTTGTCAGCATTTCCCACGGGGCACTATTCCATCGTCTCACAGAGCTGAAAACGGGGAAGGCTCTCTCCTCAGTATCAAGCACCAGATTTCCCCCTCCCTTTCCAGTTACTCCAAATTATATCTCCTGTATGATTCCTGTGCTCCTCCACTTACACCCTTTAAATTCGTGTAGGTAGGTACATCCCACTCCAGATGATGTTTAGCCAAGCTCTACTTAGACAGCTGTGAGCCAGCCAGTCCTCATGAAAATCCATCATTTCAGTTACTCTTTTATATCCCGCATGGGAATTTCAAACACCAGCACAGAGATTTCATGGGACAGGAGTGCTCGAATTTTCAAACAAGCATCTTCGTGCTTTCTCCCATGCTGCCCCTCATAAACAGCCTCAAAGCTCCCTCATTCTCCTCCTTAATACTCTCCTTTGTTGTGCTGCCCACAGAAAACTTGACAACGGTCAGGTTGCTGTTGTCCCCATCATGCTGACCAATACTGTTGCATTGTTTCCTTGTTCTCCTGCCTTGGTCTTTCTGTCTCCATCTGTTGTCTCATCTTATACTTCGATGGTAAGCTCTCTGGGGCAGCGATTGCCTTTTTGTTCTGTGCTGGGACGGCGCCTAATGCAATATGGTCATGACTGGGCTCCCAGGCTTTACGGTAATACAAATAGGATATGTAAATAATTAGATGCTAGTCAAAGGCATTTAAAAACATGTAGGCTAAAGGCCCAGAAACTAAAAGGCAAATAAAAAGAACCCAACATTGGATTAAACCAAAAAAAAAAAAAAAACCCCAAAAAAACCCAAACAAACAAACAATCTTGTGATTTTTGGGACCATTTTTTAACTCTTGGGGTTGGCAGTCCTGGGATCCTGGCTCTAAACAGCTGAAACGACTCTTTTCTAGATAGCTGGAAATCAGTGGCATGTTTCATTGCAGTGTCAATTTCCCCGCAGACACGGAACAAGAACTGGACTGGCAACTACAATTTCACAATATGGGCATTTAGAGGAAGGGAAAAATGTTTATTCAACGCCTGCAGATCAAAACACCTGCTTACCGTAGAATGTGTTCCCACCTCCCCCTGACACCAAGACAAAGAAGCCATTCGAACTACATTCCTATATTACATTTCTTATTTTGCCAGACAATATTCGCAGGGTCTGCTTTTTCTCTTATGCAGATTGGCAAAAATGTTAAACAAATATTTTCAAACTAAACCAGGAACTGACATTTTAGGATATGAAAACAAAAAGGGCCACAAGTTTAGAGACCTCCAAAGAGCAACACAAAAATAATAAAGGAGTCTTTTAGCATTCCATGTAGTTATATTTCACCATCAAGCCCCTGGGTGGCTTAGAGGTGAAAACATACAGGCACCTCTCTCACTGCCAATCTTATTGCAGTGAGTAAAGCCGTATTGCACAAGTTATCCCATGATTTAAAGGATGTCAGAGTCTGCTGCATGTAGTCTTAAAACAGGTATGTTGGGTTTGATTGTGAGACACAAACTGAATGACAAGGAACTGCAAAGAACGCCTTTGTTCTCCTTTGCTGTCCTCTGGATATTGTGAAGATTTTGTTTGCATATCCTAAAGTGAAATTCACACACACACTCCCAGGCAACATTTTCCAGTGAAACACCTATTATTGCATGGAGACCTTAAACAAACTGTTTGCAAGCTTCTCTGCCAATCTTAAGGCAAAAGTCCTCTCATAGACACCTTCCCTCCTTGTCTCCCATCCCAGCCCTGCCTCTTCTCCTGCAGAAACCACAGGGCTTGGTTATATGAAAGAGTGACACTGGGACAGCCGAGATGAAAATAAACTTGCAAAGTGCAGCTTTTTAAATTTCATTTCCATTCCCCCATCTTACATCTGTGCTGCTTATTTCTTCTCCTTAGGGTAGGACTTTACACTGATTAGTACCAATCTTCCCCTTCTTTGCTGTCCTCCTCTCTGCTCTTATTTTTCTAGATCACTTTGCTTCTGTCCCAGTCTAGTTTTGGAGCTGTCCACAAATCTGAGCATGGCTGAAGTTACACCAAACAAATACCTGGCAGAGACAGATCTGAAACAGCCTGGCACGGGGGCAAAGAGGAGATTTTGTAAGTGTTGGTCAAAAAAGCTTTTGGAAACACTACAAGCAGTCATGATTTGGGCTCTGGCTAGGAAGAGTCATCATGTGGCGTGACAGATGCTTCAGAGCTGGGGATCACTAGAATACATCGTTTGAGGATTTAACACAAAATGAAACTGAAAGGTAACAGATTTAAAACTGATCAAATAGAGATCCTTTACATAATGAATAGTTAACCTGGAGAACTCACTGCCATGGGGTATTATCGGGGCCAGTCAAGAACTTAACAAGAGTCAAAGAGTGGATTAAACATGTATATGAAAAATAAGAACATCCTGCATTATATAAGATAGGATACATATTTAAGGGATATGAATTCCCATGCTCAAGGAATGGACCAGCCATTAAGTGATTGGAAGGAACTCCCCCCTAGGCACAAGTTACTCTGCGTTGTCCAATAAGAGGTTTTTTGCAGTTTTCTAGGAAGCGTCTAGTCCCAGCCATGGTGGGAGTCTGGATCCTGGGTTTACATGAACTAGTGTTGATCTGATCCAGTGCGGCAATTGCTAGTAATGTATATTGAGAAAACAAAACACATTAGAAATTACAAACAGGATGAGATTTCGAGAGAGCATCTGGATAGAGCCACCCTCCAATGTCAGATTTCCACTGCCAACCTTAAACAGCCACAGCCACTCATTTTTGCACTGTCACATAAGCATGTAATTTTTTAAACACACACACACACACACACAGGGCCTGTGTCTCCAATCCTTACTCAAGGAAAGCTGCTATCAAAGCCTTCATTGCACGGCTGGGTCCATAAAATGATTCCCTTTGAAAACATACTGGCAGTTATTTTAGTTGACTGCATGAAACTGGCACACTATATTAGGTTCCACCCAGGGTGAACTTCAACAGAGCTATGGAGAGTGTAAAGAAGAGAAGAATTTGATCTTCTGGGTGGTCCAAAAAATGTATGTTATTAGATGAACTGATTAAGAGTTTGTTTGGCATCTGTGTTTTATAGTTACTCTATCAAAAATAAGACAGCCCCAGACTTTATGCAAGGCTGTATTTTTATCTCAGGACTCAGCTTAGTGACATGAGCTTCTCTTGTGATTTATGGAGTGAGTGTTTCTGGCTGCCAGCATCAACCACAAAGGCAGCAAAGATCTTCTAGAAGAGCTTGCTGATGAAGTTTCCTTGTGTGTTTGTCTGTAATCTGTTATACAGAATTTTATGTATTCCTTAAGTGAAGTTGGCATCAATAGGATTCTCTTGGAATATTTATCTTCTTCAGATTTATGCATGGAGAACATCTGTCCCTAGCTCTGGACACCTCCAACACAAATCAATATGGCGTGAGCCTTATGGGATCAGTAATGCATCGGAAGAAGATTTTTCTTGTTTTTTAAACAACTGACTCTCTTAAAGATGATGGCAAGACTTGGTTGTGGGACCCGCCAGACAAGATCAGACCTCTGGTGCATCTTGTCCAGGATTCCCTCTACAACAGTAGCCACCTCCGGTTGCTTTGGAGGAATAAGTCCTGCAGTAGACTCTGATGGGAAACCCACCCCCAGCGAAAAGTTTCCTCCTGGAACTTAAAGGTTGGTTTATGCTCTGAAGTGTGATGTTTTCTACATCAAGCTCTTCCTTGCCAAGCTCTAAGTTATTATTAACTCTGGATATTCCTCTTAGCCATATTATGTCTAATCCTTTTTAAAATCCTGTTGAGTTTTAAGGCAAGATGTTCCAGAGTCTAACTGGGCAATCTCAGCACAAGACTAGAAGCCAGAAATTCCTGATTTCTCACCCTGGTTTTTTCACTGCAAGCATTTTGGAACCACTTCCCTAAAGGTAGGAAAGCTACCAAGGAACTATGGGAAGATGCAAGAAGAGACCTGCTGGCATGATTTGATCCCTTATAGATGAGAGAAAAAGGACTGCAGATATAATGAGTAACTTAGAAGCTGTTTAAAGGTTAGCAGGTAACGTTTTCAGAAATGTCTGAGTGACTCTGGAGCCCATTTCCAAAAGTGACTTAGGCATCCATGTCATTTGAGAATTAGATTCTGGGTAACATTTTCAAAAAACTCCCAGTTAAGTTCTGATCCAGTGTCACATGTACACCTCTCTGAACCTTTAAAGACTGTAACCAAACCTGGACTGACTCTTGTTTGAGTCTGCTTTATTCCCTTTCCTTATCCATGAACCTTCCAGGTCCAGGCTGGGAATAGAAGTGCTGTCCCTGAAACAATTCCAGTCCAGTTTTGCAAACCAAGAGGCTTTGGAGAAGCACCAAAATCAAGCTTCCTATACATATGACCATTATGAACCTGAAAATCCTAATACCTTACAGTGGTTTTCTATTTGATCTAAAGCACTCACATATAGGGAGGAGACATAAACTGGTACCTTAACCAGTTAGAGGAGCTTGGCCATCAGGAACTCAGGTCATACCAAGGTTACTAGTTTTGTGACATGCTTTTTTCTTTTGATTTGGCTTTAATTATTGGTGGATTTGTCCCTGCAAGTCTCCTAGGATTCTGGAAAGTCCAGATTCATCTTTCTTTTCCCAGATGTTTTTCCCCTCCCCTCCAGCGTTGAGATTTTCAGAACCAACGTATGTAAAACTTCTGGATTGCACAAAAGCAGCCAGAAGAGTAATGCACAACCTCTATAAAGAAAAGTGGGTCAGGAGGACACAAATAAATACACAATGCGCCAGTTGCTTATCGGTTCTACTTCAAGTGACAGTCTCGCCTAAGCCCTGCACTTTTGTGTGTTCCATTCTAGCTGAATAAAGCGACTTCTGGGGGTTTAGATTAAAAAGAGCTCCCTGTCTCCAGCAGCACCCCTGTTATTAGTCGTGTTCATTAAAAAGCCATCCCGCCTTTGACTGCCTCGTCAAATACCTCCAGAGATGTAGAGCGACGCATTTACCTAACGCGCCACAGGAAGAGTGCTAGCCCTCAAACATTTGGTCCCTGTGGTCTCTCTCCCCCTTGACAGCCGGGAGGCGTGTGTTAAAAGCATTTGGTTTGCTCTGCGCAGGAGAGAGAAAGGCTGGAGTGTGTCAAAGCGGAACAGACACACACACACACATATTTACAGTCACGTTCAGCGGCGGACAAACTGCAGCCACCGCATCGCCGCTGCGCATCGCTCCCATTCCCGCTGTGTCTCCCGGACCCGGAGGTGCGGCGCAGCCCAAACCCGGGGGAGGCAAAGCCCCCAAGCTCCGCGCCGAGCCCGAGAGACCCGGCGACGAACAGCTGGGTCTCCCGCGGCCGGCAGAGGCGGCCAGCTGTTCCAGCGGGGCAGCCGCGGCCCCGGCCCGCCCGGCAAGGCGCAGAGCCGTGCGGGGCGCCG